>CM028378.1:149424518-149461129 GCA_013146195.2 Codonopsis lanceolata | reverse complement strand
GGTGATCCATTAGCTTGTGCTAGGGATGTTGATGCCTCATATGTGAGTGAGATGTTGGGAGTGTCACTTGAGGAGGTTTTGAGGGCATGGGAAATAAGAGGGGGCTTCGGTGACATTGGAGTGGCTACGTGTGAGGTTTAATGATGATGTCACGTCGAGGGATGAGTTTAGGGTGGGTTGTCTTTGAGGGCATACTTCTTATTGATCTTGGGTTGCACGATATTCTGATAAGGCGGGACGTGTACCTATTGCATACTTAGAGTGGCTTGAGGATCTTGAAAATCTAGATACTTATGCGTGGGGAGCTGCCACCCTTGCATATTTATATAGGCTGACTAAGACAAGCATCTAGGTATAACAAAGCGGATGGTAGTTCCATGGCATTACTTGAGGTAATAATTATAATTATTCTATAGTTTTATGTTGTGTATTTACTAGTAAAGTTAAAATGTTTTATTTGATACTTGAATCTTTAAAATGTATATTTTATTGCTTTTAGGCGTGATCTACTTGTGGTTTCCATATCGAGGCCACCACATAATGTTGATTACAAGTCTAGATACCCACTTGCGCATAGGTGGATCCCATGAGGAACGGGGGACGGCAGCTGGTTTATTAGCATCACGTGAGCAATTAGATAGATTGACGGACCGTGACGTGAGTATACGTATTTTTCTATCAATTTCAACAACTTTTTAATATTAGGTTTCGTATTGAAAGTTTTTGACTTTTGTTGGTCTATTGTTTTAGGTTGATCGGCTTCCTTACGACAAGTAAGGTCGTGGACCGGTTTCCATGGCATCGATTGCCCACGTATCTAGGATGCATACAGATGGGCTATGTTGTCGAGCCATACCATCCGCATGAGTCCTTCGGCGAGTTCGGGCATGTGCAAAGCGATTCCGAGGGCGATCATTGCTCCAAGCTGCGGCCCTCGAGATAACTCGAAGGCCTTGCATCAATGGCTAGGTTTTCTTTAGTGCTTGGTTGGCGTCGAGATAGCCATCTCCTATCGAAGAAGCGGCTGCAGGCGTGCCTACGTGCTTGGGATTGTGCTCGGTTATTTAGGCTGATGCAGGGAGGCGTTCACATGTAGTCGTACAACCCGCGTGGTAGGCGATCCGATACGTTAACACCACTACGACGGCCGATGCCGCCGCCGACTCGGATAATGAGGTGATATTGGGAGTTGTGAGGACTATGATTGATCCCACAAGCAGATGCGTGGAGATCCGGTGACCGATCTATACCATATGTGGACTTGGGCTCATTGCTTGATAGAGTGCACGACGCTATCAACGGTCCAAATGATGACACAGGACCGCCTCATAGGAGGAATAGTGATGTGGACTATGTTTATGTTTTTTAATGTTATGAATTGTAAAACAGTTTTTAGTATTTTTGTGGTAATGAAATTTTTAGCAAACTTTGTATATCGAGACTATGATTTTTGTGTGGCTTAGTTTTCATGTTATTTTCTTATTGCAGACTTTGTATAACATAGGACATTTCATAGCAACATAAAAGAAGCATTAGCGAGCGACGAATATCATACATAATTTAAATGGCACGTTCAAATACATGTTTTTAATATAATACAATCGAACTACTCCAAATGTATACTATCGAACTACTACCAACAACTCTAGCCGAGCCTCAGATTCACTATACAAAGTTGTCGATTAATATATAGTAATTTCCACGCATTAGCACGAGCAATTACGTCCCAAACCCATGGCAGTGCTAAAGGGTAACCATCACGTAAAAAACCTACAAATAAATTGAGATGATGTCAATAAATAATTTAAACCAAATAATATGTCAACCAATAGTAAATAAGTGAAGTAAAGCAATCGAAAGTGATCAAACCTGAATAAAGTGATCACCGTTTACTCTTCCGATACAAATAATATGTGGATCATTTGGGGTGCGGTCCTCAATGGTAAGTAAGTGAAGCGGTGTTTTCTATCTAATACCATGAAAGCAATGTTGTAATATGATGCCACCAAATGTCCCATATCATTTGCATCAAACCAATATGCCTTGGGAGCACTAATGTCGTTATATTGTAGACTCGCGTTCACTTTAGGTACACGACATTACGCTCAATTAAGATAACGTGTGTATAATTCCTGGTTTGACATCAACTCCATCGACAAGTCTGCTCGAACCTCGCTCCATGACTCTTCATTTCTATACATAAACCCAGCCTACTGCACGAAAACCACAATGACCGTCACCAATGATATTCGATGTGCCCAATATGAAAGGCCGAAATTCCTTCGAATTGTTGGGCGTAATTACCACTAGCTTTCCGGCCCGTGCGTGGTCGCACAACCTATTGAAAGTTAAAACAGATTAAATTCATAATGTATATATATAGCAAACCTTATATAGCAATCCTTGAAATATAAGAAGATTAATACCGAATCTTTTCGTTAAGCCGGGCAAGCAGTAGTGAACGTGGGAGGTTGCCTTTGCGATGGACCAACCTCGTATAACAATCCTTGATCACAAGGGGAGCAATTATCTATCATCGACTCCACATGCTCAAACAAACTCGGATCACGCTTGGTTGATTTATCTTTTTACCTTCGCGAGGCTTCGGACGACCACGAAAAGTGCGACTTCATCCTGTGGAACAATCAAGGAGTTTGTTCTCGCGTCTTTCACCTCCATCATTCTTTTAATGATTAACAACTTTTCGCCTCGTGAGCGTTTCATAATATTCACGAATCTCATCATACGTGCTATTGAATCGATTGTCCATATCCAGCTTCACTGAAACTTCAACATTTTCAGGAGTAGGTAACATATCTAATTTCCTCCAAAATGAATCAACCTGATCAAGGGAATTGGGATCATTTCTTATATACTCAAGAATCTCATGACGACAAGGCAGCCCGCATGTTTTTCGAAGTACACAACCACACAACAACGGGTCTATATAACCATCTTCAGGTATATTAGTCATCTCATTGTATATCAGACTCAATGCATGAGTAGACACCAAACCTCGAAGTTGTTGAAATATAACTGATTTGTATTTCGGAAGAACGATCAGAAGGCTTTTCGTGAATGACACCTTGATTGCAATGTGAGATGTCTCAATCAGGGTGTGCAACTGTCTCCAACATGTCTCAAAGTCACCTTGACTTGATTTCAACTGTCTTTTTAAAGTTGCATGTTGACTCTCCACCCTAAAATAAGATACAATTAATATTTCTATTACATGACAAAATTTATGGAAAACAATGAAATGTTGAAAACATTTAAATACCTGCTTGTTGTGTTGTTGTCGAAGTGCATTACATTATTCGTCCAAACCGACACAAACCTTTCCTTGTACGGCCGTATCCATTGCTTCATGGCGTACTCAACCGCAGCAGGATAATCAATAAAATCCATCTAAAACCTCTTCAGGTATTCTTCATATATGTGCTCATTTTTTGCATCCACCAAAAAATTCCAACAGATGGTAAATTGATCCCATTGCACTTTTGTGCGAAAGTATTTCTTACAATTCGCAAGGATGTTTTTGTTGATATGCCATCGACAAAGTAAATGTTGGGAGGTAGGAAAAGTTACCTCAATTGCATTCATTAACGCAAGATCTCGCCGCTTACTATCACAGCTTGGCAAGGATGATTGATTCATCAAAGCTTTCAAGATACCGAGCACCCAAATGTAGTTATCTTGCGACTCCGACCCCATATATGCAGCTCCAACCAAAAATGTCATATTTGTCGATGTCACACCAACAATCTCCAACAAGGGTAACTTATATCTGTTTGTCTTGTAAGTGCAATCCATGAAGAGAACCTTGGGAAAAGAACGTAATAGCTCAACGCTCATTGGATGAGCCAAGAACAAATCTTGGACAGTGTTGGTTTCTCACATCTCCTATGATGGTAGTAATATCCATGCTCTATCAATTTTGCTACAAGTCGCAGATTTGCGATCGACCATCACGCCGATAATTTTATTCTTGCTACGAGCATTGTAAATAGTCCGTATTGAAGACTTATTACTTTGAAACTTCTCGTGTAAACCTTGCAAAATGTCCTTAGGCCTCGAATTGGCATGCGACATGTCAAGAACATAAGCCTTCTCCGGCTCTGATAATCGACCAACAAATGAGTGGCCATGCATGTGAGGGGCCTCGGCATGGTTATGTAACCCACATTCAACCTGAAGTTCCCATACTCCTTCACATAATTGTATACCCTTCAAACGAAATGGACACCCACATTTTTTCGATCCACGTTCTCTCTTGCTATTCTTTGTTACTTTACTCGAATCATCCCCCTTTTTTTGACGAGGTTGCCCACCACGTTCACAACCTAAAGTCAACCGAGGTCCTCTATTTGCCGTACCACTATCAGACCTAGTAATTACTATCACAAGTCCATTCTCCCTTCCAGTCGTACGAACCCAAACAAATAAGTCATCCCGGGATGAAAAATATGCGTGATTTATAAACAAATTGATGTAATCTATAACAATCTGTTGTTCAAGAGGAATGATCGCATCATCTACAGGACCAACGACACTATGCTCAGTAGGATACGTGTTTGCTTCCTAAAAATTAAGCAAAAAAAACATGTTAAAAATTCATGATTCTGTTCATAAACTGTTCGGCCGGCCAGATGAGTGAGCGAAGAGAGATGTTCGGCCGGCCGAGATGAAGCAGAATGGAGGGTGTTCGGCCAGGCTGTGATGAACACAACATTTGGTGTTCGACCAGAGTGTGATGAACACCCTTAAGGATGTTCATCATACCAGAGCCGAACAGACGTAAAACCCAGCTCGAATTTTTGGGCAAAAAATCAAATTTTAATGGAAGAAAGTCAAAGAAATACTTACATTACCCGACCCCATGACTTCTTTAAGCTCCTTATACTGTTATTTTAAAAAATGTGATTATGTTTGGTGTTGGTTTTGAGAGAGTTTTTTGAAAAAAAATTGAGAGAAGAACGCAAAATGAGGTCCCCCCGTAAAACATGTATTGGTGGTTTTGAGATTTGGGGTGTAGATATAAAATAATGTGGTGTAAATATTATTATTTGTTTTTAGTATAATATTTGTGATTTTTAAAATTTGGGGTGTAAATATAAAACAATGGGGTGTAGGGAGTATTATTTGTATTTTAGTATAAGGGTATTATAGTTATTTCAATGGGGTGTAGAGATTAATTAATGGGGTGTAATGTTTAAAGGGACCTTTTAGGTCATTTCACTCAATGGCATTTGTGTAATTATTTTAAGTGGGGTGTAGAGATAGTTTTTTGGGGTGTTGTTATCCCCTCCCATGGCTAAAATGGAATTTCTCACCCCCTCTTTCTATAAAGATGATTGCACTATCTTTATTCGCGCATCTCTCCTAGCTTCAATCCACAGTTCAAGTCTTATCTCACCATTTCCGGCAAGCCTGTTATATTTGTCACCCTTTTTTTTAGATCCGGTAAAGACTACGAGTTTTCACTCGCCCAATTTCAATATTTTCCCTCATCCATCTCCAGTTTCGTTCACCTTCAAATCCATGCACCAGATGTCATCTCTCACCTCACTCCGGCTCACTCAACTACAGTCTCACTCTCTCCTTACCTCCGGTCAAAACACATCGTCCTGGGTCATCCCTCGTTCTTCCTACTATGGCGGCACCAGATCCGGTCAAAAAATACCTCGTCGGTTGTGTCTCTCACCAAGCTTCGCCCCCATCTTCGATATCTCTATCTAATCGATGAAATCTCGCCCTCATCTTCCACACGGGTCGTCTTCTTCAGTCCGGCAAGCAATCTCTTCTCTACCAAGAAACCCCTTCTCTAGTCACCATACTTCCAGCGCCACACCCTTCTCCATCTCTCTTTGATCCGGCCGTATCATCTCTAACATTTGTCGATGATATAAGTAAAATTATTGGTCATTTGATATAATCGGGGTTATGTTTCGAAGATGGGTGAACTTAAGAATACTACATTGTGAATCTGGGGGTGTGGAGTGCACATTCACATAAGTTTCACGAGCTTACGGGTATTAAATAATCAAAGCATTATGTTTCCTTTCGACTATTGTTCTCGCAACGAATAACCCTGGCGGTTGTCTAGTGACTGTTCCAAAGGTTATAATTATTTGATTATTTGCAAAGAGACACATATAAATTATATATCAGTTCAATTGTCTTCGTTTTTTGGTGACAAAATATTCACATAAAATTTTAACAGTAGTTTCCCATTTTCAGTGCCAGAAATAGTTAGGAAATTGTAGTCTTATCCCACAAGAATATTCGTGAAACTCAGGGCATTTATAGGGTCGAATAATTATTGCAGGAAAGTGCACTGTGCACGATTCTACAATATATCTAGGATTTATGTTTTCAACATTGTTGCTTTTTACGTATTTTCCCTAACAATCTGTAAGAATTATCTACTGTTGAACAATATCGAGTGTGAAAGAAATGACTACAAATTTCGGGACACTGGAGAAGTTTGAAGGGCTTGATTTTCGTCGGTGGCAGAAGAAGATGCATTTTCTGTTGACGACGTTGAAGGTGGTATATGTGTTGAGCACTTCTATGCCAGAGGCGCCGGATGATGGGACTGTGGAAGATCTGCGGAAGAGGAGTAAATGGGAGAATGATGACTACATCTGTAGAGGCCACATTCTTAACGGTATGTCTGATTCTCTATTTGATATTTACCAAAATGTTGAGTCTGCCAAGGAACTATGGAATTCCCTAGAGTCTAAGTATATGGATGAAGATGCCTCTAGTAAGAAATTCTTAGTTGGAAACTTTATGAATTATAAGATGGTAGATTCTAGACCGGTAATGGAACAATACAATGAACTGCTTCGTATTTTGGGTCAATTTGCTCAACATAAGATGGAAATGGATGAGTCTATTTCAGTGTCCAGCATTATAGATAAATTGCCCCCATCCTGGAAAGACTGCAAACATATGCTTAAGCATAAGAAGGAAGAGTTGACTCTGGTTCAACTCGGTAGTCATTTGCGCATAGAGGAATCTCTAAGGATGCAGGAGGGCGGCAAGTCCAAAGGAAAAGAGGCTATGGACTCGACTTCCATCAATATGGTGGAAGCGACTGTGGGCTCTTTTAAGAACAAAGGCAAGGGCCAAAAAATGGTGGACGTCGGTGAAGGCTCTTCTAAGAATAAAGGCAAGGGCCAGAAACGAACCTTAGGCAACACTAGCAATGATACTGTCATGAAACCTAAGGGTGCATGTTGGATTTGTGGTAAAAGTGGGCATTTCAAGGCTGATTGCCGAATGAAAAGGAGCAAGAATAAAGGAGCATACAATAACAGTTCTGGGCAGGGGTCTAAGGACCAAGGTCCGCCTACACATCAAGGTCAGAATTTAACTTGTGGTATTAATTTTGATGTGAATTATGTACCATTTATTTCTGAGGCATTTTATGTGCAGGATGATGATGGTACATGGTTGATAGACTCAGGTGCAACAAGACATGTATGCAAAGATCGTAGCTGGTTTGAAAAGTATGAACCAGTGAATGATGGATCCATACTCTTTATGGGGAACGAGTCAAAAGCAGCAATTGTTGGCCAAGGAACTGTTACATTGTATTTTAGTTCCGAAAAAAGTATTCTGTTAAAGAATGTATTACATGTGCCGTGTATTCGTAAAAACTTAGTTTCTGGAAGGTTGCTATGTAGGGATAGTTTTAAACAAGTTTATGAGTCGGACAAATTTATTTTAAGCAAGTGTGGTGTATTTATAGGATTTGGATATCTATGTAATGGCATGTTTATGTTAAATATAAAGCATGATGTTGTAAACAATATTATGGCATGTTCTGAAATTAATACTTCAGTTTTGTGGCATGCTCGTTTAGGTCATGTTCACTATAAACACATGTTGTTAATGTCAAAGAATGAGCTTATTCGATCCTTTAACATGAATATAAACAAATGTAATACTTGTTTGTTGACTAAGATTGTTAGACAACCTTTTCGCAATATTGATAGATCTTCTTCAATCCTAGAACTTATTCATAGTGACCTTTGTGATTTGTATTCCACACCATCTTTGGGTAATAAGAATGATGTGGTAACATTTATAGATGATTGTACTCGTTTTTGCTATGTGTTTTTACTCCACACTAAAGATGAGGTAATGGACAAATTTATTATCTATAAAAATGAGGTTGAACTTCAATTATCTTCAAAGATTAAGAAGATACGTACCGATAGAGGTGGTAAATATTATGATCCATCCTATTTTGGGTCTTGTGGCATTATACATGAGGTCACAGCTCCTTATACGCCACAACAAAATGGCATAGCTGAGAGGAAGAATCATACTCTTAAAGAGATGATTAATTCCATGTTATCTTACTCAGGTTTGAGTGAGGGTTTTGGGGAGAATCCATGTTAACAGCTTGTTATTTACTAAATAGGATTCCCAACAAACAGAATCCTATTACCCCTTATGAACTTTGGCATAAAAAGAAACCAAACTTGGGATATCTACGAGTTTGGGGATGTAGGGCGGTCGTAAGACTACCTGCGCCCAAGATTAAAACCTTAGGTGAAAGAGGCATTGACTGTATTTTTATCGGATATGCTATGCATTCCAAAGCCTATAGGTTCTATGTCATTGAGCCTAATGATTCAGTAGCAGTTCACACTGTTATCGAGTCAAGGGATGCTATCTTTGATGAAACTAGGTTTTCTTCCATACCTAGGCCAAAGGCTATGAACCCCACTGCTATTGGAAAAGAGATTAATGAGAACATTACATCTCAAAATGAGCCACTAGAGCTCCGTAGGAGCAAAAGGGCTAGCAAACCAAAGTCTTTTAGACCCGACTTCCAAACCTATTTGGTGGAAGGGACAAGAGATGAGGTAGGATTCCAATACTCATATTGTTATAATATTGATGAGGATCCAAGGACTTTTACAAAGAGGCTATGGAGTCTCAAGATGTCTCATTTTGGAAAGAAGCCATTAATGATGAAATGGATTCCATTATGGGTAATGACACATGGATCCTTACGGATCTTCCACGTGGTTGTAAACCTTTGGGTTGCAAGTGGATCTTCAAAAGGAAGATGAAAGTTGATGGTACAGTCGACAAATATAAAGCCCGATTGGTCATCCAAGGCTTTAGACAAAAAGAAGGTATTGACTATTTCGATACTTATGCACCGGTTGCTCGTATCTCCACCATTAGGTTATTGATTGCCTTGGCTGCAATTAACAATCTTGTGATATGTTAAGACTGCGTTCTTAAACGGAGACTTGGAAGAGGAAATATATATGAAACAACCGGAAGGTTTCATTATGTCATGAAATGAGCATAAGGTGTGTAAGCTTGTTAAATCATTGTACGGGCTCAAACAAGCTCCTAAACAATGGCATCATAAGTTTGATGAGGTTGTCTTGTCTAGTGGTTTTAAGCTTAACCAATCCGACAAGTGTGTATATAGCAAGTTTGATAATACCGGTAATGGTGTTATAATTTGCTTGTATGTTGATGATATGTTGATTTTCGGTACTAACCAAAATCAAGTTGACCTTTGTAAAGCATTTTTATCATCAAATTTCGCCATGAAAAACATGGGGGAGGCAGATGTGATTCTTGGAATCAAAATCAAGCGGAGTAACAATGGAATTTCTTTGACTCAATCTCATTACATTGAGAAAGTGTTAAAGAAGTTCAATTGTATGAATTCTACTCCAGCAAATTCTCCTATGGATCCTAATGAGAAGCTTATGCCTAATACAGGTAATCCGATATCACAACTTGAGTATTCTCAGGTGATAGGATGTTTGATGTACGCTATGACTAGTACAAGACCAGATATTGCTTATGCGGTGGGCAAGTTAAGCAGGTATACGAGTAACCCAGGTGGTCATCATTGGCGTGCGGTAAATCATGTGCTACGATATCTTAAGTCAACCAAGGACTATGGTTTGTCTTATATGGGGCATCATTCAGTATTAGAGGGATACTCATATGCTAGTTGGATAACCAATGTAGAAGATCATTCTTCTACTAGTGGTTGGGTGTTTTTGTTTGGGGGAGGTGTCATCTCATGGGCTTCCAAAAAGCAAACGTGTATTTTTAGCTCGACCATGGAGTCGAATTCATTGCCTTGGCAGCAGCCAGAAAAGAGGCGGAGTGGCTTAGGAATTTGATCTATGAAATTTCATTATGGCCAAAACCAATTTCACACATTTCTATCCATTGTGATAGTGCATCGACTTTGGCTAAGGCTTATAGTCAAATATATAGTGGGAAGTCGCGACACCTAGGCGTTAGACATAGCGCGGTACGTGAGTTGATTACTCATGGGGTGATTTCGATTGTGTTTGTGAGATCTCAACATAATTTAGTCGATCATTTGACCAAAGGGTTGGCTAGAGACTTGGTTCACAAGTCAGCTATTGGGATGGATCTTAAACCCGTATGAATCTTTGGTGATAGGATACCCAATTCCCCTCTAATACAATGTTAGAGACAGAATTCAATGTGGAAGGCCTATTGTCTTAGATTTGCGCACATGATATTGTCCCAAAGGTATGTGCTTTTACCTGCATGATTAGGTTGAAAGTTTTCTTCTTAATAAATCTTTTGATATAGTGCAATTGCAGGTGCATAATGAAAGATTCACCTATATGAGCATGAAGTTAGGCTGCTTCAAGGAAGTTCAGGGTTGGCTTTCTATATGCTCATGAATGCATATGGACACAAGGCCTGTATAATTAGTGTCGATAATAAACTTTTGGAGTTGTTTTAACTTATGTGTATATTATCTTCATGTATTCAAAATATGTAAAAGGGTTCAATGCTTAGACACACCCTGATACTCGAATATTTGAAATGTGTAATATTACTAAGGTGGTAATTCAATCTTTGTGACATTGCCATTAATGCATAAGTTGTTATATTTGTCAGTTTTAACTAAACCAAGGATTATACTTAAATGGGGGAGGATTGTTGATGATTTAAGTAAAATCATTGGTCATTTAGTATAATCGGGGTTATGTTTCGAAGATGGGTGAACTTAGAAATACTACATTGTGAATCTGGGGGTGCGGAGTGCACATTCACATAAGTTTCACGAGCTTACGGGTATTAAATAATCAAAGCATTATGTTTCCTTTCGACTATTGTTCTCGCAACGAATAACCCTGGCGGTTGTCTAGTGACTGTTCCAAATGTTACAACTATTTGATTATTTGCAAAGGGACACATATAAACTATATATCAGTTCCGTCGTCTTCATTTTTTGGTGACAAAATATTCACAGAAAACTCCAACAGTAGTCTCCCGTTTTCAGTGCCAGAAATAGGAGGGAAATTGTAGTCTTATCACACAAGAATATTCGTGTAACTCAGGGCATTTATAGGGTCGAATAATTATTGCAGGAAAGTGCATTGTGCACAATTCTACAATATATCTAGGATTTATGTTTTCAACATTGTTGCTTTTTACGTATTTTCCCTAACAACATTCATCTCTCAGATTTCAGCCGAGGGTTGCGCTATTGAGACCTTCATTCGTCCAAGTTACCCCCAAAACCCTTCAAAACCCAAACTTTCTATTTTACCTTCCTTTTTCAAGTTGATCCCCTTCCCACCCCCTCACAGCCTCCTCCATCCCCCAACAGCAACTCCTCCCTGGCCCCCTCTCCCCTCCACACCACCTCCTCCCTCTCCCCCACCTCATAGCCTCCTCCCCACACCGCCACCTCCCTCCCCCAATCCACAACTTCTTTCCTCCCCTTCCATCACCATCTCCTCCCCTTCCCATCACAGTATACTCGCCACGTTGATTGTCTCGTCCCTTCCCCCCACATTTTCATTCTTCATTGTTTCTCCTTTTTAAAAAAAAAATAAATTAAATTAATTTCAGGTTTGTTTGGCCCAGGTCAACCGAACAAACTTGTTCTGTTCGACCATGGCTGACCGAACAACCTTGAATTGTTCGGCCATGGGTGACCGAATAGCCTTGTGACCGAACAAAACAAGGTTGTTCGGTCACCTATAGCCGAACAATTCAAGGTTGTTCGGTCACCCATGGTCGAACATAACAAATTTGTTCGATTGACCAGGGTCGAACAAACCTGGAATTAAATTTTTTAAAAAATGGGAAAAATGAGGAAGAATGGATATGTGAGGGGGTTGAGTATACTGTGATGGGAGAGGGGAGGAGGTGGTGATGGAAGAGAGGGAAGAAGCTGTGGATTGGGGGGAGGGAAGAGGCGTGGGGGGAGGAAGGAGACAGTGAGGTGGGGAGAGGGAGGAGGAGGTGTGGGGGTGGGAGGAGACAGTAAAGTGGGGGAGAGGGAGAAGGCAGTGAGGGGGTGGGAAGGGGGGTTAACTTGGATAGGGGAGGGTAAAATAAGAAGTTTGGATTTTGGGGGTCAACTTGGAGGAATGGGGGGTCTCAATAGCGCAACCCATTTTTGTAATAAATAAAAGGGGGTGTATGGGGTGCTAATTTATGAACCCTAAATCCATTTAATATAACTTGGATAGGGGAGGGTAAAATAGGAAGTTTGGATTTTGGGGGGTCAACTTGGAGGAATGGGGGTCTCAATAGCGCAACCCATTTTTGTAATAAATAAAAGGGGGTGTATGGGGTGATAATTTCTGAACCCTAAATCCATTCAATATTCATTGAGCGTGACGACTTCAGCCCATGATCAACGATTAGTTTTCAGGTTGATGTTTATAGGTTTTCTCGATCGCTCTTTCGTTCTTCAGCCAAAGTTTTCTCATCTCCTTCCTTTCTAGGTTGAGAACGCTAATTAGTCGATGAATTTTCTGGTTAAACTATAATCGATCCATCAGTGTCAGGTAAATTGTTAGATTTTTCTCGTTTTATTTTCAGTTCAACTAAATTCAATCTCTCTTCATTTTAAAAGTTTACGGGTAAATTAGATTTCTCGTCGGTTTTTCTGGATTGAAACCCCCTCATCATCAATGTCATCAAAGACCGACATTCAGGTAAACCAGCAATTTTAGTGTTCTTTTTTTCAAGAACACCTTAAAGACTCGTATTCTTGATTATTGTGTCGGCGCCTTTTTACTCCAATCTCAATTTGATCCAAAAAGAACATTTTCTCATTTCTACTCAAATATGTGTTTATTTATTTTCTGAATATAAAACATTTTCCTGTATTATTTGGACCCATGTGCTAATTCTAATATTCAGTTTTGCCAGGAATTAACAATTACAAGAATGCATCAATTTCACAAAATTCAAAATTTTATTCCAGAAACATTCTTGTGAAACATAACATATTCTTTACTTTCAAGTGTTACATACACTAATTGTATAGGTGATGTGATATATGCTTGCAGAATATAGAGTATCTATATGCTATCGGTGTATATATTTTCTCATAATGATGTCGTCTGAAGTAGGGGTGGCAAAATGGGTGTTATGGATAAATGGGTATCATGGATAATAGCCTAACACCTATTTATCTATAACACTCATTTTGTCACCCCTAGTCTGAAGCAATTACCTATATTATTTCAACTATGTAGGTAGGATTATATCTTTAAATTCAAATTCAGAGTTCAAAAGGTCTTCTTCTTTTTGGTGAACTGACAATGGTTTTTTTTTTTTTTTTTACAGAGGTATGTATTGTTTCTTTCCTAACCATTATAAGTTTAGTAATTCTTACATTTACTAATAATGTTTGTGTTTGTTTGTTTGTTTTTTTTATAGGAGAGAAACATGAAGAAAGTGTTAAAAACTTCGCCTGTTGCTCTGTCGACTACCGCCAGCATGATAACAGTGGGGCAGTTTGGACGGGACGTTAACAAGCTGAAGCAACCCACCCTTGCAGATATTAAAGCATATGTGAATGAGGTGAGAGAGTTATTAGTCCAATCAACCCAGAAGGATGGAGCCCGACCAAAGGTGATGTAATAATTTTTTTTTTCAGGATGTAATAAGATGCTATAAATATTTTTTCAAGATGTAATAAGATGCTACAAAAAAATTCTAAAATGATTTTGGACCTTAATATGGTGTGATGACTTGAGTTGTTGCCTTGTGTAGTACTGATGATTTCCATGTTGCCATTAGTTCCTTAGAGCACATTATATGTATGTCACTATCATTTCTCGTGTGTAAATAACAAACATGGGCATTATGCACATGAGATGGTTGGACACACAAAAAAAAAGTCACTATTCCTGCTAAGAGTCCCTCTAAATTTAGAGGAATGTTTAGTTGGTTTTAGAGGAAGAAAGTGAGGTAAGGTATCCATTGTGGGATCAAGGGTGGCTAAAAAACTCTAAAAATGGTTAAGAGGGTTCATAAAAGTCATCCATTGTGGATGCTCTAAGGAACTAATGGCAACATGGAAATCATCGGTACTACACAAGGCAACAACTCAAGTCATTACACAGGTCCAAAATCCTTTTAGATTTTTTTTTTGTAGCATCTTATTACAACCTGAAAAAATATCTATAGCATCTTATTACATCCTGAATTTTTTTTATTACATCACATTTGGTTGGGCTCCATCCTTTTGGGCTGATTGGACTAATAACTCTCTCACCTCATTCACATCTGCTTTAATATCTGCAAGGGTGGGTTGCTTAGCTTGTTAACGTCCCGTCCAAACTGCCCCACTGTTATCATGCTGGCTGCAGCCGACAGAGCAACGAGGGAAGTTTTTAATACTTTCTTCATGTTTCTCTCCTATAAAAAAAACAAACACAAACATTAGTAAATGTAAGAATTACTAAACTTATAATAGTTAGGAAAGAAACAATACATACCTTTGTAAAATTTTAAAAAAACCCATTGTCAGTTCACCAAAAAGAAGAAGACTTTTTGAACTATGAATTTGAAGATATAATCCTACCTACACAATTGAAATAATACATGTATCATATGGCATCATTATGAGAAAATATACACACCGATAACATATAGATACTCTGTATTCTGTAAGCATAAATTTATCACATCACCTATACAATTAGTGTATGTAACACTTAAAAGTGAAAAATATGTTATGTTTCACAAGAATGTTTCTGGAATAAAATTTTGAATTTTGTGAAATTGATGCATTCTTGTAATTGTTAACTCCTGGCAAATCTGAATATTAGAATTAGCACAAGGGTCCAAATAATATAGGAAAATGTTTTATATTCAGAAAATAAATAAAAACATATTTGAGTAGAAATGTGAAAATGTTCTTCTTGGATCAAATTGAGATTGGAGTAAAAAAGTGCCAACACAACAATCAAGAACACGAGTCTTTAAGGTGTTCTTGAAAAAAAGAACACTTACATGGTTGGTTTACCTGAATGTCAGCTGTTGATGACGTTGATGATGAGGGGGCTTCAATCCATAAAAACCCACGAGAAATTCAATTTACCAGTAAACTTCTAAAATGAAGAGAGATCGAATTTAGTTGAACTGAAAACAAAACGAGAAAAATCTAACAATTTACCTGACACTGATGGATCGATTATAGATTAACTAGAAAATTGATCGACTGATTAGCGTCCTCAACCTAGAAAGGAAGGAGCCCCTAAGGGGGTGGTCCAGTGGTAGAGATGGGGCTTCACAAAGTGTAAGGTCTCAGGTTCGATCCCTTCCCATGCCCCACTTAAGAGGGAAAAAAACTAGAAAGGAAGGAGATCGAGAAAACCTATAAACATCAACCTGAAAACTAATCGTTGATCTTGGGCTGAAGTCGACACGCTCAACGAATATTGGATGGATTTAGGGTTCAGAAATTAGCACCCCACACACCCCCTTTTATTTATTACAAAAATATTCTCAAGTTATAAGTTTCAACTCCCACCCTCTCAGTGACTTTTGAATTTAGGTAATTACAGAAAACCCCTTGTCTTCATCTGTTGAAAAAGAACAACAAAGTCAATATTTTGTTTATGATGACAATTTTAGTGTTTTTGGGAATATAGATTCCCTAAATGTCCCAAAGAGTTCCCGTTTTAAAGTCAATTTTTTTTTAAAAATGATATTTTTAGTAACTCATTAATAATAAAATGACATTTTTAACCCTTACTTTTTAAAAATGGTCTTTTTAAATGAAACATCCCAAAATGGAATTTAGGTAATTACAGTTGTATATATTATGATAGTGTGCATTTTTTAAAGATACCCATGAGAGAGTGAGACAAATCAATTAAAGTAAGAAGGGTATAATTATAGCAAAATGTAACTTATATATATATATATATATATATATATATATATATATATATATATATATATATATATATAACTATTCTCGTCATTGCTAAAAGCATTCAAGTGATCATTAATATTCGTACTTTCGTCCATTGTGAAATTGAACAACTCTTTCTTTAGGTACAATCGGTTTGACATTGATTTCCCCATGTAGACTTTCTAACTTCTCCCATGACGTATTCGCGGATTTTTGGAGATAACGTTATAGAGAACATTATCCGTGCAACATCGCCGATAGTGCTAGCCGCCTTTTGATCAATTCTCTTACATACCTCATCTTTCACATCGTCGGGTTTTGTTTCCTTTCCTTCCAAAGCAATCTCTTGATCTGTCTAGATCTACACATCTCTAACTTTAATTTGACACAAGCTAAAGTTGTTACTTTCATTAAATTTCTCCAATTGGAATTGTGTAGAATTTCAAAATTTTGTCATCTTAAAAAAAAAAACACTAATCTCTTGATCTTTAAAGGGGACTAAAAATCCTCAAACTTGGTTGAAGGAGATGACATTATTGAGACCAGGCACATATGTGCAAATAAAGAAGCCTTTGCCTCCTATAATCTTGTTAGAGTTGGAGAAGAACACGTGTATCTCGGGGATTCCCGTACTGCACGAGTTCTTTGTAAAGGCAAAGTGCTATTGAAACTCACATCTGGCAAGACCTTGACTCTTAATGAAGTACTTCATGTGCCTAGTATTAGGGCAAACCTAGTTTCTGTTTCCCTGTTAGGAAAGGCTGGAGTTAAAGTGTCATTTGAATCTGACAAGATTGTAATGACCAAGAATAATGTCCTTGTGGGCAAAGGGTATTGTAAATATGGACTCTTTGTACTCAATGTTTATGATGCCACTAATAAAATTGCATCTTCTTCTGCTTACTTGATAGACTAAATTGATTTATGGCATGTTAGATTAGGTCATGTTAGTTGTGGATACATTCATAAAATGCAAACTCTTGGTTTAGTTTCTAGAATAAATAACACACGCATAGATAAATGTGAAATATGTTGTGAAGCTAAATTAACAAAGAAGACATGTCCTTCAGTACAACATCGAGAATTTGAGTTGATTAGTTTAATTCATACTGATTTAGGAGATTTAAAACAAATCATGACTAGAGGTGGTAAAAATTATTATGTGACTTTCATTGATGATTATTCTAAATACACCAAGGTATATTTAGTTATTTACTTAGAAGTAAAGACGAGGCTTTTAGTATGTTTTGTTTATATAAATCTGAAATTGAAAATCAACAAAATAAGAAATTAAAAAAGTTAGATTAGATAGAGGTGACGAATATATTTCATGTAATAATTTTTGTGAACAACATAGTATAATTCAAGAAATTATTCCACCATATTCCCCTTAATCAAATGGTGTAGCCGAAATGAAAAATAGAACTTTAAAAGAAATGACAAATGCTATGCTCATTAGTTCAGGAGCTGTTGATAATTTATGAGGAGAAGCTATTTTGTATGCGTGCCATATACAAAACAAAATCCCTTATAAGAAAACTAGAAAGACACCGTATGAATTATGGAAGGGTTATCAACCTAACCTTAAATACTTCAAAGTGTGGTGGTGTCTAGCCAAAGTTATGTTGCCTGATCCTAAAAAAATAAAATTATGCTCTAAACTGTCAGGCCCAGAAGGCCCAAGTTTCGGTCACGTGCCTAGCACGCTTACCTTGTGGTCACGACTAAATCACGTGCACCCATCAAGATATAAACTCAAAGTTATAAGCGAGCGGAGATAAATCCTTGGCCGCCTACACATTATGAGCGAGTAGCCTTCCATTTGAAGCCTGGGGACCAAGGGCACAACGAGCAGGAAGAAGGGTCAAGGCGAGCATGCTTGCCCTACTCGGGAACAAAGTAACGGTTGTTATGCATGTAGGCAGTTACTACCGAGAAACATGCCCCACGTTCCAGACGTGGCCATGAATGTGCCCGATTTTCACGCTCCGGCATTCAATGAGCAGTTTCCAGCCTTTTTGGTTGGCTATATAAACCCCTCTATATGGAGAGGGAAGGTACATTCACTTATTCTCAGGCTAAAACTCTGTCAAATTGTATACTCAATTGGGTGTTAGCTGATTTTCACAACGGAATGCATTTGCAGGGAAAGCCCCTGCTTAGTTCACAGTCTTTGTTGATATTTTGACAGGTTTGGGCCCTAAAGTTTTGGATAGAATTGAAAGCCAGATATCCAGATTGTCAAGCCCAGTGTATCCGACTATTTTGGATACATCAGTTGGTTCTGTTTCCAGGAAACATTGATCTGTAAGTTCAGTTTCTTTTTCGACTTTTCAAGCTTTGACATGGCAACAAACGGTGTCAATGGTGGAAATCTATTGGAGGATGGACACACAGCCACACCTAGCGAGGAAATTCAGGCTGATAACATCCTCCCACCCCTTCTTCCTTATGATGCCCGCCACCGGATTAATCAAAGGAGGGGTTTGGAGTCTATGGACCTAAGTGTTGTGGCCGCTGTTGGGCTAGCCAACGAATTTCGGGAGGAAGCGTTGCATCAAAGGGCAGTTTACTTGGGACATATTCACCAACTCAACCAGCAATTGATTGCTATGGGCAAACCCACATTGTCCATCGAACTGGAACCACTTCCAGCTATGAACTGTTCTCGTCCGGACATAGCTTTTGTTATGTGTAGATTAAGTAGATATACGCATAATCACAATCGTGATCATTGGGCTGGTATATCCTGACTAATGAAATATTTGAGAGGTACCATGGACTATGGTATTACATATGGTGGATATCTTGCTGTAATCGAAGGATACAATGATGCTAATTTGATCTCTGATTCAAATGAGGTAAAATCCACTAGTGGTTATATATTCACCCTTGGTGGGGGTACAATTTCCTAGAAGTCAGCTAAACATACCATAATAGCTAAGTCTACTATGGAGTCTGAATTTGTTTCCTTGGAGTTAGCTAGAAATGAGGCTGAGTGGTTGAGAAAATTCTTAGCAAACATTCTGTTGGCTTCAAAACCAACACCTTCTGTAGCTATGCATTGTGATTGCCAAGCAGCGATTGCAGTTGCAAAAAATAAAACCTTTAATAGTAAGAACAACCATATTCGTCTAAGACACGATGTGATTAAACAGATGTTGAAAGATTGAGTTATATCCATTGATTATGTGAAGTTAGAAGTGAATTTGGCAGATCCTCTGACTAAACCCTTGGGGAGAAAACTAATTAATGAAACATCGAGGGGAATGAGACTTAAGCCGATTTGAAAGATTGACCGTGACAGAAACCCAACCTTTCTGATTGGAGATCCCATGAATGAAGTCCATATGAGTAATAACAAGTCACTTGTTGATCATGCTAGCACAACATGTGATAGTCCCTTCCTATGGCGTGATAAGTTCTAGGATGCAATTATGAGAGGTTAAGTTGTAAGCTCTTAATGAATTTCATATCACTTAAGGGTGACATATTTAATTGCAAAATATATTTGATGAAATTCACCTATATGAGTGTGAAGTGGGGCCGCTCCTATGAGATCGTGACATGTCTCTAGAGCACTGATGAATAACCAGGTACGCGTATGACCTATCCGCACAAAACCGCTTTGAATGGCAATATGCTGAAAGTGTAATGTGAATAGTAAAATTTTAATTTACAATAAAATTTCTTAGTTCATAGAAGTTATACACTTCACCAAAACTTTGTATATTAAAATTTATCTTTCTAGGTCTGGTTCATAGTCTAAAAGACACCAGATTCGATGCATTTAACACTTATTAGTAACCCAACTTAAATTGTTTTTTTTATTCTTTTGAAACATGTGGGGGATTGTTGGATAAAAATGGTTTTATATGTTTCTAAAGACTAAGGCTTTCCAATTTCATATTGAAAGAGAAAAGTAAGTAACATTGGTCTTCATATTTGTGTGTAAACTAATCCCACATTGTGAGAAAGTAGTTGGTTGTGGACTTAGTCTTTCTTTAAAAGCTGCTTGGTTTTTCCCTTTGTTTTTGAAATGATTGAACCTTTATCCCACTTGGACTTTGCATGAAGCTTGGATGACTTGGTCTTCCTTGATAAGGAAAGACTAAGTTCGAGTTGTTTTGAATGTAACCAATGCAATCAGTATCTCTCATATTATTATGAGATTTGAAAGTCAAATGGGACTCATTTATTGAAGCTAAGATTCGGTTGTTTAACTAATATAAATAGAGGTCTCATTCTCTTCATTTCGTATACAAAAATAATTACTTTCTTTTCTCTCTTGAAAATCGCCTAATACTTTCTTCCTCATTCTATCTCTATGCCTTTGTTTATGTTTATTAAAAGGTTTAAATCTCAATTTGGTCACCCTACTTTCGGCCAAAAGTCATTAAGCTCACTCTACTTTTTTTTCCTCAATTTAATCACTCTTCTTGGCTTCGACATTCAATAAGGTCACTCGAGGCATTTATGCCCGTTATGTTGGATGGAAATCATTGAAAAGACCAAAATACCCTTATTAAGTTGAATGGTTTTACTCTCAATGTTAAAAGTTGAGGGTTCAAACAAAAAAATAAAAACTAAACCTTACAAAATAGAGCAAAAAAAATAAAAAATTAAACCTTACAAAAATAAAAACTTCAAGTTTCTGGTCCGATGGACTTGATTTCTTTCAAATCCCTTGCGGGGAACTTCCCTTCGTTTTGATCTATTTTTTCCCGGATTTTTGAAACCGAGCCGGTCATATCTGAGCCTTTCCTCCAAGGCCGGGTTGTTTCGGAGTATCTCAGTATAAAGTTGTAAAACTGCCTGTTGTTTTTCCCAGATCTAAAGATCGCGGTTTTCAAAGTCAAGCAGGCGATTATACTCCTTTTGACTGGGAGCGCCGGCTAAGTCCGCTTTGACGTCAGCCCAAAATTTGTCGGGTCGAGGAGAAAAGGACTATTCTCTCGTTCGAGAAGTTCGACGCGATTACATGATGATTCCAACCCTAGATTTGGTATGACAAAGGGCTCGAGGAGAACATCGATTTCAAATGAATCTTCCGAAAAAGACGAAGAATTCGAGGTAGCCGGGGGCGTGCTCTGGTCCGATAGATCCGTCTTGGTTGAATCTCCAACATTTTACTGAAATTCATCCAACTTCGGTGGACATTTTCATTATATCTAATTTTAATTATTTTTTGTTCAATTTTCTGCATATATTTCCAGATTATCGGAATATAACTGTTTTATAGCAGTAATTGATTTTCAATGTTTTTGTGGAAGGTTGACAATTAACGGTGCCACGGGGATGGTTTTTCGGCAGCGAAGCTCGCAACTTTGGAGTTAGCATCGGCGATGAGATTCGCCGGAGAAGAGAGAGGACGACGCGTTGCTGAAATGCTGCTGGGTTTGAAAATTGACAATTAAAAATTATATTAAAAATATTAGTAAGGGTATTTTTGGATTTTTAGAAGAATTTTAAAGTTTTCAACAAAAAAATTGAACGGAGTGATGAACTTGGTATTTATGTTCAAGTAGAGTGATTAAATTGAGAAAAAAAGTAAAGTGAGCTTAATGACTTTTGGCCGAAAGTAGGGTGACCAAATTGAGATTTAAACCTTATTAAAATAAACAGTTTAAGTTATTTTCGTTGGCTAGATTCTAAAGTTTTGAATCATGAGGGATTTAGAAATAAAATCCTTAAGGACAGTGCCCTAGCATGCCTCAAGAACTTTCTTTTAATTCTGTTAAATTTGTTTTGAACTCTTCTCGATTTTGTGTTAGTCAAAATCTGGTTTAAGTATTCGCTCATTCTTCTTTTGGAATTTTTCAAGTTAAATCCCCCCCCCCAACGAAGAAACTCACATAATTTGCAAATGTGGGGATTTAAGACTTAAATCTAGGACTAGAAATTACAACCAGAAATCCATTAAGCCACCCGACCCAACAGAAAATTAACAGGTACAACCCAACTCGTTTCAATCAAAAAAAATATCGGGTCAGGTTAAAACGGGTCAAACCCGTTACCAATTTGACCCGTTGGTTTTAATCTATAAATGTATGAATTTTGGGGGAATCGGGTTAAGACACGCCAACCCATCATAACCCATTACCCAATTCAACACGACCCATTTGATATTTGGTTCTAATGGGTTCTGACCTGTTACCTAACCCAACACATATCCGACCCAATCCACTCAATTGTCAAGCCTACTTAAATCTAACATATATGGACAGGGCCGATATTTATCTTTTGTTCAAAGGTTGGAACTCCTTTAGTTGCTGCAGAGTAAAAACCATCCCAAAGTGAAATAAAAACCTACTAGGTAGTGTTGTCAAAACAGGCAAATCATGCAAGCTACACAGCTAGAATGTAGTATGATTTTCTATGTTGACTACAGATAGTCGATAGAACAAGGATACTCCCTACTCCTTCGGTCTCCCTTATTAGTGCTGATAGCCTAACCAACACAATACATAACTCATGCTTATACTAAACCTGAACATATAGGTAATGTGGCTGCACTTTACCAAGGCTAGGTAGAGTAGGCCAACATAACAAAACATGTTAACATCAACCACTAAAACTCAAACGACTCGCTGTTCCCGATCAAATTCAGTAACTAACATCCAGATAAAAACATGCATAAGTACAAGACCTTCCTATACCAACAAAAATCTAAATAGCGTAGTCAAAACCATCATAGCCTATAGTTTCGACAGTAATGCCTAAATGCCAATTAGAACTGCCCCAAAACAAATGATTCAAAAAATAACCAAGAGGATTGATGTTGGTTAATTCTTAATAACAACAATGTCGAACACAAAAATCTTAGATATATTGTAGAATCGTGCACAGAGCACTTTCCTGCAAGAATTATTCGACACTATCAAATGCCCTGGGTTACACGAATATTCTTGTGGGATAAGACTACAATTTCCCTCTATTTCTGGCACTGAAAACGGAGACTACTGTTGGAGTATTTTGTAAATTTTTGTAACCCAAAAACGAAGACGATGGAACTGATATATAGTTTATATGTGTCCCTCGCATATAATCAAAAATCCTTTCAAATAGTTGTAACCCTTGGAACAGTCATTAAACAACTGCCAGGAAAAACTGTTGCAACCGATTTTTTAAACATCGAAACAGGTCACACCTTAAAGTTTCGGGAGCGTTGGGTTATTCTTTGCGAGAACAATTAGTCGAAAGGAAACAGAACGCTTTGATTATTAACACCCGTAAGCTCGTGAAACTTATGTGAATGTGCAATCCGCACCCCCAGATTCACAATTAATGTAGTATTCCCGAGCTCACCCATCTTCGAAATATAAACCCCGATTATACCAAATGACCGATGATTTTACTTAAATTATCAACAATTAAAACCCTTCAAATTGCCTTCAAGAGGATTCGAAAATTGTCTAGTTTGAAAATACCGTATCCATTCATTCAACAATCAAATATATTAGAAAAGAAAATTATGGAATTGAATAATGAGGCAGTCCCTCCTACGGATCAAGCAAACTAACTGCTTGCATGGTTTCTGTCAAATGTTTGGTGGCTGTATCAAGGCGATCAGCGCGAGACTTCCTTATGGACTCTGAATAGCGTAAAATAGAATATGAACACCGCTTCGGGCATTCCGGTGGCGGAGTTTGTTCATGAACATCACGGTTACGAAGAGGTTCGACTTTTACTCCCTAATGTTCCTCAAAATAGCGCTTGATAATTTTCTCATAGATATAGCAAGGAGTAGTATTATCTTCAGCAATTAACTCCCGAGATATTTCTTGCCGCAGTGGATATTTAGCTTCGCATTTAGCAGCCCACTCCTCCACACATGCTTCAGTAAAATTTAGCCCTCTCTTCTTCTCTTTCCCTCCATATTCGTGCAAACGGACTCTCGTATAAATATTTCGTCGCTTCCGTTGGTTTCTTCATAGATATCTATCTGTTAAAATTAAAATTGCAATTGCAGTACCAAACGATTCAAGTTAAACAACAAAATAACAAACAGAAATTGTGTGGCTCAACAAAAATCAACAATAATTGAACGCTAGTATGATTTTATTAATTTTAGTTTAAATAATTCTATATTATGGAATAGAAACATTAGAAAACCAATCTAAGCTTTTAACAAACTCAAGAATTTCAATTGCCGACTTTGACTTTGTTTGGTTTGGTAAACACACTTGCAATCCCCTTTTTTTAATCAATATTATATGAGTATCAATTCTAAGCAAATTTTTTGTGAGTTAAATTTTCATCCACAATCTTTGTCTTAATTTTTTTAAATTTTGATTGGTTACGTGTTGTGTTCCAAAGACCGCATGTGTAAAAAATATTTTATACCGCCGATGATGAAAGTTTAGCAGTAAATTCAGGCGGATCCCTTTTTCAAAGGTTGTAAGAGCACTACCAATGGTGTAGCAAAGAGGAGCAAAATGCAAATTTTTTAATACAATGGGGGTAGCAATGGGTAGCATTGAGAAGTTAAACCATGATCATCAACTTTGAGTAGCATGTCATG
This sequence comes from Codonopsis lanceolata, assembly GCA_013146195.2. Lineage (NCBI taxonomy): Eukaryota > Viridiplantae > Streptophyta > Magnoliopsida > Asterales > Campanulaceae > Codonopsis > Codonopsis lanceolata. Next base: position 149,436,389 of record CM028378.1, on the reverse strand, counting down.
CTACTAGGAGCAAGGGGAAGCAAGTTGGCCAAAAGTTATATTTTTTTCAAATTTTGATTATTTTTCATCCAAAAAAAATTTTTTAAAATATTTTTCGCTTTTTCGAACCTATACATTTTTATCTATTAATAGCGGGTTGGTTTATTTTATTTGGACTTCAAATTAATTTTCTATAATTGTATAAATAAAATTATTTATTAGAATAAGGTTATTAGAGTTTGTGCGACCATTGTAAGAGGTTTATTTTAGATAGCTTATGGGTAGCTTAATATTTTATTATTATTATTATTTTTAAATTAATGGAAAGCTTAAGGAGCCAATATTGCTACCCCATTGTACATGCTCTAACCGCTACAATTCACCAGGCTTTTTTAAATCGAAAAATGGGCCGAATAGAAACAATCTTTAGCAAGATGTCAAGCAAGTTGTGCGGAGGTTCACCTCAAATATTTGTAGAAGATGTTGAGAAGCCCAAACAAGAGTCAATCCTCGAAAAGTTTACTCGATAAATGGTTAGTAGAAGACGAAAGAGTATCCAAAATCAAACTTTTCTGTCCGTAAGAGTACATCCTTAATCCAAGAACGCTTTATAGCTCCCATGCCAGTTTCCACTATATTCTCAATTTTCTACAGAGGTCCTCCAGAGCAACTTTCGCAACATGTTTGTGGAGACTTAGCACGGTCAAGGACACCAAATAATGATGCGCCAGCAATCTTGCAAAGGAGATCAATCTGACTGATAACAACATTTGCTTGAGCGAGAGCAATGGGCCGATTTGTTCCTGCTAACAGCAGGACCCAATCACGATCCATAACAACCCCAAGAGCCAATCCAGATAGTCGTGATAAAATCAAGAAACGCTCTTCGATATATAGATAACAAAATGTTGTACGTATATACAGAAACTTGCAGTTTCACACGATGTTTGAATGTGCACTCTGTGCATGTAAATGTCCATGGGAGCAGCTATGAGTAGAAACGAGTTAGGCAAAAGTAGAGCATCTATGAGTATAATTTGTTTTCCTTTCTAGGTAAGGTTGGTCGTGGGGCACCTTTTTTCACATGAAGAAGATGATAGACGATTGAGTTTAAAAATCTATATTACAATAAAGCTCATTCTCACACATGTGCAATTGACTAAAGCTATTTAGAGGTTGAGATTAAATTATCTTAAAAAATTTAATGGTTGTGATTCACTCTCACATTCACATGTGTGAGAGTAGTTATCCACTTTTAAATCTCTATTTTCTCTTACCCTATTACAAAGTCACCCCCTACAATTAATATTATGAGCAGTCACACCCTGAAATTAATCTTCTAAACTATTACCTCTTACAAAACATCAACCTTATATTAATATAATCTATATTACAATAGAGCTCATTCTCACTGTCTCACGCATGTGCAATTGACTAAAACTATTTAAAGGTTGAGATTAAATTATCTTAAAAAATTTAATGGTTGGGATTCACTCTCACATTCACATGTGTGAGAGTAGTTATCCACTTTTAAATCTCTATTTTCTCTTACCATGTTACAGAGTTACCCTATACAATTAATATTATGAGCAGTCACACCCTAAGATTAATCTTCTAAACCATCACCTCTTAGAAAACATCAACCTTATATTAATATAATTTCACAATCGAGATCAATTAATTGACTGGGACTATCTGGGCATGGGGGTTGATTCCGTCGCAAAATCAAACGTTCATAGGTCAGTTAGATATAACTCCTTACAAATAACCCTCCTCAACTATGGGTCGAGTTCGAATAGCGCCCCTCAACTACCACATGAAGTAATGTACCCCTTAACTGTAATATTTTTTTAAAATTGCACCTTCTATTTAGACATTGGCGTTTCAATTGACGAAATCAGATATACTGGCAATGGGCACAAAGATCTAGTATTTATAGAAAAACAAGCGGAAATAATTTTGGATTTTTTTTAGGACATCACAAAAAGGAATATGGGATACTTAACTTGGATGGGGGAGTAAATAACTTATATTATTGTTTCCTGTATAGTTTTCTACAAATATATTCTCTTCCTTCCTAAAAAGGTCCTTTATGTGTTTTAGATTGTTCTAAGAAATATTCACCTTTTAATCATTTTCCTTCCATCCTTTGAAATGCTATTTTTACAATTATATCATTGACTTATTTAATAAAATATTAATTTATAGATCCTAAGTTAGACCTCTGTATGACTTATTTTCCTCCAACTCTTTCCCAAAACTCATCCCAACTCAATTTGAATCTTTTGATAGAATCATCCCAACTCAATTTGAATCTTTTGATAGACTCTTCTCTGGCATAACTACATAACTAGAAAATTGGAAAAATAATAATTTAACCCTTAGAATTATAAGAGGATAATATATTTGTCTTTATTCTCATTATTATTCCCTATTATTAACTTTCATTATACAGTTCAATTCATTGTGTAACTCTTTCCTTATTCTAATTCCTTCTTGTAAAGGTTTTTTGTACCACTCCTAGTGTAACCCTAATTATAAATTCATATATAAATAGAGGATTCAATCAATGGAAAGACTATGTCATTATTCATAAACTTTATCATTTCCTACATGGTATCAGAGCTTCGCTCCCAAAACCTTTAACCATCAAACTTCTGTAATCCTAAAACCATCACTGCCATCCCTCCCTAGGTTCAACATGGCCTCCAACACTATCACCATTCAAGATCCCACCGATGCCACCAAAACCTACCAACTCATCAACTTCTCCAACCACAACATCTCCAACCACAACATCACCAAGCTCACCCCCTACCAGCTACCTAGCCTGGAAACTTCAGGCTAAATCCATCCTCATCGGGTACGATCTGTACAAATTCGTCAATTGCACCTCCCCTTGTTCTCCAACCACTATCACTACCAACAATGCTCTTGTCCCTAACCCGGCATACATCCCATGGATGCGCCAGGACAAGCTACTGTTTGAAGCTCTTGTCGGCTTCCTCACGTCACCTCTGGTGCCGCTCATTGGCCAAGCGGCCACCACTCGGGATGCCTGGCTCATCCTTGCCAACATCGTTGCTTATCCCTCCCGTGGGCACATCAAACAAATTAAGGAACAACTCAAACATGCTACAAAAGGTACTCAGTCGATTTCCGAATATATGAAGCTCAGTGGTCGCTGCCTGGCCGTTCGACATGTGGGAAATAGATTTGATCGGTCTGTTTCCCTTAGCACAATAGAAATACAAGTACGATGTGGTCACGATCGACTATTTCACAAAGTGGATTGAGGCAAAGCTGCTCGCTACTATTTCAGAGGCTAATATCATCAAATTCGTCCACGATCAAGTGTGGTGCCGATTCGGTCTCCCTCGGGTAATCATTTTTGGCCACGGTACTTAGTTCTCAGATAAGTTCACGGCGGAATGTACGCGCTTAGGCATCAAGCATTGACTGTCATCGATAGCTTACCCATAGGGCAACGACCAAACAGAGGCCGGGTACAAGCAAGTCTTGCACGCACTCAAGAGAAACTTAGAGGGGAGAGAAAAAAAAGGGCAAAAAAGCTACCATCAGCCTTATAGGCGGCCAGGACAACTGTCTGGGTCCCTATATGGGAAACTCCCTTTGCACTTACTTACGGATCTGAAACTATGATCCCCGTAGAAATGGTCTTGCCAAGCTACAGAATTTCCAATTATAGCGAGCAAAACAATGAGCTCACCCGGGCAATAGACCTTGACATGCTCGAAGAAAGAAGGTTGGATGCGCGACTAAGGATGGTCAATTACAAGCAGCGGGCAAAGGCTCACCACGACAAGCGAGTTCGGGGAAGAGCATTCATGATTGGGGATTGGAAACTTAGAAAAATCGAGGTCACCCGGTCACCGAGCAGAAAGGGGAAAACTATCCCCAAACTGGGAAGGGCCTTTTCAAGTTACAAGCATAGTTAGAGAAGACACTTACACACTACGGATACAAGAAGGCAAGGACTTGAAGCATCCCTGGCACGCAGATCACTTAAAGAAGTACAATCATTGAGCCAGTTCTTAATACACGAATGGACAGGACCCTCAGCCTTATTGAGGGTCAACATCATGTTATTAATAAAAAAGGCAAGTTCTTTTATATTTGTTAATTCAAACTATTTATTTGTCATTTATGAATTGTTTTCAGATTGCTTGAAAAAACCTTCTCACAAGCCGAGCAGATAGGACCGTGCCCGGTCAACCTTCCACTATACCCGAGTATCAGTGAACATATCCTGGCCTCTCAGTGAGTAAGATAGGGCCTTGCCCTATTCATATACTGGGAAGCTGCAAGTCGGTAGGGGCCGTGCCCATAAAGTAGCGGCTAACTACCTCGGATTCCTATAGTGACCAAGCAACACCGTTAGTCATATATCTCTATACCCAGTTGATATACTAGCAACAGCTCCGGCGTACAAACGTCGGACAAGGCCAAGCCCGATTAGCTGATCGCCGCTCAGAGTTGAGCCATGCACGCTAGGCAATCTTTAGGATGCTCGCCCCAGGGCGATAGGGGCCATGCCCACCCTGAAGCCTTGGCCTAAACCAAGCACTCAGTCCGGGTAAGAACTCTTTCTCGAACACTCAAACTTAAAGTAATATGTCAGCTAAATTAACCTTATTATTTTTAAATCATTCAAGCACAAGTTTGCATGCTCTAATAGTTATGTTCTTGTTAAGCTAGTTATGCTCGCTGAAACAACACATGCATGCATGCTAGTACTAATCAAATGCAGGAAAAATACAAGTAAAAAAGAACAATGATCGAGCAAAAATAAATTTTCCATTTCAAAGTGGGAAGTATTACAGTTGGGAATAAAAAAATATTGGCGCACAGGCCGGACAGAAATACTCATGATCTAAACCTGGGGGAGGAGGAAGATTCTTAGCTGTGGCTCTATACTGCATCTCATATTGAGCATTTAGCTCCTTGTGAGCAGCCTCTTTCTCTGCAACCTTAGCAGCATCCTCTTCAACCATCTGCTCGGCCTCTGCAAACTCCAGAGCATCGATCAGTGAGCACACGTTCACGTCCAAGGTCTACCTACGGTGTCTGCCGATCATGACAGAAGTTGTAAAGCTTGTCAACTAGGAAAACTTTCCAAGTCTTCCTTCAAAAGAAAGTCTGTTCTATCAACAAACAGACCTCTTCAACTTCTCGCATATGGATCTCTTTGGACCTATAACAACAATAAGATTTCAGAGACAAGTACACTTGTAGTAGTTGATGACTACTCAAGATTCACTTGGATTGAAACTATGACATCTAAAGATGAAACGTATGATCTAGTCAACTGCACTTTCGTCGTAAGACTTCAAACTCAAAAGCTTGAAGACATTTGTGACATAAGATCGACAACGACACCGAATTCAAAAACAATGGTGTAGAAAAGTATCGCGATGACCATGGGATCGGCCACAACTTCTCTACCGCCGGTGCATTCCTCAACAAAATGGTGTAGCTGAACGGAAGAACGTAACATCGATTGAAGCGGCTAGAACAATGCCGGGCGAAGCTAAACTTCCGAAGTATTTCTGGGCGTATAGCCAATACGCTTGCTTTACCCAAAATAGATCCTCGGTAAACAAGTTTCATAATAAAACTCCATATGAAATTTGAGAGGAAGATCCCCAAACATTGGATTTCTTAAAATCTTCTACAGTAAATGTTTTATTCTTTACAATGGAAAAGAGTATAGATGAAAATTTGATGCAAAATCGACGATTTAAGGAATTTTTCTCGGGTATTCCAAACATTCAAAAGCATTTCGCATTTTCAAGAAATCTAACTTAAAAATCTTAGAATCTGCATGTTTCTTTTGATGAATATGATTTGTTAGAGCCTAGAATGGCTCCGAACGTTGCTAATGATTCCGATAATGATGAGACAGTACAAATACAAAGATCTACTTCCAATCCTTATCGAAAACGGGCAACCGAGATCCCTCCAATATCGGTAACCCTCCACCGGTAGAAGAGACCTCTACCGATACCGATAACAACTCTTCGTTGACCTCGAACCCATCTCTTCTGCTTTTACCCCAAGCACCTTTACGTATCTTCTTCATCCTTCTTGTTCACCGAAAATGAAAGTTTTGAAGACTCTATTTCTTCTCGAACTGTATTTTGGTGAATCTCCTTCTCAACCAACTCCGCAGTTCTTAAGGGAAGAATCCTCCGTAAGTGATTTTCCTCCAACCGTTATTGAAGCAAGAGATCATCCCATTTCCCAAATCATTGGTGATCTCAACTCAGTCCAGTGAGAAATAAGGTTCGAGAAGAAACGTTGTTTGCTTACGCATTTGTATCCGAACTCGAACCAAAGAAGATTGATGAAGCCATCGAAGATCATAACCGGATTGAAGCTATGCAAGAAGAGCCGAACCAGCTTTGAAAGATGTAAGGTGTGGAGCTTAGTTCAAAGACCGATCGATCATCCAATCATCGGCACCAAGTGGGTATTCTAAATAAAAAGTATGAAGATGGAAATGTCACTTAAACAAAGCTAGATTGGTTGCTCAGTGGCTGCGAGTGAAGAAGGAATTGACTTTGATGAAACATTTGCTCCTCGTTGCTAGACTAGAAGCAATCGAATCTTTCTAGCTTATGCCTCGCTCATGGACTTCAAAGTGTATCGATGGATGTTAAGAGTGCCTTTCTGAATGGTGATCTTCAAGAAACCTGTGATACGTGAACAACCTCCGTGATTTGTCATCTCTCGACAACCGACCACGCCTACCGACTCAAGAAAGCTCTCTACGACTCAAGCAAGCTCCTAGAGCTTGGTATGAAACTCTATCCAAGTTCTTAATTGAACAAGGATTCGTGAGAGGAAGAATCGACACTACTTTATTCATCCTCAAGCACAAAGGCCATTCTCTTCCGGTACAAATCTATGTGGGATCTACATCATCTTTGGATCAACTAACCAAAGCCTGCAAAAGATTCGAGAAGTCGATGCAAAGCAAGTTCGAGATGAGCATGATGGGCGAACTTACCTATTTTCTAGATCGCAGATACAACAGACTTCGAAGGAATCTTCATCACCAAACCAAATATGCAAAGGAACTAATCAAGAAGTTTGGTCTTGATTCACCAAAGGATTTGAAACTCCAATGTCTACCGACCGCCATCTTGACAAAGATGAAAAGGGAAAGCAAGAGAACATGACCAAGTATCGAGGAATCATAGGTTCACTTCTTTACCCTTACCGCTAGTAGACTTGACATTATGTTTGTTGCTTGTGTTTGTGCTAGATTTCGTGCAGATCCAAAGGAGTCACATTTGCTTGTCGCCAAACGTATCATCGATATGTTTCAAAAACAACAAATCTAGGCATCCGGTATTCAAAATCCAACAACTTCAATTTAGTTGGATACTGATGCGATTATGCAACGCGCAAAGTGAGCGTAAGAAGCACCAATTGGGACTTGTCAATTTCTTGGAAACAGACTCGCCTCATGGTCTTGCAAGAAACAAGGATCGCTGGCAAACTCAACCACGTAAGGTAATATATTGTCAAGCGTATTGTTGCTCTCAACCGCTATGGATGAAGCAACAATTGGTGGACTACAACATCAAGACCGAAACCGCCCAATCATGTGTGACAACACATCGCCTATCTCAGCCTCCAAAAATCCAAGAATGCATTCAAAGACAAAGCACATTGATATTCGTTATCATTTTCTCAAAGATCATGTGGAAAGGTAACACTGCCTGAATATGTTCCAACCGAGCATCAATTGGCGTACATTCTCACAAAACCACCGGATGCCACCAGTTTGCTTATTTAAGGAGAAATCTTGGTATGATTGATCCCAATCGCTTAATTTCAATATTTTGTTAATATTTCTTTCATACCAGTAGACCCAAGATTAGACTAATCGGAAGACGTAAGTTCTTTCTTACCTAAGACCTAAAGGTTAGTACTCTTACTTAGTCTATTTTCTGCTAAAGAGGTTTCTAAAGCAATAAAAGGGGTCAAGGACAAAATTTGGTACTTAAGAAAATATCTTAAGTTCCCGCTTTTCAAACCGATATTTTCTCGCCTTTAAATAGTCCTCGAACCGTCATTTCCAAACTTTACGAAACCCTTTGACTGTAAACTTCTTCTCTCTCTCTCGCATAACTACTTTCTCTCGCAAATTCTCGTTCTTCTTCTTGTTTCTTCTTCTCATCTTCAACAATGGTACGCTTATCTCTACTCTACTCGAAATTTTCCATGTATCGTTCGCATTTCTATATCATCTTAAAATCCTTTTGGAATTCAAACCGTCATTTTCGAAGTTTGAATAAGGATTCGCCATTGTTGTTCTTACATACTTGAATACTAACAAATGCTTTTGTCTATTCATTGTTCATTCTTATGAAAACTTCTGTTATGTTTTTCTCGAGTGTGGTTTCTCTAAACATTCTAGGGTTTCAAGTTTTGGGTTGAAAATTTCGAATTATTTTGGAAAACTTGAAATTCCTACTTGTTTAGATGTCAGATGAAAAGCCCTAACTTTTATTTTTTTTTTCTTTCAGCAAGAACCTCAAAATCCAAGCGGCAATGGAAGGCTTTTCTCGAAAAGTCATTCCTCCCGCTTCAAACATCAATCTTCCAGATATCCAACCTATCTCGCCGCCACGACATCATTGTCGCTTTGGACCCTAAGCTATACATTCTCGGCATGTGCATTGACCTTCGTCAATCAATTCTATAGCCGCCGGAGTAAAAGCTTGCGAGGATATGGACGCCTCGGGATTCTCGCCCCTCTTCCGCCTCAACGACAAAACTTACGATATCTTCCGGCGAGTAAGAATTTTATCAACGAATGGAGCTCATGAACGCATCGCTTCGTGGGTGGATTCGAGGCCGCCCCATCTCCGCCACCGCCAAATCTATTTCCACCATAATTGGCGTGCATTACTTGAGGAGCTATTTCAAAGAACCACGCCGAGGCTTTACATGCCCGGGAAGCCATGAGGGGAGTAGATGCTCTCCGGGAGCCTCAAGGAAAATGTTCAAACTTGTTCCTCTGACGCTCTATCGCACTGGCCACCTTCTAGACAAGGGGCTTCTATTCAAGAGTGGAGCACATGACATGTTTATCGCCCAACGCATCAAGTCGACAAGTGCTATATTTCTACAGCCTGCCTCAATCGGGGCTCATCATCTTCGACGAGCTAAAGCAAGGTGGAGAAAGCAAAGAGCAACCCCACTTGCAAACGCCTTCGCGTCGACTCATCAACGCCCTTCTAAGGGATGATGCGACCATCAACTCTTCGTTGAAAGAAGATGAGTTGTATACTGTGGCCAAGGAAAAACAACTCACGACCTCGCTTTCAAGCCAAGAATACACCGAATACGAGAACAGCGCCGGGTGCGGTATGTAAAGGTCACCTACCGGCCCTCTCTTGACAAAGTGGCCAAGCTGCACCTATCTTGGTCACCCGCTTCAACATGGAAGCACATGTAGCCGCAAGCAAGTCCTTCAAAAGGCCTCTCTCGCCAAAGTTTGATGATCAAGGGCCACGACCTCCATCTAAAGGCCAAAGGTAGGCCGATGAGGCGGAGAGCCGCCGCTAAGGTCCAAAATAGCGTACCAAAGGCAAAGCCAAAAAGACAAGGCCTGAAGTGGCACCTCCAACCTCAAGAGGAGCCAAAGTGGATCCCAGAGATGAAGGAAGGCGTAAGAAGAAGGCACCGTGCCAATCCACCCATTCCTCTCCTCCATCTACCCAAGCCAAGCCTTCTACCCAATCCACCAACCACCTTCACCACCTCCCCGCACTCCACTCCCAAACCTAAACGAAGGAGACTTCAGAAAACCTTTGAAGACCACCACCCAAATTCCCTCCAACCTCTACCGATGAAGTACCGAGTCTCCTATTCACCGCCGAGAAGAAAAGGAGAGCTACTGCATCTAACCCTACCGCCCAACCAACTACCTCTACCGATGCCCAACACTCAACCCCAACCCTTCATCTATACCATCTACCGAACCCCAACCAACTACCGACGCCCAAACTTACTGCTAACCCTTCATCTATTCCTTCTCGAGTCATCTACTCAGAGGAATTCACCACCTCCTGAGGAGTCTATCCCTCGTGAGGAGCCAAAACGTGAGGAGCCACCAACCCCAACTCCTCCTCCTTCACCCTTTAACTACTCACGCCCATCCACACCCTCCTCACCACCCCAATCCCAACCAACTTCTTCAACCACACCACAACCCTTAGACCCCCGCCGCTAGTTCTTTCTTCAACTTTCGCCAAGAGCGCATCTATTCACCTCTTCTCATCAACCTCCCTCAACCTTCTCAACCTCCCCAACCTTCTCTTCAAAAACCAAAATTCCTATTTTACTCCCCGTCTCTTCTTTCCTGTTCTCTACCGAACCCATTCCCCAATCCTCCCACATCGCTGAAAATTCTCGACACCGATATGGAACCGATTCCCACCACCCCCCTCCTCCCTCCCCTATAACCCTATCCTCTTCCACCAAACCATACCAACCCAAGACTCATCCTCTTCTCGCCCACCTCTCCCCATATCCAATGCCCATCAAAGCCCGCAGACTCGCCTTCCGCCGACACCATTCACATTGGCCAAGCCTCTACTTCCAATCAAATTAATGCCGAATTTTGTCCCTGCTAGATGCCATCTACCAAATGGGCGAACTCACTAGCATATCTACCGCTATCACCGAAGTAGTTACCGCAATGCCAAGGCCAACGATCGGATCGCCACTACTCTTCGACAATTTCAAGAGGATGTCCTGACTCGCTTTTGGACGATGCGACGACTTCACCGATGTCAAGATCAACGTAGGCTCAACGAGATGAAGGCCGCCGATCATAGGTTCCATTTTCTACGAGCTCTTCCACGCCATCACTCTCCATCTCACCACTGGCCGATTCCTATTATGGAACTCAACCTCGCCGAAACTCGCTTCATGACATTATGAATGCCAACCTGATCGTGATCCGCCATCAGGAGAAACAAATGAGATCTATCAACGTATCGCCGATGGAAGAGAACAAATTGCCTTCGTGAAGAACTGACTACCGCTTCGCTCCACCGCACTCCAACCGATGCGTATGCCGAATACCAAAGAAGAATGGAAGAGCTAGAGCGAGAAAGAAGAGAAAAGGAGGTCGTTGTGACAAAGGCAAAGGGAAAAGACCATGGTAGCTTTTGTATCTTTCTTTCCTTTCCTTTGTATTTATCTTATTTTTGAAAACTCGTCAAATGTAAACATCTTGTTTATGAATACGTGATTACTTGCTTTTTCAAAATTATGTTGTTTAAATTCTTGTCGCTTTTATTGTTTATTTATATGAGAATTTAAACATTCAGCTTAAATTGATTTAAACCGTCCGATCCGTGTGCTATTCTTTGACTCTCTTATTTTGTATGCACTTAGATTAGTCCCTTGCATCCGAGGTGTTATTCTCGTTAATAGAGGCATGTCTACCGCCATTTAATATATAAACTTTACATGCTATTATCTATTAAATAGCTTGTTTTAAACCCCTCATTTGAGTAATGATGACCGATATAAATGAGGAGATTGTTGATTCTTATGTTAAATTTATATCCGATCAAGACATTACTTTAGTTTTATACTCGCTAATCGTGGCTGCAGATCGATTAGCTGCGGGCAACCTGTATAGAACTTGCCTTGTATAGTTTTTTAGGACTTTTCAGAACATCTAAGACCACTTTCCGCTTCACCTAAGACCCGCCAAAGCTTAAGATCGTAGACCTCGTGTCCACTGACCGCTTCTACGTGTCCTCTCCGCATCAGCTAGCTGGATTAATTCAAACTTATTCCCATTTGATATTTGAATTAATCCAAGTCTTTTCCCTG
>CM028378.1:149362969-149424418 GCA_013146195.2 Codonopsis lanceolata | reverse complement strand
CCAATTTACTATCCATCACTAAATTAACTCGTGATTACAACCGTAGCATCTCATTCTTTTCTCGATTCTTGTGTCTTTCAGATCTTACGACTAAGAGGATTATTGGTAGAGGCTACGAATCAGAGGGCTTTACTTGTCGGATGATGTTGTCTCTCCTGCTGCATGTTCCAAAGTTGTCACTTCCTTACACCGCATCGATTCATTGTCGCTTGGGTCATCCGTGTCTCTAATTTGAAGAAATTGTGTCCTAGTTTAGAGTCTTTGTCTACATTAAATTGAAGCTTGTCAAGATGCTAAACACCATCGTGTTTCATACTTTCCTAGAGTCAATAAAAGGGCTTGTGTCCCGCTTTGAGTTGGTTCATTCTCGATGTTCGGGGTCCGTCTCCTGTAGTATCAAAACTTGGTTATCGCACTTTGTTACATTTGTCGATGATTTTTCACGTGTAACTTGGATTTATTTAATGAGAAATCGCTCGAGTTATTCTCCATTTTTGGTTTTTGTGCCGAAATTAATACCCGCTTTGGTGCGTCTATTAAAACTCTTCAGAGTGACAATGCAAAAGAATATTTCTCCACCCCTTTCTACTTTTATGCATAACAATGGCATGACTCATGACCTTCAGACCGATACACCTCAACAAACGGGTGGCGGAAAGAAAGAATCGCCATCTAATGGAAAGTGCTGTGGCTCTTAGCTTTCAAATGCACGTGCCTAAGTCATTCCGTCCGATGCGCTTTTGATCGCTTGTCATCTTATTAATAGGATGCCATCCTCGGTTCTTGGGGAGATTCCATATCGTGTCTTATATCCGCCCCGCTCGTTGTTTTCCGTGTCACCGCACCTTTGGTCAGGTTTGCTTTGTTCGCGATCATCGACCTCATATAACCAAGTTGGATCCTAAGTCTCTCAAATGTATCTTCCTTGGCTACCTCGGTCTCAAAAAGTGGTATCGTTGTTTTTCTCCCGAGTTGAATCGTTATCTCGTGTCTCTTGATGTCACCTTTTTGAATCTCAATCATTCTATCCTCCGCTTCTGCTGACCCATCCTCTTCTGACACCGATGATGATTTCCTTGTCTATCACTTTGTCCAAACGGCCAGCCCCCGTACCACCTCCTCGTACCTCCTTATCGTCCCCCCATTCAAGAAGTTTACTCGCCGCCAACGAGAGGGACCTCCTTCTCGCACCCCGATGTGGTCACTACCGAGCCGCCCTCTCTCTCGCAGATCCCGATACCCTCGGCCACCTCTATCCGATCTAGATGTTCCGATTGCTCTTTCAGGTAAGCGTAGTTGTGCACAATATTCCATTGCCGACTACGTTAGTTATTCCGGTTTGTCTCTTCTACATCTTCCTTAATTAATTCTCTTGAGTCTTATCCTATTCCTAAGTCTCTGTCTCGAAGGCTGGCTCATCCCGGTCGAGAACCGCTATGGAAGAGGAGATGAAGGCTCTTGAGGAGAATCGGACTTGGGATTTGATACTTTCCGGCGAATAAGAAGGCAATTGGTTGTAAGTGGGTTTTTGCAAAGGAAAGTGAATCCCGATGGTTCTCTTGCTCGATTGAAGGCTCGCCCGTTGCGAAGGGTTATGCTCAAACGTATGGTGTGGATTATTCGAAACTTTTCTCCCGATTTTCTCCGCGAGTTGGCTTACCTCGTTGGTTGCTTGTTTCTCTTGTCGCATCATACCATTGGCCGCTTCACCAACTAGATGTCAAAAACGCTTTTCTTCATGGTGACTCCACGAGGAGGTTTATCTTGAACAACCTCCCGGGTTTTGTTGTTCGTGGGGAGTCGTGTGCAAGTTAAAAAAGTCGTTGATGGTCCGAGAGTCACCTCGAGCTTGGTTTGGTCGATTTAGTGAAGTTGTGTTGAAGTTTGGCCTTATGCGGTGCGGCAGGTGATCATTCGCCTTTTATCGGCAATTGCGAGCGAGGGTGTATTCTCTTGGTTGTGTATGTTGATGATATCGTCATGGCGGAGATAGTGTGGGAATTTATGCTCTAAAGTCTTTCCTTCAAGAGAGATTTCAAACAAAAGATCTTGGGAACCTCAAGTATTTTTAGGGAATTGAAGTTGCCCTGATTCGAAACAAGGCATCTTTCTTTCTCAAATGAAGTATGTATCTGGACTTACTTACTAACACCTGGGATGTTAGGGGCAAAACCATGAGACTCCTATGGATGCTAATGTGAAGCTTAGATGATGATGGTGAAAGAATTGAATCATCCCGAGAGGTATCGCACGCTTGTAGGGAAGTTGAACTATTTAGCCGTGACTAGAGGACATTGCGCTTGCGCTAGTAAAGTCGGCCAATTTATGTCGACTCCACGATCTACTCAATCGGGACGGCTGTTGTACAAATCCTCCGATATCTCAAAGGAGCTCCAGGTAGTGGGTTACTTTATCGAGATCATGGGCACATAAGAGTCGAGGTTTTTGTGATGCCGATTGGGCCGATGCCCTATTAGTAAGAAGTCAACCACGAGGATATTGTATATTCGTTGGAGGCAACTTAGTGTCTTGGAAAAGCAAGAAGCAAAGTTGTGTCGAGATCCAAGCGGGGCGGAATATAGGGCCACGGCTCACCGACTTGTGAATTGATGTGGATTCGCCAAATACTGAGGAGATGGGGTTTGGTAGTTCAACACCTATGCGATATGGTGTGACAATCAGCGACCATCCATATTGCATCGAATCCCGTGTTTCATGAACGCACAAAACATATTGAGGTTGACTCGTCATTTCATTCGCGAGAAGCTACAACAAAAGATTATTGTCACAAGCTATGTCAAGTCCGGTGATCGATAGCTGATGTTTCGACAAAGTTGGTGGTTGGAAATAGGTTGGTTATAGTGTAACAAGTCGGGCATGCATGATATTTATGCTCCAACTTGAGGGAGTGTTAGTGAATAAGGGGTATTATAAAAGGGGTTATGTGTAACTTCTTAATATACACATATGTATAAATACCCTAGCCTAACCTTTTAGGTTTAAGGCTTCCAAATCATATTCTTCTTCTTTCTTCTTTTTCTTTTCTCGATAACCCCAACGGCAGTCTTCAACGTCGACAGGCGATCAATATCGCCCGAGCTAAAGTCTTGCTTGGAGACCTTGGAAATTTTTATTTCATCGCTCCCTGTGGGTACAAACGACCATCCAACCCGAGACTCGATGAAAAGGACCCTCTTATCCCAATCCTTGAATTTCAGTTAAGAGCCTCAAAAAATTGGAGTTAGACCTAACTCCAATCCACCCACCTGTGCTCAGGAAAAAAATAAAGAGCTTCCGGAGCAGGAACATGTCTGGCTCAAAACCCAACAAACGGCAAGCCATGGTGAAGGCCGTGATTGCTCGAACAGTGTTCAACATCAAATCACAAGGCACGACCTTGGTCTCGAGTAGGAAAGTCCACCAAGAAAGGCTCTAATATAAGGCATAGCCCGACCCAGAAAAAATCAACAAAAAAGAGGAACTCATTCCCTTGCTCACGGGACATCTCCACACCGGTGGGCGCGTCCATCTTGTTGCCCTGTAGTAAACGGAATCGACACCGAGGGACGTGAGCCAGGCAGTCACCTTATTCGTTGTGTCCAACGAAACAAAAGTAAGTAGCATACCGATTCTCATCGGCGTTTATATGTCATTCGGGCTCATCATCTTCGTCTGTAGTCTCTTCAAGTGTGACCTCCACTTGAGAACGACCAGTTTTCTTCATGCGACGGGCAAGGGGCATGTCATCTGCTTCATCTGATTCAGAGCCACCTCCAGCCATCTCTCTTTACTCGGATCGCACCTCCCCAGCCGTGCCTTCGGCCCTATTAGTGTACTATTCGGGGCCATGCCCACTGGAAGAGTCGATGGGGTCGACTATTAGAGCGGCCACGTGTCTAGGAATGGCCTCGCCAACCACAGACTCCCTTTCTTCCAGCACATAATCTATAGAGGGAGTCTTCTCCCTGCTTAATAGATCGTTTTGCCCGCCTTCTTGGTCATTATCTGAATCACCAGACAAATCTATAAAAGAGATCGAGGAAGTAAAGTCAAAATTCTGCCCGCATAACTGGCATAGCAAAAGGGGAAATTCCTAAGTCTAGGTACACCAAGGGGCCATGCCCGCCTAGCGAGCAAGACTACTTGGTATTTTCCTCGATCTCAATCTAAGGGTCGATTCTAATCTTAAAGGTCCTACTTAGAAATGTATGAAGATAAGGGAAAAGAGACCAGAAACCTTCATCAAACCCAGAAAAGTGAAGAACAAAACTAGAAAAAAGGAAACTTACTGTCAAAAAGCGGTTGAGGGTTTTTGCTTCAAAGACTCTGGAAAACGGATCGATGAAACCGAAGACAAAAGAGAATCACAAGCTACAGAAACAAACGTCGGACGAAATATGGGAATGAGAACGCCAGAATCAGGGGAACTCAAGGCAGCAGCAACAAGAACGCAATATATCCTCTCTCTCTCTCTCTAAAAGCTTAGAAACGGTAAAAGAGAAAAGAGGGAAAAGGGATTGCCTTTTATAGGTGGGATTTTGGGTTTTTGGGGGGAAAATGGATCTCTCAATGGCAAGCTTCCTCAGCATGCTCCAACTGTATTCAACTGAGGTTCCAGAACATTCCACCAGTTTTTTTCTTTCCAACCAGATCACAGTTTTTTCAAAAATTCACAAGTGTTGGAGCCCAATGCAAAAGCCACAGCACCGAGCATAAGCACTCCCTGCTCTGGGCATGAATACTCGCCAGACAAGGAGCTAGGGGCCACTGATGTGCCCGGCCCAAATCTGGTCAGGAGCACGGCACAAGCAACCATCACGTGCCAGTCATGAGGTCAGTCAGCGTGGGACCTACCAGGCCTAGCAGGTAGAGCTAGCAAGGTATCGAGCAATGAGCAATACAACTCCCGTCTAAATCTGGCCGGGCACATGCCTTGCCTGCTCGACCAGGGCCATGCCCGGGGACTACACTTACATCAGGCAAAGAATCAAACTCATCCCGTCCAAGCCTGGCCGGGCATAGGCTTTGCTAGCCCGACTAGGGGTCATGCCCGGGATCTACACTTGTCTTCACCAGATCTGCATCACATGGCCGAAAAGAGTTTGGCTTGCCCGGGCAAGCATCGAGCAGGAAACCTCAGAAACTTGCTCTCCAAGACAAGTCAAAGGTTTCCTTATCCGAACAGGACACTTATCATATCTGCTCCTACATTCACGCGGCCAGCCGCCTATCACACCTACAATTTAGGGATTTCCTCCTTAATTAGCTAGATAACTATGGAAACTGAATTCCACAAGGATTCTACGTCATAAGGAGCCTATAAATACCCTTCCATAAACCATATTGAAGGTACACACTCTTTCTTGAGTCTCGAACCTCTGTCAAATTCTCTTTTGACTTCCTCACACGATACTTACTCTCACGCCAGAGTGGGTTCGCGAGGTCAAGCCTTGCACTCCCACTAAGGTGTTTTTGTGATCTTAATTAGGTTCAAGGAAGCAAATCAAGCCCAGATATCCTACCCATCACACGGACGACCCAAGCTGTATTTTTGCCACATCATTTAATATATATGTCCGTATGCATTGTGCAGATTCACTTGATTCATATTTATAATCCATAAACAATATGTAAATTTGCTAGTTAGTTTGTACGATACACACAAATGTGAGTGAAATAGGTGGATGCTAAAACTTCTTAAACCAGTTTTTTGTAGATTTTAACATTTGCATAATCCTTAAATTTATTCCTTGTCCTTTTTTGGGGTTATTGGAGTCGCGTGCCTGCATGCAGCCAAAAAAAGTTGGAGGAAAAGGAAATCTTAAGAAGGGAAAGGTTTCAAGAAATGGTTTTATTTCAAGGCAAGGTGCTCCAGGAACATTGCGCACCCCAGTTTAGGCTTGATTTAGTATTCTTATACGTTAATTTTTTTGTATATTTTTGTATATATATAATATGTGTGTGTGTGTGTGTGTGTTCAGTTATGGCTTTTAGTATAATTTTCGAGCTGTGGGGGTATTATATAATATGCAAATTTGCTGGACATGCGGGCTGGGATTCTAATTAAAGTTTACCAAGTTCTCTGATGTGCTTTTTAAAAGTTTATTTGTTTCCAGGTAGGTATTTTAGGTTAAGGAACTCCTAAAATGATCTATAAATATTGAGGTATAAGAAAAAACTGGAAGATCTTACAATGATTGTATTATAACTAAATATCTTACAATGATATAGGAGGCTTTTAAATGTGTATTATAACTATCATTGACTATGTAAGTAGAGGTACCTCTCCTTCTCTCTTCCTCTCTCCAACCTTCTTTCAAATAATAAATGTGATTACGAATATTCGAGTTTGAATTAGACTAATATAGTGGCATGCCTTAAGCCAATTGTTTTCTTATTCATTTGGGTTGTAGGTTTATAATTAGGTATTAGATGGTTTATGTTTTTTCCTGCTTTAAACCCTCTAGTTTAGGCCAAGTGTTACCCCCACCTCTAATGTATAATATGTTTGTGATTTAAGTTTAAGTTTCTTTGCTACTTTAAACCCCTAGTTTATGTCAATGTTACCCCCCACCCTTGATGTATGTCAATGTTACCCTCACCCCTGATATATAATATGTTTGTACATAGATAAGGTATTTATTCATGGATTGTAGTCTAATTCCGACAAACGTGCACGTTTTCGGGTGGCTACAAAGGTATGGTCACATTACCTACTTTTTTTCTTTACGTTTAATTTAAGTACACTTGATATTTTGTTATGTGTATGATGTTTTTAATTTTATAATAAAAAACATAAGATGTGTAAATTTAAAATATAGATCCTTCATTTTTTTTATCTGTTCTAATAAAATAGTTTTTTTTTTTTTAACAATTTCATGTTTTTTATATTTGTAATACATGGGGACATATTTAAAATATAGTTTAACATACGGGTAATGCTAGGGCCACTTTAATAACACTTAATTTTGGGTACCAAATGATGTGGTATCTTATATGTCATATTGTTAACATAACTTTTTAACTTATAGTGGAGCCCATAAAATACCAAATAAGATGACACATTGGAAACCACATTATCTGGTGCACAAATTTGAGTACTCATTGAGTGGCTCTAGCATTACTCTTAACATACAAACTTGTAACTATTTGATCTTAATTTGTTTGTTTTTTATATTCGACTTTTAAAATTATCCAGAAAACTTCATGTTTACTAGTGTTTTCTTTCTTTATATTTACTTGCCAGATGTGTAGTTTTAAAATATAAGATATTATAATTAAAAATATTTGTTTTTTTAAAGATTACATTTATTTAGTTGATCTAATGTTTAGATATATAACCTTAAAAGTACATATTTGTAAGTTTTAGACATATTAACGCATTTAAAACCCATATCTACGTGTGGCTATAAAATTGATTAAGTTTTTTTAGTTAACTACATGTATCTAAACGTAAATCTTTAATTTTTAAACTTTTTTAAAGAAATTAATATATGGGTTTTTTTTAGCTCATGGTTAATATTTTGATACATAGTATAATCCTCCATGTAATTTAACATCACATTTTTTTAATCAATAATTTTTTTAATTGAAGCGTGTATCCGATCACCCTGTAAAATGTAAAATAGTTATAATCACTTTTCAAAGAAAACAATTGAAAAACATTTTATTTAAAGGTTAAAGAACAATTTCTATGAACAATTTATTTAAATTTATCATGGGATGAACAATAACTAATTTCATAGTTAGTGGCAAGTTCAAATGATTATTGGATGTAACAAACCATATTCTTGCGACTTGAACTTTTAGAATCAAATTTGTTCTTCGCTTGTGGATGTCATGTAGCAGTGATGGTATAAATGTCATGTTGTTTTTGTAAAGTTGATGTTTCTTTTCAAACTTTGGAAAGTTGATGTTTGAAGAAAATATGAGAATATTTATACAAGATGCTGGAAATACAAAGAGACAGAATTCCCAAGAGTTTTAGAATCGAAACATTTGTAGAAGATGATCTCTCGGGTTTGTTTGCCCTTTTTTAAATTTCAGTAAAGGGGGAGGATGGAGATGGAGATGAAGATGAAGATGAACTGGGTTTTGTATCCACTCACTTTCTTCTTTATCCAAATCTTCCAGATTTTTTTTTGTGTGAGGGGTAAAAAAAGGTGTTAGCATAAGTTAACCTCGAAACTTAACGTCTTTCCAAAAAAACTGGTTAAATTGCAAGATAATTTTGGTACAGTGGCTACTACGAAAATTTTGAAATATCAATGGCCTAAATGCAACATTTTGTAAAGTACAGTGGCCTAAAGATGTGTTTTACCTTTTAAATTAAATATTATTACATATAGCTATCAATAGTTAGACATTGATGTTGATTTTAAAAATCTATATATAAAAGACTTCCACAAGATTCGATACGAAAATAAATGCAGATAATTTTACTTAGGGTATGTTATCTTTTCATCAAGATCATCCCCAATGCTAATGCTAATGCGAATTTGAAATAAATTAAATGCCACCTAGGATTTATATTTGTTTTGAAGAAATAAATTTTTTTAATGCAAATGTGGATGTGGGGTGTGGATATAACGTGTCAACCAAATTTTTTCATATTATGAACAATGTCAATTTTCACATTCTACTTGAGGATGTGAATACATCTTAGTCAACATTTTTCTTTTCATTTTAGCGTTGGGATGTATGCCACATAAGATCTAATCAACATTTGCATTGACCACCACCTTCGACCACCACCATTGCCAGACGCCACCCTCGACCGTCTATGCCCACCACCTCCCTACCACCACCAACTCCAGTCACTACCAACTTCCACATCCATCACCACCACCACCATTGTATGCTATTTATATTTAAAAATATAAAAAAAAAGTTCATAATTTTGATGTAGCAAGATTTAAACTTTTACTACTTGTAATCAATAACCACCACTACCACTAGGCTAGACTAGATATTTCACATATTATTGAAATCTTATTTTAACTATTATCTAAGATTACAATTGAATATCAACACTATCCAAACCATAGAATTACTATAATTTTGAAAACAAATACCACATTAAATAAATTCAATGAAAATTTAAATATTTATAGAATTAAAAAACAATATATCCAAACGTACCTTTAATTAAGTAAGAATACTTTAGTCATTATGAGAATCTTTCACAATGTGTTAACTAGGAATTAACACATAAGTTTTTGGTATCAAAATTTTGTATTTAGAACTTTTTGGATAGGAAAAATATATTTGGGTATTTCGGATATAAAGTTTTTTTATCGGAGCTTTTTAGTATATTTTTTCCCTAGTTTCTAAATGTCACAGATTTAACTTGTTCTTTTTTTTTTTCATAAAATAATAAAATAATACACACCCCATGTCAAAATTATTGTCGTCCTTTCTTTTTTCGTCGGTTTGTTTGAAACTTTTCTTAGAAGAGCAATTTACCTGGTTATGGAGATAAAGACCTTCGGCAATTGCCCGTGGAGATAGCTGGAACTAAATATCTCTAAAAAGGGTTTTAGAGAGCTTATACTTGGTCCCATTGTGGACGCTCTAAACTATCCCTTAATGGGTGGAGTCAAACTTTCAGGCTAAATTGAATCACACAACTTGGTTTATTTGGCTTATATATATGGATATCTTAATTTCATGCAAAGAAACAAAACTAACAATCATTTTGAGGTTGCTGTAGAAATTATCCCCTGAAATAATCCTATTCCAATTATGGGGTGAGCGATTCTGGGATTCTCTTAAACCCAGGGATCATGGGTAAATGGGATTGACTACAATTTACTCCCTACATGAAGGTGCGGCTCTATTCATCCAGTGATTAATAAAAACATGTATGTGTATGGCTCATATAGATACTTATATCTCCATTTTATTGATATTTGCTTTCCTCCGCTACTATTTACCAACAAGAGCAAGCGCTTAAGGGTCATTTTTTCATAAATGTCAAATGAATTGAAGTCAGAAAACTTATCACATGCCAACCTCTTGATTTTTGGATCAAGAGTCGTCAGTCCTGCATGTGGATCAGTGTACAATGTACAGAGTAGACCTTCCCCACATAAAATTCAACCCCAAAAACTAAATGGGTGCTTCATTTAGAAGAGCTGCAGAAATATTACCAAGTGGATACCTATCCAAAAATAAATAAAAAATGTTACCAAGTGGATATCCATATACAAGATAAAGATGATGATGATGATGATGATGATGATGATGGAATAAGAAATGCAGATGAGTTTAAAAAAACTTTACGTTCAAAAACTTTAATAAATTAATGAATCACTGGTGAAAGAAACTCCAAGGGTGCCTGAGTGCAAAAGAATTAATGACCTGCTGAGGAAGTACCTGGATTTCAATCCCAATGGCAGATGTCCTAGCTGCAACAACTTGATCCGGAGCTTGCATTGTTGCATTTCAGTGATCACTATGGATTTTCAATCCCATAAAGGCTCTTTCACCAAAAGATGCATTTTCTCCTGCAGGAATTCATGTACATCTTCCCTTCCTTCCTTTTGGAGCAATTGCATTAGCCTCTGAAATGTAAATTTTGGTGGCCGAACTCCATTCTCTATCATCTCTTCCATTAAAACACAAGCCTGAGAAACATCCTTCTTATCACACAACCCATTAATAAGAGCACCATATGTGTGCATGCTCGGGACGAACTGCTTTCTTTTCATGTACTTCCACACTTTAAGCGCCATTTCAAGCTCGTTCCCCCCACAAAACATCTTTATCATTATAGTATACGAGTCAGCATCGGGCTCACAAATTTTGATCATCCTTCGGAAGACCTTAAAAGCCTCATCAGTTTCCCCACGACCGATCAAGCTATTCAACATTATGTTGCAAGTCCTTGCATTAGGCCTCATCCCCTTGGAATCCATCTCATTCAAAACCCTATAAACATTTTTGAGCTTGTTAACTTTACAGAAAGCACTAATCAAGGCATTATATACAGCCACATCAGCTTTGACTCCATTTCTTTCCATTTCGAGGAAAGTGTCGACAGCCTGTTCAATCTGATTTTCGATTCCGTAAGTATGAACCAAAACACTATATATGAAAGATGTTGGTTGACACCCTCTAGAATCCATGTCCTTGACAATTTCAGTGGCTTCATTCACCCTCCCTGCTTTGCATAGGATATCCACCATGATCCCATAGGTCACTATATCAGGGTTGCAACCCACTTCAATCATTTGTCGGAATATTTCCCTTGCCTTTGGCAGGTTGGGAGCCCTTCCCCAACCCTCAAGTAATATGCTATATGTTTTCTGATCGGGATAAAAACGGTCTTTCATATTATCAAAAATTTCCTGGGCTTTCCTTACATTTCTGGTCTTGCATAAAGCACTCAGTAAGCCATTAAAGGCTGCTAGATTTGAAGACAAGCCATACTTTTCCATCACATTAAAGGTGTAAACCGCCTCCTCCACCTTCTTAACCCTAGCATACTTTCTCATAATGATACAAAATGTTTCAATATTTAGCATGCTTTTGCTTCTCATGCTGTTCACAAGATCCCACATGATTTGATATTGCCTTATCCTGGCCAGAGACTCGATCATGATATGGTAAGCTCTGACGCTGTGCTCGTAATGGCGTTGCTTCCCAGCCCATTCAAAGAACTGATATGCCAGCATGCCTGCATTTTCAAATTTCTTCAGGACCTCTTCAACTTCATCAGTCGAAGCCCTTAGCCCACTTTGATCAAGTACAGTACCAAGCCCTAGCTTCGGACAAGACATCATAATTTTGCTTATTCGTTTTTTAGAATCAGATAACTCTTTCCTTGACTCACTAGAACTATACATCCTAGCCAAATTGACCCATCTTAAACAAAAAAAGTTCAGATCGCAACGTGCTCTGGTCATATTTTCACAAATTCCTGTATGATAGGAAGACTAGTGAGAAGTCCACCAAAAAAGGACTTGATGAATGCCAGTATCCGTAAAGACATTCTTAAAATAACTAAAAAACAATTTTCAGTATTAAAGTTCAAATTTATGACTAACAGAAATTCAAATTATGGAGAGATGTGAAGTGGATGACTCAAGAACCCTTTCCAAAGCCACATAAAGCAAACAATAATGCTTGAACCCAATAACTGTAGGAACAAAAGTATATGATTGTATAAGAAACCTATAACAAAGAAATGCAATATGCAAGCATGCCAAATAATAAAAATGGAAGGGTTAAACAACTTAAACAAAGTAAATTAGACAGGAAATCGAAACTCAGTAAAGCCAGGTGGGCTATGAATCAAATGAAACATGCAAATGCCAGAAACAAGAACAAGATATACGTTCAAATGCATACTCGTAACTATATGTACGTCATTGTATGATTACTGTAATGAAATTTTTTCAGCTTGGCATTTCATCAAACAGATATAAGGCACAAGATGCTGAATAGACCGATCAATCTCCAAACCGGTAGCTATCTCACACATATACAGATATATTCAGGAAAAAATATACATATAACATATGCATGATCAATGTGTCGAAGGCTATTTGCCAACAATCAGTAAAAAAAAAAAAACCCCTTAGCCTGAAATTGAAATACTAATGTGTTTGAGCAAATAGTTTGACTGAGAACGACCCCAACCTTAGATAATTCTTCGGACGTTGATTACTGCGAATGACAGTCCAATCTGCCCCCTTCGACCTCTGACCAATTGACCATCAAAATCTACTGGGGACTGCGAGCCAAAGTTACAAGGATGTTGTGCTGCAGCTAGTGCTACAGCAGTCAGCAGCGCTTATGTCTGGACTGTTGTCCGAACTTTCCTATTTTTTGGGGTAAATTACAGAATGCACCCCCAAGGTTTAGGTGTTTGCTTCATCTCTGAGTTATTACGTGTCCATTTATCAAGCCAATCCTGGAGTAAACTTTTATCTGACCCGAGATCTCTTCCTCCCACAGTCAAGTTTGTCAACTTGATTTATCAAATCTGAGTAGCTCAATATTTTAGGTGCTATTTACTCCCTCCGTCCCTAAATTATCGTCTCACTTTCCTTTTTCGTCCGTCCCAAAATAATTGTCCACTTTGAAACTTACCTTTTTAGAACATCACTTTTACCACTTTATCCTTACTTTTTCACTCTACTTTAATTATGGGCCACATATACATGGACATTAATGGAAACTACACATTAAACCAATATAAATAATCAAGTCAATTCTTTTTTTAGTTCAAACAGACAATTATTTAGGGACGGAGGGAGTAATATTTATCAAGTATAACCTCTTCACCCCTTTGACCAAAAAAGTTTGTTAACTTCCCAAAAGGCCATTAAAAATTTAAAACCTCCCAAACCCTAAATACCAGTTTCTTCACATGAAACACTTACTTGGTCCCGTCCTCTCTCCCTTCTCTCTCTATCTCTCATCGTGCACTCTATCGTTTGCCACATGCCGGTGGAGGCACATCTCTCTCTCTCTCATAAGTCATAACCTACTAAGTGTCTCTTTCTCTAACACCCTACCTAAGTGTTTATGGCCTTGAGTCGCATTCTCTCAATAAGTGAGCCATGCAAAATGACTTGGTAAGTCGGTTAAACTATCATTGAGTCGTGCAAAGAGTTGGTTAAAAACTATCATTGAACCCTTAAAAAACAGAGGATATTATGGGATTTTCATAGAAAAAAGAGGTCATATAAGAAAATTTTGAGTAAGTGAGGTTTTTTTTGAAATCACTGCCTTTGATAAAACCATTTATGAAGAGGACAAAACCTTATGAAAGATAGTTTACGGGTATTTTAAGTAAGACGGATTATTTGATCTAACCTATCGTGTGTTGATGAATTGAGTCGTAAGAAAGTGAAACTTTGTCTTATGAATTACGATCCGTAAGACGGTCATGAGATTGAGACCTACTCAATGAAGAAACCCTCTGACTTTTTCTTTATATACTCCTTCCGTCCTTAAATTATCGTCCTAGCTGACCCGGCGCACGAATTAAGAAAAAAAATAATGAAATTGATTATTTATATTGGTTTAATGTGTAGTTTCATTTAAAACTCATGTGTATGTGACCCATATTTAAAGTAATGTGAAAAAATAAGGGTAAAGTGGTAAATGTGATGTTCTAAAAAAGTAAGTTTCAAACTGAACAATTATTTTGGGACGGACGAAGAAAAGGAGAACGATAATTTAGAGACAGATGGAGAACAAGATTTTGTGCCCGTGCCTATGGCACGGTATCGGTATGAAGATGATCGGTGTATGATGCGAATAAATTAATATATACACGAGATTTTGTAGGGGTCAGATCAATATACACTACACAAAGCAAAGACAACATCCCAAAAACTAAAGAAAAACAAATTTTATTGACTGTAAAATTTTGTAACTCATCCAAAAAGAGTTTAATTAAACATCTAAAAACATTCTCTCTCACACACAACCCAACATCTGTTAATTGAATTGAAATAAATTTAAAAATAAAAATCTCAGACAAAAACCATAAAATAAATTGAATGAGACGAAGTGAACTAACAAAAGACTATTCGAAATCAAAATCACAAAGATTTCAGACCAATAAAGGAAAGTTAGTACAATTTTTTAAAAATGAAATTAAAAAAGCAAATATTTAAAATTATAGAAATTAATTACAAAACTTACGAACAATTTTTCTTTAAAAAAAAACCCAAATCTAGACCGAACAAAAATTAAATTGAGATTTCAGTTGATTACGATAATAATCAATTAAGAAACTACAAACTAAATATTTGTAAAATAGTAAATTTAGGACGATAATTAAGACGATAAGATCTCAGTAAAATAATAATTGTCTACTAAAACTATCTTGTGAAAATTGATATTTAATTCTGGTCAGTAATTATATTTGATAAAAATGAATCCTGACCAGTAGTTAATTTTTCAGAAACACTGAACTAAGTTAATAATATAGATTAAACGTATAAAGAAAAACTAAAAACTTGAAATCAAATTAATAAATAAGATGCCAAACACAGCCTTAACATCATGCTAAGCAATAGTAATTCAATTACCCCCTTTCTGCTGATATAAATTAAAAAATTATATATTTTACTGACCAAACTTTTTAATATCATACTTTAGTGTCTTTTTATTTTAAGTTATGTACTCCCTTCGCCCCTAAAGGAGCATCTATTTCTAGTTTTTACTAAAAAATTAAGAAAGTTAAATTTTGAGTTATTTTGCAGATTCACATTAAGTGCTTGTTTGGTGGAGCATTTTGGTCAAAACGTTAGTAAAAAACGCAACGTTTTCTCTTTAAAAGTGTTTCAATGCAGCGTTTTAAAAACGTGGAGCGTTTTAAAACGCTACAATTTGTAGCGTTTTAAAAATATGCTACGTTTACAACTACTTTGTTTATGAAAAATAGCGTTTTGAAATAATTTTCCAAACGTGTTTACAAAAATAAAACTGCGTTTTCAAAACGCTACACCAAACGAGACCTAATACTGTTGATGTCCAACAAAAACATTAAAAGTCCACATTTATTACACAACAAGTGTCGAAGGTGAAATTAGTAAGTTAAACAGAAATGGACACTCGTTAAGGAGAAATTTTTTTAAATTAAATGGACGTTCATTTAGAGCCTATTTGGTACGCATCTTGCCAAAAATGTAGATTTTTCAATTACAATTTATTTTAAGCATAAACTACATTACCAAAATATATCATTCGTTTTCATCACTACAAATTAAAGCTTTTTTAATTTTTTTTAAAAATATTTTTGAAAAAGCTGTATTTCAAAAAAATAACATTTTAAAAATGTTACAGACTCTTAGTAGGCCTGAGCCTGAGGCATGTCTAGAAGGACGATGGCCATTGGCGTCCAATTTTGTGGGACCCTAAATTTACATGTACAATGTTATTCCATTCATCCCTAAATAATCATCTTGATTGATCTAACACACAGTTTAAAAAAAAAATAATTGACTTGATTATTTATATTAGTTTAATGTGTAGTTTTCTTTACAGTCCATGTGTATATGACCCATAATTAAAGTAAAGTGAAAAAATAAGGGTAATATAGTAAAAATAATGTTCTAAAAAGGTAAGTTTCAAAATAAACAATTATTTTAAGACGGACGAAAAGAAAAACACGATAATTTAGGGACTATAATGTTTTAACCTTCCATAATTGATTGAATAAGACACTTGTCCAAAAGCTGGGGCCTCTTCGTTTGATTCTACTATTCTAGGCGTGTTCTACATTTATTTTTGGGTACATTGCACATTTGGTCTCTTGGTTATGGACTTTTCCGTCATTAGTCTCTTAACAATTTTTTTTTACTAATTTGGTCCTTGGACTTTAAAAAATTTACGTGTATAGTCATTTTACTGGATGCCGTTAAATTGTTAACGTGCCTCTCACGAAAGTTTGGCTAAGGGTTAAACTATAATTTATAAAACATACGGAGTAAATTGCATCACAATTTACAATTGAGTTCCTAGGGTTTAGAAAAATACAACAAGGTCTTCTTCCCCAAATTCAAAACTGGGACAACGATCCAAATTCTCCTCTCTGCCACATATGATCGTCAACATGTTATGAAAAGAAAGAAAAATTGTCAGAGCAATAACCAGACAAATGAACAAGACTAGAAAAATGTGACAAAAAAAAGATAATAATAACCAAATTGGTTAAAGATTACAAAATTTACCAAGGAGTCGAGGCAGAAACTACAAATTTGAAGCTCCAGCCCTGGTTGTGACTCTGGCGACGTCTCTTTCCAGCTTAAGTGATTCGATTCCTCGAAATGGATCTGACGCTCTTGGATCAAGACGTCGTTTTTGGAATCGTCCCCGAAGACTTTGATTGATAAGAGAAATCCTTTTAATCCTTGAGCACATAAATGGCGTGAGGAGGTCGCGATTGAGAGGTTGGGGACACCAACGAACGGAGGTGACAAAGTGAGATAAAAAGGAGGAGGAAGTGGAAGTGGTGGTTGTAGATCGATAAAGAGGAGAAGGATGGAAGAGGTAGGTGGAGAACGGAGACTAGTTGCACGGAAGGGGAGTTGAGGACAATGGCGATGTTGTTGTCGGCGACGTAAGCAAGGAGACCAGTGCGACTGAGGTCGACGGATTTGCCATTGTTGCGGGAGGGTGGGCATAACCAAAAAGCTACTGGAGCCGGGGAAAATAATTATATAGTCCATGGAAAAAATTGGGCCATTTTCCTAGTTTTGAATTTGGGGAAGAAGGCTTGTGGTATTTTTTTTAAGATTAAGGGACTTGATTGCAAATTGTGACATAAAGACAACTTAATGATATTTTATTAACGACATTTATAAAAAAGACTAGACATGTGAATATTTAGAAGTATGAGGCCCAAATTGGTAAAAAAATGTTAAGGGACTAATAGAGGAGAATTCCATGGTCAAGGGACCAAATGTATGATTTAGCATTTATTTTATATTGGGTTAATTTTTAGCATGACACGGTACATAATACCCTTTCCATTCCATACAAAATGTTCATAATTCTATTATGGCATGTTTCACACTTTTACTTTAAATGTAACTTTCCAAACTTATTCCTACAATTTTAGTTTTATCCTCCACATATGTTATAAGCGAATATAATTAAATCTAGATTGAAATATTGATGAATTACATTTCAAAATCAGCGAGGAAATTTCCAAGATATGTATTCACATAAGCAATAGCATGAGCATATGCCATTTTTCATACAATGTTTGTAAAGCCAGTTCTGCAGATGACCACACTATACAATGTTGATGCTTGAACTAGCCCTTGATCCCTCACTTGTCCAAGGACTAATACGACTATACCTAGAAATAGATGATGATCTAAACGACTCGTGACTAAGAGGCAATGGCCTGTCGGGTAATCTAGGAGTGTCAATATCACCTTCTAACATCTTAAGTGCATCAGAAATGGATGGCCTAAGAGCCACCATTACATGAGCACAAAGAATTCCCACATGAACAAATCTCTCCATCACCCCCTTTGGCCCTTCCTCTCTAATACCCTCATCAAATATCTCTTGTACATTCCCTCGCTTCACGGCATCCCAAGCCCAGTCAGTGATCAAAAGAGCCGAAGAATTTGATGTGTCGAGCACCTTTCTCCCGCTCATAATCTCTAGAACTATGATTCCAAAGCTATAAACATCGCTCTTCTCTGTTAACTGCCCGTACAGGGCATACTCTGGGGCTAAGTACCCAAACGTGCCTGCAACCCGAGTGGTGAGGTGGGACTGCCCTTCCAAACTTTGCTTGGCCAATCCAAAATCTGCAACTTTCGCTTTCATCTCTGAGTCCATGAGTACGTTTGTAGCCTTTATGTCACGGTGAAAAATCGCGGGTTTGATCCCATAATGCAAGTAAGCTAGCCCTTTTGCCACGTCAAGAATAATGTTCTTACGTTGAGGCCAACTTAATTGACTCCTAGTTTGACTTTGTTTGTAGTTGAAGAGATGATCATCTAAGCTACCATTTGACATGAAATCGTAAACAAGATACCTTCTTTTTCCATTAATCGGATCACTGGTAACACAGAAACCTCTCAGAGAGAGAAGATTCCTATGTCTTATCTTGCTTATGATCTCTGCTTCGTTAATAAATTCTTCGTCCCCTTCTGACTCCAAATCGTTCAATTGTTTGACTGCGACAATAGTGCCATCCGCAAGAATTCCTTTATATACAACCCCGAATGCACCTTGGCCTATCAAGTTCCTCTGAGAAAAGCCGTTGGTTGCTTCATCAAGTTCGGCCACACGAAACCATTTAGCACCTGTGTTGGGTAAAACCCGTGCCTTGACACTCCTCACATATTCGTCGTGGAAGGCATTTTGCTTCCTCTTCTTGTCCCAATTTCTATAAAGCACGAGCAACCCTACGAAAATTACAACTCCCACTAAAGCTCCCACAGTTGCAAAAATCACTTTCAGTAAAGTTCGGTGACTCAAATTGTTTGATCTGTTATTAGAGACCGCGCTGGACAATGGCATGCCTAGTATGCAAACAGCGGTCCTAATATCCTCAGGACCATAATCATTAACAATTCCGGCAGCATAAAGAATCGTATAATAAAAACATCTAGTAGAGTTAGGATACGAAGATACCAATCGAGCATTAATCCCCATGGCAGCATCAACGCATGAGCTACATTGGGTCAGTCCAGTCAAATCCGTGTTACAAAAGGTATCAATCGGGTTAGATGGACCAACTCTTTCAGTCCAGTCACTTAATGACGAAATCCCGGCACAACTTGACGGATTAAGAATGAACTCGTTCGAGTTGTTCAAGCATGAAGCGAAGGCCGCTGGATGGATGGACTTGGTGGAAACACGGGCTTCGAAATCGGAGAGGCAAGAAGAGGAGGACTCGGCATTGGGGAGATAGAACGTGGAGGTTTGATTGAGGTGTTTGGCTAGTCCCATGCCAAAGAGGCTACGGAGTGTTTCACAGCAACCATTTTTTATGGGGTTACGGCACAAGGAAGGGTCCCATGGGAAGGTATATACATAGCTAAAATCAATGGGGCATGAAGAATTAATGGAATGGATGGAGCAAAGGATGATCAAACTGAGGAGAGAGAACATGAAAGAGGGGAGAAGGGAGTTGCCCATGTTGTTCAGTATTGTCTGTGTGTGTTGGGATGGTTTTCTGCTAAATGTGTAAGAGATTGGGCAGTCAGCAATCAGCATCAATTTTGGCTGCTGTTGGTCAAATAACACGTGTGTAATGTTGTATACTTTGCGAAGAGTTTGGTTTGGATTTTGTTTGTTAATTCGGACGGGCGGTTTGGCGTTATTCAAAGTCAACAATCAACATAAGCTTTGTTTAATCCGAATATATGAGTATTGTAAAAAAAAATCAATGATCATAACTCCCAACATTTTCCTAAACAATAAGTAATAAAAATAATACTCCGTAATAGTCAAAGTAGTAGCCGTTGCTTTGTAAAAATCTAGTAGTATTGTTATTAAGGATAATTTAATTTCATTATAATAACTATTTATCCACAATATTTATTTATAACTACTACCCATCTGTTTCGGGTAAAGAGTCCTCGTTTAAAAATCAAATTTATTAAGTAAATAACACTTTTATAGCTCATTAGTAATGCAATGACACTTTTATGCTTTAATTTTTTAAAGTGAACTTTTTAAGTGGAATAATCTAAAATTGAATAGTATTCTTTGCCTGAAACGGAGGGGGTATAATTTAGCTTATATTAAGGAAAATATACCCTTAAATAGTCACTCACTATAATAATACTATATAATTTATTACTTCCTCTGTTCCAAATAAAGAGTTCACATTTATATTTTGGGAGGCTTCATTTAAAAAATCCATTTTCAAAAATTATGAAATAAAAGTATCATTTTATTGCTAATAAGCTAGTAAAAGTATCATTTTTAAAAATTAAAAAAAAAAACTTGACTTTCAAACAGTGATTTTTTTTCCAAAATAGAGGGAGCATTTTTATTTCACTTTTCTTTCAATTAAACGGTAACCCCCCCCCCCCCCCCCCAATGTTTTTATGTGAAAGAAGACCAAGACAAGTGCAACGGCGGGTCTAAACCCAAATCAAAAAGAAATCTTATATACAATGGTTGATTTTTAAATATTCAAACCACAAAGTGTATAAAAAACGATTGTGTGTTTCAGGCATGTTGGTGTCAAATCGACGTCGTTTTGACCAAAAATATTTTTTTAAAAAAAGTGACTCACAACTGTGAACTACGCCTCCTGCCCCTTCCCTTTCCACATGGCAACATTTTAGTGGATGGAATAACTTTTCCACTATTGTTTTTCTTGGCCAATTTATGGCAAAAAAAATTATTTTTAAAATTTTTTTTATCATAAATTAAAGTATACATTTTTACCTATAAATATAGATTTGGTTTGTTTCATTTGGATATTATAATTTTTTTAATGATTTTTTAAAGTTTTTAGCCATTTTCTTAAAAAAAAAGTATTAAAGTATTGAAGATAAATATGATGGGTTATGAAAAATTATTGGATTTAGTGCCACTGTCGAAAGAGTTTCTTTGGTTTTGAATCAAATGAGTATTAAATGGATTATTTAATGAATTATTTTATTGATTTTTAATGAATTGTGTTTGATTTGGGTGGTTTTGATCTAACTGTTAACTATTCTCTAGGCCTATTTAGGCTCCGTTTGTTTCACGGAAAATGACTTCCGGAAAACGTTTTCCTCATTTTCCGGTGTTTGGTAACCTTAGGAAAATGCAGTCAACGTAAAAGGTTTTCCGAGTCAACGGAAAATGTAGGCTTCTTTTCCGGAAAATGACTTACGGATTCATTTTCCGTAAGTCATTTTCCAAATGTTCGGGGACCCTTCGTCCCCTTTCACAATTGCACATATTTACTTACACACACAATATTTCACTCAACAAATAAATTGTTTAGAAATATAAATAAAGTTTGTGCATACTATTTATAAATTATAATTTTAATAAATGCTTACTACGTTCTAAAATTAGTGTCACCTACATTATTTAGGGACATCCTAACCATTGTCAATTTTCTATTTTAAAACATTTTTTTCATATCAATTATCAAAAAAATATATTTATAATTGTAAGATTGAAAAAATATAGACATTGATTTGACACCACTAATGATAAATTGAGGGTTAATAAAGAAAAATTACTTAAAGTTCAACACTATTTTGTATTCAATATATGTGCATTAATATTAGAATATATATATTTTTGTATTTATTAATATATAGTGTTCTGTAACATTTTCTAGGGACATCCTAAACATTGTCTATTTTCTATTTTAAAACATTTTTTTCATATCAATTATCAAAAAAATTATTTGTAATTGTGAGATTAAAAAAAGATGGATCTTATTAAAAAAAGATGGTCCTTATTGATTTTTATGGACATCTTAAACATTATTTATTTTCTATTTTATTTTTGTATTTATTAATATATTGTTTTCTGTAACATTTTCCGTGTGTTTTCCAAACACCCGTAAATGTTTTCTGACATATTTTTAAAAGATTTACCAAACACCTGAAAATGAAATCTTTTGATTTTCCGGAAATCATTTTTTGGAAATGATTTTCCGTGAAACAAACGAAGCCGTATATTAAAAAATTATCCAAAGTATGCTGCCATTTTATGGTCATTATTGCGTTTGTAAAGTAGCTAGTATACATGGAGAGTTGATAACTCGTGTGAAAATTTATATACAAATGATATTGTAAAAAAATGATTTCCAACACATTTTCACAAAGTTTACCAAACACCGGAAAATATTTTTCACAACATTTTCATAAGACTTACCAAACAACGGAAAATATAATGATTTCATTTTCCGGAAATCATTTTCCGGAAAACGTTTTCCGGAAAATGTTTTCCCTGAAACAAACGGAGCCTTAATGATTATTTTTTACACTTGAATGTTATAGAATTTTATCAAGAAATCTTTTAACACTATCCTTTAGGGAAAAAAATGTGTATTCCATTAATCCTTTCCTACTTACTTGAACAGACATATTTAATTAATGCTCAGGAAAAATGTGGTCAGCAAAAAGTGAAAAAAATATTTTTTTCTAAATGTAAAATATTATTAATAAAATAAAAAATAAGGTAAAATATGAATGCCTATATCATAATTAAGATATTTATTTTTATTAAATCTTATTGTTGTTATACCAATAATAAAAAAAATTAAGCTTGCTTTAGTTTATGTAATTCATGTTAAAGAAAGGAAGTATTTTTTTCTCTATATAAGGTTAATTTTAAATTAATGTAGTAAAAATACACACTCTCTCTTTTTATTATCATCATTGTTGTTATTCGTGCTATTATTATCATTATTATTTGTTCTTCTTCTCATTATTATTATTATTATTATAAATATTAAATACTCTAAAAGTTAAATTTTTATTTGAAAAATGTTCATCAAAACAAAACAATAATTTAGGAAGCAAGGAAGTAGGTGATACTCAATCCGTTTCGGGTAAAGAGTCAATTATTTTATTTTGAGATGTTAATTTCATTTAAAAATTTTATTTTTAAAAATTAAACTATAAAAGTGTTATTTTATTACTAATTAATTATTAAAAGTGTCATTTTCTTAAATAATTTGATTTTCAAAAAGGAATTTTTTTCCCCAAAACAGAAAGAGTATTTATTTGAGTGGGAAAGATTATCAACTGAAGTAACTTAACATGTGCTTGATTTTATAATTATTAAACTTTTATTTTCAATTATTAGATACAAGGTGGACTGCCTTGCAAGTTGTTTTTTATTGCTTCTTGCAACCTCACCGACAGCTAGGTTTTGATCATAATCTAACGTGAGTTCCAACTTCCTTGAGATTTCCAACATAATCTAACAATTATTAACTATTACTCTCTCCGTTCCGGACATAGATTTCATTATTACATTTTGAAATGTTTTACTTAAAAGGTTTATTTTTTTAATTATTTTTGTTAGGTAAGTGTGTCATTTTATTACTAATAAACTACTAAAAATATTATTTTTTTAAAAAATTCGACTTTTAAACACGGACTCTTTGTCCGAAACAAAGGAAATAATTCTTTTTTTAGGATTGTTAACCACACCCCCAATATCCTCTCTCTACACCTTATATATTATAATGCATAACATATGATACAATATCTCAATATAGTGTATAAGGTATAAAAAAAGGATATTGAAGTGTGTTTAACAATTCCCTTCCTTCTTGGGAGTCCTTTGGATCTGACAAGTTGAAAGAAATATTGAAATAGTATGACAAATTATTTGAATTATGCTTTTTTACGATGTTTTAATTTTTATCCATGCATACTTTAATTTTTTAAGCCGGAAACATGGTTCACTTTTTTTCTTTTTTTCTCGTTTGTTCGACATGACACTTGTATTGTTTCACTTTTGATTCAATTTTTGCTTTAGCTTTTAGTTAATAAGTCTTATGATCACTCTCATTATACATTAAAATATGGATATTTTATAATATGACATACTTTTATTAGTTAAATATTTTGTGGGTCTCTACACTCTAGCCAATAAGAATGTATCACGCCATAAAGTATCTATGTTTTGATACAAAATGAAAGTAGCCCAAACATTATCCTTCTACACATGCATTATTGAAAAGACTAAGTCTCTTGTAAGACAGTTTTACGAATCTTAATATATAAAACGAATATATACATGCTAAATTGACCAAGATTCATAAATCTCATGGCAATCCCTTGGATTTTGGAAATTACAGCGTCACACTCACGTTTATAAACAAATAGTGTCACTTTCTAATATTGAAAGTGTCATTTTTTAGCATTAAATATGTCACTTTTGGTCATAGAAGTGTCACTTTGTATCTTTAATGAAAATTATTACCTTTTTCCTTTAAAATTTGTCACTTTTTTTATTTTAAATGTGTAATTTTTTGCCTTCAATATATCATTTTTGTTTTGAAAATGATCACTATACATTATAAATGAAAACCGTCACATTTAGCGTGAAACAGTGAAAATATCACTTTATATCATTAAAATTGTCATTTTTTAGTATAAAATATGTAACTTTTGACTCTAGAAGTGTTAATTTTCATTATAAACAAAAACCGTCATCGTTGACCTTAAAAATGTCACTTTTTAGCATTTAGAATGTCACTTTTGACCCTAAAAATTTTACTTTGCATTTCAATGAAAATCATTACATTTTTTAACTTAAAATGTGTCACTTTTGCTCTTAAGATATCATTTTTATCTTTAAATGTGTCACTTTTGATCACTAAGTGATATTTTATATTAAAAATAAAGTTAAATTAACTTTTTAAGTTTATTTAGGACAAAGATGCAATATTTGGGCACAAAGGGACTTTGAAAGCAAAGTTTGAAAAGAGGGAGGACACCGACACACGTTTGGAATGAGTGCATCAGAGCAATTAACAAAAATATTCATTAATGCGCTGGCAAAATCTTTCTCATTTTGCTTTAGTGCCCCTACTTTTCTAACATTTGCTGCCAAAATCTTCCTCTTCTCAAATCTTGCAATTTCATCACCTATCAGCTCCGTTAGTCTCATTTGCCTTGAGATGCTTGACAATCTCTAATGAAATTTGATGAAACGCTAAGTGACACATTTAATGATAAAAGTGACACATTTTAAGATTAAAAAAAGACACTATCGAGGGCAAAAAAAATATAATTTTCATTAAAATGCAAAGTGACAGTTATAAGACAAAAAGTAATACTTTTAATGCTAAAAAGTGACACATTTAATGTTAAAAAGTGACACTGTTAATACTAAAAAGTGACACTTTTCGTATATAAACGTGAGGGATGACGCTATAAATTCTAAAAAAAAAAAAGAGGGGTTACGTTGGGATTTCTAAATTTTGGCTCATTTAACATGAATAGATCTGTGTCTTACACAAGCTTTTGCCCATTGAAGAAAAAACAAAACATCCTGATAATTTATAGAATCAATTTTTTTTTTTTTTTGTGTATGACGAGTTGAACATAATCTTTTCTATAACAGGGAAAACATAAAATACTGAGATATTAAGAATAAAATGTCATGAAAATAAGTACAATTGAATGAAGAATGTGGTATTAAAGCATAAAAAGATAGAATTTGAAAAGAAAATATTTTTGAGATAGTAAATTGTATGTAAGTGGGTTGGTTCGATTTAGGCC
This sequence comes from Codonopsis lanceolata, assembly GCA_013146195.2. Lineage (NCBI taxonomy): Eukaryota > Viridiplantae > Streptophyta > Magnoliopsida > Asterales > Campanulaceae > Codonopsis > Codonopsis lanceolata. The sequence continues at coordinate 149,398,721 of CM028378.1, read as the reverse complement.
GAAACCACCAATCGAACCACCTCTCAAAAATTTTATTTTTCTCAAACCAAACTGAATCGAACAATGCTCGGAACCGAACAAACCAAACCGCTTGATTTGGTTCGGTATGGTTTGATTTCGTGGTTCGGATAAATAATAGTATGAGGTTAACGTGGCTGAATTGAAAACATATACTACAGAATATATCAATAGAGAATGAGGGGGAATAGATGTGAAACCCCGAATCCTTATGTTCTTGCTCGAATGAATTTACATTCATAATAACCATGTTTACAAGTTTACATGTGACCACGACGTTCGTAGTTGTTGTTGTTGTAAGTTTGATTCCCCGATTCGTGATTTTAGCTATCGTGTTGTCGTATTACTCAGTTAGTATTATTTTGATCATAGGTTTGGCCCTGGATGACTAGGGGGACCTTGGGGATTAACTTGATATTATTTTGGTTTGGTCGTGTTTAAGTTTGAACATGCTCGTGTTTCATTTCCGGTGTGACTTGTGTATTCGCCTCGGACATGATTGGGCTGTAGTAATTTGACCATAGTTTTCTGTAGATAACTCGGAATTAATATCTGCTTGATGCGTTAGAAACTAGACTTCAAGATCTTTTTAACCATACCTATTGCATAATTTTGCGAGTTATATTTCAGTACATGCACATTTTTAAAGTTGACTGAATCAGTTATTCTCGGTATTTCCAGAAATTTGAGTTTTGCCTTGTTTATTGGATTTACTTGGAGACCCTTAATGAATTTCACTAAACCTGACTTGAGACCTTAATTAGAGTGGACTAAGCTTAAGTTAAAATTTTAGCACTAATTTCTCAATTAGGGACTTAATCTCACTTAAAAATTGACCTATAAGGGCTTGACACTTGTTTTCCACTCACTCCCTAACATTTGTGACTTGAAATATCTGATTTTCTCCACTCATTACACCTCCTACCTTAGATATTTACAACCACCATTGATGAGAGCTTGTGTGTGGGAGATTATTGGTGAGATTAGTGTGTGTTTTGTGATTTCCCGGAGATCTGGCCACCCGATTTTGGATTCGAGACCACCTAATCGTAGCTATCGACAAGGAGACTACTAATCATTGGTTTGTTTTAATTATTCTTAGCCTTTTCTAGGCTTAAGGTATGCTACCAATCCCTGAAAATTTGTATGTTCAATATAATGACATACTCCCTTCATAACAGTTGTAGTATACATGCTTAGGAAGACTTCTTGTGAAGTAGAAATCTTCATTTCAACAAGTTATAAATCTGGAATTTTTGGGGCTGCTTTGTTAAGTTATTAATTTGAGTTTGAGTAAAGCATGAATGTGGTTCTAATTGTGCTTAGGAGTAATTCTTGTGAATGAATTCATTACAATTGTTAACTTTAAAGAATTTTTCATGTTAGGGTTAAATTCTGGAAATTTTGGGGCTGCCCTCTAGACATAATAGAATGGGTTTGTGTATAGAATTAAAAGTGTTCTAAACATGATTTGGAACAACTAATGTTCATGGACTTGTTGCAATTAGGAAGTATTTTTAATAAATCACGAACCATGGCTGCGACAGTGAGACTGAACAAGAGAAACTGGTTATTAACATGATCTTAATGTGATCATAAATCGATGAATACATATCCAATTGGAGTGTTTTAAAATGGTAAAATCTAGTTCAAAGAGTCTAGTTTTTTGAAATATAAGATATGTGTCATTTGGATCAATGAGGAATTTTTAGTGAAGTTTGTATGATGGACATGCAGTACAGGCCACAACAGAAAATCAGATTTCTGACATGAACTTGGAGGGGCTGTATTTTGATGAATACAAGTCCTAATGGAGTAATTTAAAAGTATAAACTATAGTTTCAAGAGTCTAGTTTCAGACTAGGCAATAATCCCTTCATTTGGAGTTGTGAGAAATTCATGGTTGAATTTACAAGTTGACTAAGTAGAACGAGTCACAACAGAGAATCAGATTTTTAACATGAACTTGAGGTGACTATATCCTGAAGAATACAAGTCCAAATGGAGTGCTTTAAAATTCTAAATTGTAGTTCTAAGAGTCTAGTTTATGAATATATAAAATTCATGAAATTTGGAGTTGTGTGAAATTAATGGTAGAATTTATAATTTGACTGGACAGAATAATCATAACAGAAAAACAGATTATTAGCTTGATCTTGATATGTTCATAGATTGATGAACACAAGTCCGAATGAAGCGATTTAAAAGGCTAAGTTATAGTTTAAAGAGCCTACTTTCTGAATATGTAAGATTCAATACATTTGGTGTTGAGAGGAATTTTTAACGCAATTAGCAAGATTGCTGCGTAGAGTGATTCATAATATTTGAACTTGTTAAGGATAGTTTTGTTTAATTCATGGACTACTATGAATTTTGGACAACATGATGAATTATCATTCTAGGATGCATTTATTATTTATAATCTAAACGATTTAATGACCCTAGACTAACATAGTAGTCTTGGACAATATGTGATTTAGTGTTTGTTAAGTTAATAACTTAACTTGGATTTATGCTAGAAATAAACATGTATGTTTATTAGATATTATGACTTATGAAAGCATAATTGTGATACTTGTTAATGATTGATTCTCCATACTTGATGAATACAACTTATAAAACATATAGTGTTTCTTACCTTCATGCATGTTCTACTATTGAGTTGCTAACTTGCATTGAAATTTGGATTTCACTAATAGGTGGGATTTTGAACTTCAATTGAACTAGGGCTTAATTTGATATTAATCAACTTAGGCTTCTATCTTCTACTTGACTTATTTATATGTGAACTAGGGTTCCTAAATGAAACGAGAACCTAGTCATGCCTTAAACAAGAACATAGAAGGGCTAGAAATGCATATAGCATTTATACCCTATTTGGTTGGAATTGTAGTAAAGACTCAACCGAGCCGAGCTTAAGGAACAATTGAACCTTACGAGGATCATGGTGAAATCCTATGTTAACTAGATTCTATTTGACTATATTACTAGTATTTGGAACTTGAATTGATTAGTGTGGACAACTTGAAACTTGTGCTTTTGGTTTCATGGCAAGTAAACATCTACTTGTACATTGCATATAAGTCGAGCTGGCATTATTTGAGTTTATACATTGATGGTAGGATGATGCATTGTCTTCACGAATTATGAGATTCGTGATTTCTATACATCACCGTACCGGAGACAGTTTACACACCCTCTATTGTTGGCCACAATAGGGAAGTTAGCCCATTACCGTAACCAATGGAGCACATGGATTATGCTAATTCGGCTGAGGGGTGTCCTCAGTACATCGATGTATCAATCACATACATCGTAGTCACGAAACAATTTAATGGTTGTTATTGCATGAGCAACACAACGACATTGATTCAGTATCTTCTATATCCCTTATGTGGCTTACTATGGGCACTTATGTGATAACAAAATGTTAATTGAACATGAGATTTAATTGACCGTGTTTATCTTGATTGTGTATTATTGAAATACTTGAGGTGTATATCTATAAGTATACATACGTGTACATTATGATTATATGAACGAGTAGATATGTATATATTTAGATATACATACTTTTACTTGATGATTCTATGAAAGACTTGATGTGTATATATATAAATATGCACACTTATACTTAATGATTCTATGAACAGTTTGATTAGTATATATATAATTATATATACTTGCATATGATGTTTTCTTGGGAACTACGTTCTAATTCATTTGATTTGTGTTTGAACAGGGAATTACACCCTGGTTCATTTGGACGGTTTAGTAAGTAAGAAGAAATAGTCGTTTTATGGAGTATCTAAACGATATGACGCCTCTTCATGAGTTTTTCTGTCATTTGTAAAATGACACCATGATTATTTTTATGTTACATAATTATATGTTACATATCTCTTGTAGTAGCGTACTGGGTCATTATGACTCATTCCATACTTTGTTTTCTAGTTGCAGTAAATTGGTAGCTGCGTTGAGGTCGTGTAGATCGTGACTGTAGTAGAGCGCAGCTGATCGATAGATCGAGATTAGATCGTGTGGTTCATGCTAGTAGCAGCAGACATCCCCGAGTAGTAGCTTGTGGTGTCCTATTTCTTTTTAGCATCGTCACATATATTATGTACTTTGTTATTCTTGTGAGATCGATTTTGTAAAGTTATCTAGACTTTATGGTCGGGTAGATACTTGGGTATTTGTATTTATTCTTCTTGGGCCGACAGGTTGTGTCGTGCCGTTATTCGTGGTTTTAGTATTTATTTCAGTTATCTCCTGGGCACGCAGTAGCTTTGAGGCTTTTCTTTATTCTAATTGTTATAGTTGTTGGTTAATCCCCGGTATGCTTTATCCGTGGGTAATTGTTATCAGGTTGATTCTTGTTGAAACGCCGGCCTAGGGTGCCGATGGTTTGTTCAACGTCTGCAATGTTGCAGCACACGAGTTTTGTTTTTCCCCATTTGAGAGAAAATGTCTCTCTTGGTTTCATTGGCTTTGGTTTCGAGCTTCATGGCTCGGGACTTTATTTCCTTATTGTTTCCGCTAATTCAATTTTTGAAATCCTGTATTTTAGTACGGCTTTATGTTCATGTTTAGAGCTTGTTAGCTCGACTGTTCGACTCGCACTACTGTTTAACAAGTGATTGTCTTCTTCATATGTTAGTTTCAGTGGCACGACCTTGGGATTTCGTGTTGAAATCCGGGTCGGGTCGTGACAATATATCGAGAGAGAGGAGAAACAAATACAAAGAGTGAACGGAGAGAGTTAACCATGACTAATCGGTGAGATGAGAGAAGGCCAGTGAGGTAATGAAGGTGAGGTGTGAGATGCGAAAGAACGATGGCTACTAAGTTGAAGGTGAATGAGCAACAATATTGAGCTAGAAGAAGGATCTCGTCATGCCAAAAGTAAAGAATGAGCGAGCGAGAGACATGGAGGGATGGATGGAGAGAGGGGGGGGAGAGAGGTGTGTGTGATTATGTATAAAGTTTGAAGTGTGACTTCGAATTAAAGTTTGATTACTTTGGTCTTTCGTACTGCTTTGGAATGTGTAGATAATATAAATTAGAGTTACTTAAAAATTATAATATGTAACTATATATATGTATAATATAACTAATTATAACGTATAAAAAATATATAGATATTAAAATGATGATTCGATTCAAGCCGATTCGACACAAAAAATCACAAATTGAAAGTTTTTTTAAAACCTAAATCAAACCGATGTAGATACCCCAAATCCGTACCCCTAATTCATAAATATCTTAAAAGTATAATTTATAAATTAAAAGGACTAATGAACGTTAAAGTTTCCATTTAAGTTTCAGGAGGGACCAAAGTGTCAAAAGAAACTCAAAAAGGTTCAAAAGGGCAAAGGACAACAAGCAGGGGGGAAAAGGAAACAAAAATAGGATGAAAGTAGTTCGGGGTGCCGCGCCCCCCACATCTGGCGTCGCGCCAAGAATCATTAAGGCAGCGCCTATTTCTGCTTTAAGGCCTTCTGCCGTTCCTTCTACCTACCACCTTTTCAGCGTATGGTACAACTATTCACAGCGCAATACAAAATATCTCAACTTTCATTCGTGGTTAAGTCTGCCTCTTCCCTTCTTATAAATACAAGGCTTGCCCTCCTTTATTCACAGAGATAATTTTCCTTTAGCCATTGCTCTGCCCAGTTACTCTATCGCTCTCTCACTCTCGCTGTTTAGCTGTAGAAATCCTTCTCCTCTTTAGGCTGAAAAAATCTTCCCTAGACACTCCTAAAACTCTATCCAAATAGAAATCTAGTCAACCTAATTAGGTTCTCGCCCTAAAATTGGCCCGCGTCAATTACTAAAAGAACACTCATCGCTTAGTGTGCTGAGAAATTCGAATGAGGTGGAAAGCATCAAAACAAGCAATACAAGCACAAATAAAGAGGTGGAAAGTCAATAGAGAGGTGGAAAGCAGCAAAAACAAGCCGCCATTGGAAAGTCACAAATAGAGATGGAAAGTCACAAATACAAATGCCCACAATTATAACAAATTATAACAAAAAAAATTATAACAAACAACAAAACAACAAACAACAAACAACAAACAAAAATAACAAAAAGACTTCCTTTCCCGGAAGGACAGTGAAAGCACATGTAGACCGCTTAGAGGTCTTAAGCCTAGACATATATCGGGTTCAGACACTCACGCTCTAAGAGGTACGTTCTATCCCCGTAATTATTTATTCTAATCTACAAATAAAAGGTATATATTTAATTAGTTCCATTTATGTTTTTACTTTAATATAAAAATAGTTAAAATGTAGATATTTAATTAGTTTTTTGTTTTTACTTTAATATAGAAATAGTTATACTTTTTACTATCTAATTAGTTTTTTTTTTTCTGTTTTTACTTTAATATAAAAACAGTTATGTTTTCTTACTATTTAATTAGTTTCTTTTCCGATTTTACTTTAATGTAAAAGTAGTGATAATTTCTTATAGTTTAATTAGTTTCTTTTATATTTTTACTTTAATATAGAAATAATTATATTTATTATTGTTTAGTAATTTTCTTTCCTGTTTATACATGTAATTTAAATGAGTTTGTTATTAGCATAGCTATTTTATTATTAAGATAACTTATAAAAAATGTTGTTATTATTCTCTAATTTTATTATTTCAGATGTATCTTTACTTTATTTTATTTAAGTAAAATGTAACGTATTTTTTTTATTTTTTTTCTGTATATATAAATATATATATTTCTGAACCAAAATATATAAAATAAAAACAAACATATTTACAAACCCATTGTGAGATCAAAAGGGCGAGTTGAGTGCATAACCCCTTCCTAACTCGAACTTAGCCTCCGAACCCATATATTCTGGTATTTTTGGTTTTTCTCTGTTTAACCATAAAATAGAGGTAACAACTCCGTAAAAACATTTTTTAGTTCACAATGAGACCGGACGTATTCCACGCACTCAAACTTTTGCAACCACCTGCTTTTTAGTAGTGAAGAAAATTTCGAAATGAGGTTCTCACAACCAACTTAAACAAAACATAAACAAATTCGATTTAATTTCGCGATTCGATGGTTCGAGCTTACACCTCAAATGTCACCCTGACACAAAATGGTGGATGAAAATAGTTTTGATAAAAAGCGACAAAAACTTATAAGTACATCAATCTAGGATGAGATAAAGTAAGTACATCAATCTAGGATGGGATAAGGTAAGTCTATCAATCTAGGATGAGATAAAGTAAACATGGCATCAATATGAGTGAAAGGAAAAAATAAAATATGTATGAAAGACAAGACACTAATTTTGGGATGGATGAAGTAATATATACGCCCCTAAATATAAAAATATTAGATTTTGTGTTCGTAACTATAACATGGTGTCAGTATGAGATGTGATTAGTGTATGAAGCGAGTATGATGTGAATAAATTAATATATGTTTGAATTTTTTAGGGGTCAAATCAATATATACTACACAAAAAAAAGACAACATCCAAAAAACTAAAAAAATAACACATTTATTGGTTGTAAAAAAAAGATACCGTAGAGATTAAAAACTTATGAAAGTGGATCAAACCGAATTTACCCATAAAAAACATAGGATACTGTGATTATTTTTCTTTTTGTATAATTGATGAAAAATAAAATAAAAAAACTGGACCACTTTTTAGGAGCTCAGGACCGATCCCCTGTGGAGAAAATATAACTGCAAAAGTTCACTATATTCGTTTTAAACCGCTAAAGTACACTTTTGGAGAGAAAAAAACGAAGATACCCTTAATGAAGGAAAGACACGCGGACAAATCCATAACCAAAATTTGGATATCGCAATGAAAAACATTGGCCATCGTTCAAAATTTTGGGCATCACTCAAATTTTTGGGTGTCAAAATGCAGAAGCCACTGCTCAAATTTGGGCATCGCAATGCAAAAGACTACCTAAATTTGAGCATCGCTTAAAACATTGGGCGTCATTCATTTTCAGATCTGAATTCGTCGTTCATTTTCGCCCAAATGACGCCCACATCATTGCTCAAGGAAACTAAGCATCATAGCCTAAGGAAAAATATTTGCCAATACCCAAACGACACCCACATCATAGGCAACAATGCTCACATCAAAGGCAGGTTTGGAAACTAAGCGTCATATGCAACTGCTCAAACGACGCCCACATCATAGCCCAAGGAAAAACATTGGCCACTGCCCAAACGATGCCAACATCATACGCAACGACGCCCACATAAAACGCAACGATGCCGACATCATAGGCAACGACGCCCATATCATGTGCGAAAAGTTTGGATTCAATCTATGCAAGGCCCAAACTCTCTTGGAATAGATGATTGAAGTCTACCAATTGCCATGGAAGGTTCTTTCATCGTTAACATTGGTGTAGTTATTCATATCCTCCATTCGTGTCAGTTTATATTCGTTGATTTCTTTTGTTGATTCAAGTACCTGGTTTTGTTTATCAATCACTTAAACAAAGGAAAACCATTCAATATAAGAAAATGTCCAGTACTTATGATTATATATTGTGTGTGGTTTAGGATGGGGAAGAGAGAGAGAAAGTCAGGGAATAGAGTGTAAGCGAAGGAGATATGACGAAACAAATTCATGACATTTTTGGAACCAAATTTTGAAAAAAAACATTTTACCGGTTGAATAAAAAAAGGAATAATTGTTGAGCCGTTCATTTTGTGTGAAAGAAAGAATGCTAGGGCCATTTCTACAAGACTCAATTTTGGGTACCAAATGATGTGACATCTTATGTGTCATATTGTTAACATAACTTTTTACTTATAGTGGAGCCTATAAAATGTCAAATAAGATGACACGTTGGAAACCACATCATTTGGTGCATGAAATTTGAGTGCTCGTTATTGAAAGCTCTAGCATTCTCTTTGTGAAATTGTAACCTCTTCAGTACTCTATTTTTTTTAAACCGCAAAAGTACTTTTCTGCTTTTTTTTTTCTTCCTAAAATACCCACGCTACATTTTCCCATCATCGTCATCATCATCATCATCATCTTCGATAATGAGCTTTGTGAACTACTTTTTTATATTCAGAGTCCATTTATTGGTTTTTTACAATACATCTCATGAATCTCCCATGATCACAACGACCAGACTACTCCTCAAAACAGAAGCAAGCTTAAACTTGTTCAACATGAGAAGTTTGGAAATTCAAAATTGTTTTGCAAGGTAGGTTGGATTGACATCTCCGGGCATGATAAAAACAATCTTTGACTCCATTTTTGGCTACAATATGTGAATAATATTGCTCGATGGTAGTGGAGGAGATGGGCGAAAACTATGATGTGGGTGTCGAAGACTACGATCTGGAAGTCGTTGCCTATAATTTGGGTGTCGTTGCCTATTATTTGGGCATCGTTGCTTATGATTTAGGTGTCGTTGCCTATGATTTGGCGTCGTTGCCTATGATGTGGGCATCGTTGCCTATGATTTGAGTGTCGTTGTCTATGATTTGGGTGTCGTTGCCTATAATTTGGGCAACGACACCCAAATTAGAGGTCAAATTTGAGGCAACGACGCCCAAATTGGATGCAATGACGCCCAATGTTTTGAGCCCCACAAAAATGAACAATGCCCAAACATGTCTCGGTGTTATTAATTAGACATCGTTTCTTCCAATCGTGTCTCGGTGTTATTAATTAGACGTCGTTTCTTTAATATGGTGAAATATTTCAATTTATTTTTCCAATCCTGCCTGACTTTTTCATCTATTTACGGGTCAAAAAAAAAAATCACCTTTTGTATTGATCGATGCAAAAAATTATCGATGCCTAATTTTTTAATTACAAAGCCCAATTTTTGCATTGCGACGTCCAAATTTGGGCAGTGACTTTTGAGCGACGCCTAAATTTTTTAACCGACGTACAAATTGAGACAGTAACTTTGTGTGCGCGTTTTTCCTTCATTAATGGTATTTTCGTTGTTTTCCCCCCAAAACTACACTATAACGATTTAAAAAAAATGGTAGACTTTTGCGGTTATAATTCCACCTCATGGTACCGGTCCGCTATAAGTTGACCCCCCTTCACCGCCCCTTACCCTCAATTGTTTGGCTAGAGCATGTTGAACAAAATTGTGTTGTTCGGCTAGAACATGCCGAACAACACTAAGTTTAATTTTTTTAAAAAATATTTTCAAAATGTTCGGACCTCCTTGGCCGAACACCACTCTGTTGATCATGTCGAACAACATTAAGTTTAATTTTTTTAAAAATATTTCCAAAATGTTCGAATCTCATTGGCCGAACAATACGGTGTTATTCTGCATGCTTTATCCGAACAATACAATGTTGTTTGGCCAATGTGGTTCGAACATTTTGAAATTTTTTGGAGATTAATTGAAAGGACTAAATAAAAAATTTATATTTTTGAGAATTTATGAAGGATCAACTCATAAAAAAAGAGGTTGAATAACGGCACCCTTTCATAAAAGTGTATCGGCCGCAATTATTCCTCTAGGTTTTCTTAGTGTACACTGTAGTATGTAGTTATTTACAGCTCTTCTGGAGATGGCCAATAGAGGGCGGCCACCAACCAAGAGAAAGTTAGGGAATCAGTTGAGATGTTATGTTAGTGAGCCAATAGACTAAAAAAAAAGGTTGGTGATGGATTGTCATGTCATGTCATGTGCGATATATGCCAATTACATGGCCTCGTTTCTGTTTGTGCTTGGATGGAATATTGGACGGAATGAGTGAAGTGTTAAGATTTTGTAGATTGGGGGGTTTACTCTCTGGTATTTCAGATTTAGAGGGAGATATGTCAACCTGATTGTAGAATAGGGGGCTTCCTGTAAAAATAACGCGGGCACTCAAACACTCTTTTCATATTCATAGCTGGCAGACGAACACATAGAGGACCCCACATCGAGACCCACGAAATAATACCACCTAACCATTGACAATGACACCTATTGATCTAATTCAGAAAGGAATAGGAAGTAGTAAACCGACAACCTTCTTCTTCCTCAGCCCCACCGGCGACCGTTTCCTTCACGAAGTTTTCTTGCGTCAATCCTCCGAGTTCCGTAGACCCAATCTTAGAGAGTTCGAGTGAGAGAGAGAGAGTGATTCTAGAGAGAGAGGGTGAGGGACAATCGTCCATATTTCAGGAGGTCGATAATCTTCTTCGCCCTTTCTCTCTTCCATCATCCCTTAATTCCGGCCCTCCTTTCCTAATCCTAATCTCTCTTTCACACACACAGCACCCTTCCACATTGAGCACAAAACAATACCAATTTCGAGCTTCTAATTTATACTACTAATTAAGTCCGCGCAAATCGCAGCTGAACGAAAATGGATCAGTTTGGTGTATTGGTAGAAAGTATTGGGTTCAAGGCCCAAGGACGATCCACCTTTGGCCGATCTAAAGGGCAAAACCCCCTACCACCACCACTCCCGCCAACCGATTCCCACCCTCGACCAAGTCATCTTCTTTCAATTCCAATTTCGTAAACGGCTCCTCATTCGTCGACGATCTCGACGGAATTTTTAGATCCAACAGCACTAATCATCGAAAATCCCATAACGCCCCTGCTACTGATTTTGATGATATATTTGGTGGCCCTAATGTAAATATTAAGTCGTCCGGTGGTGGGTCCATGTTTGATTTGGATTCGGTGTTCAAAGGTTCAAGTAATCTGGGTTCTCGATTGGATGATGATGATATATTTGGGGGGATGCCCGGGTTGAAGAGCCATGGATCCAATAATTTTGATGATATGCTGTTTGGGGGAGTGCCTAAGAATAGCGATTCCATGGATGACTTGCTTGGGAATTTTGGGGGCATAGGGTTGAAATCGAATGGTTCTAATAGGAATAATTCTGGAAAAAAGCAGCAGGATATTGGTCTCAAATCCGAAGATTTGATTCCCGGATTTGGCGGAAGCAGCCCTTCAAGTAATGGGTATGCCACTCTAGTACCTTGTGCAATTTTATTAACTGGCTTTCGTTTTCGTTTTTGTTGTTTTTTTCTTTTAGTTGCAAAGTTACAGTTTTTATTTATTATTTTTTTTTTTGCTGCACTGTCTGAACATTGTTTTATTTGGACTATATATCGATGAACAATTAGTACATTTTTGAAACTGAGGATGCTAATATGGCAGGAGCTAACATTTGGGCAGTTCCTTATGTTTATCTTAAATGTTATGAATTCCCAATACTGTCAATGCTTACGCAAAAATCCTCTGAAAGTGGATAATTTTAGTGTTCCCTTTGGGCACATGTTAGTCGGATCCATAATTTGATGTTAGCTACTCTAATAAGTTGTGTTCAAATGGTAAGCTGAAGTATTCACATAGGTGTTTACACACTTGATGATTTGGAAGTCATATGCATTCATAATGTGGTTTTGCTGTCTTGCGAAAAAGTTATAATCGAATATGATTAGGACTTTGTTGAATTTATTTCCCAAAACTGCCATTTTAATATTTTGTTAAGATGTAACGACTTCGCAAGAGAGCAAAACCACATCATTTAGATATTTCAGCTATCTTTCCTGTGCATCTCAGTTTATTTTGTTAAGTCATTGAACTTGGAACTAGATTGGGAAGTGTATTACTGTAGGCGCTTTAGAATTGGATGGAGAAAGATCAGTAAGGTTACTTGAGATTCTATGAATGTTCCTTGTCCTATGTTAGAAATCAGGAGCTGGGATGCTTGTTAGAATGGGGCAACCTTATTGTTGCCAAAGTACATGAACAAATATTTTGTTCGACTTAGAAATCAGGAGAGATCCTAATTTTACTCGACTGATATTTTACCAGAATTTGTGATATTAGTTACTGTCCAGATACCAGGGTTGTTTTACTTTTTTCACATCACTTGATCTCATGTGGAGAAGTGGTTGGCAATGATCCTAATGAAAATATTATTATACATGGGTAATAAAAATCAGAATAATCTTTTGTCCTGAATTACTGGGAATTAAAGTGTAATGAAGTTGCAGGGTATGTTTTATAATTTTGTTTTTACTAGATTATTTATTGTAGTATATAGCATGGCATGTTAATTGTTATGGGTGGGTGGTTCATGGTTTAAAATCCTATCACTAGTGCGTTAAGGCCAATTCGTGGTTTACTATTCAACTCCTCATATCTCAGAAGTGAAATCATTTTTTACTATTCAAAATTTGAGTCAGTTCATGTGATTCGAATGTTGGCTTAATATGGAAATCCAAAATGAACAATTTTTACATGGTAAAAATGTAAAATACTTACCATAGGAGCACACATCCACAGAATGGTTTAGAAGTATGTAACATAGACCAAAAGCTCATCAAATATGTAGTGCACAAATATTGAAGATATGCTATTAAATATAATAACCGTACCCATCAACAGATTTCATCAACCACACACATTGCGGTGCTTTACATGGGTATGGTTGATGTAGCACCACTCTATTATCAATTGAAAATTTCCACCTTGGATTGAAATGTATGGCGAATAGGGATTTGATGTATAGTTCCAAGTGGTTTGGGTCAATCATTTTGAGTTAATTGACAAAGTCTGTCATATAAATGAACCGATCAGCTTTTGTATGTTAATCTGTGTTGATGCATCTGTATATCCTCTCTATTGTACTTTGTATTCGATTGAATGGATGGATACCTTTTCCTGAAGCTAATAAGCACAACTATTCTGTGTTTGGTAATGTTCTGCTCAATAAATGGTGTCCTATTTCTCATCTTTTTACAGAGCAAAATCAGAGACAAGACCCTTTCAGCAATCAAATCATCCTGCAGCCAAATCTTTCTCAACATCAGCAGAAGACCCCTTTGTAAATCTAGAGAGAACACAGGGAAGAGGTGGAGGGGAGAGCAAAGCTTCTGAGTATAATGATTTGGATTCATTTTTCAGCCCGGTGAAGCAATCAATGGCTGCACCAAGTCAAAGGTCTACAGCGGAGGTGAGCAAATATCTATAAGAGTTTCTGCCTTAATTTCTGATATTTACGCAACTGTAGACCCAAGAATAAGGCTTATTGGTTCGTTTTTCAGGATTCTGTGTACGATGCCCTTTTCCAGAACACTAAAGGTTCCAATGTTGAGCCGATGTCCTTTGTAAACTCATACAGCAAAAAGAATGCTTCCCCCGCCAAAACTACTGCTGATGACTTCTCTTTCCTTTTTGGAATGGGAGGTAACGTCACTTTAGGATTCAACTTTCTTTTGGCCTTCTCGGACACTTTTTTATGCAGTGCTAATTGCCCTGCATATGTTTTGCTTCCTTGTGCAGAAGCCCCCCCTTCATCGGGTGAGTTCAAAGAAGTTGAAGGGGAAAGTGACGAAAGACGAAGAGCCAGATTAAAGCATCATATAAAGACCCAGGAACGCATGGTATCTATGAGATTTCTCTTTGAATTGGTTGTTATTATATAGGTTTCTTTTCTGATATAGAACTGCCTCACCTAATGCCTTTATTTGATTATAGAAAAGAAAGAACATGTTACAACTCTTCCCTTGAAAAGGAACCTTCGACTTAACTCAACTCAACCTTTATCCTGATTGCTTGGGGTCTCTCTTCAAAAGAAGAGATTTAGCCAAAAGAAATAAAAAAGAGAAATCATAGCCAATTTTATATAATAACCAGCTTTCACTCAATTTGGCTATATCTTTCTGATTTTATCCTTAAAGAAACTCTTCATAGTATGCCGTGGAAAGAGATTTTTCTGCAGCCATTGCTGCTACTCTCATGAACTACTTTTACGCGGTTCTAATTTACTTTATCTAGCAGATATTTCATGCTTAAGGTTCGGAAATATTCAAATGTATTTGTCTTGCGAGGCTTTTACTTCTCTAAGATAAGACCATAAAGGACATTTCCAAATACCATACCACTTATTCAATTAACAGTGGAGGAGTTGTCTGACAGCTTCCTTGTGTCTTCTTTGGAGTGTCTGGGTTGAACCAGCGGAACTTTGAGGAGGGGAATTACATTGCATAGTTTGGAAGTGTCAGTGCTTAGTTTTTTGCACCTCTATGGTGGAGGGATTCTTGGAGTCCTGTACATTTTTAGCATCTTACTTAGATTTTTGTTGGAAGATGATGTACTTTTTTGAGGCGCTCTTAGCAGTACAAGTGTGTTCATGGAGGTTTCTTGTTCTTTTGTATACCCCATGTTCATGAGCTGTTCCCAATTGGCATTCTTTAAGACACCTGTCAAAATTAGTGGGGATTTTAATTATTTGATTCTTTCTATGATTAGGCTAAAGTGCTGAATGAAAAGAATCAGCGTGACCTTCAGACGCAGCGGGAGCAAGAGGAGAGGCATGTAAGTATCTAGGGCTAGCAAGAATCACCATACAAATGTACTGACATCTTAATATGAGTTTTTCTACTATGAAGCAACGATTACATGCATTCTTTTTCTCTCCTCTTTTTTGGATAGGTGAGGGAGTGGGTAACTTTGCGTGAATCCATTTTCCCTCCCTCACTATGTCATACATGCCGTAACTTTACGATTATCTTTCTCTCTCCCTCTCATCAAGTAGTACATGCGTAAACTATCTTGAGTTAACTTTTGTTTCCTTTTTCCTGACCGACATAATTTCCATTTTCAGAGGATTGGCGAAACTCTGGATGATGATATAAAGCGTTGGGCTGCAGGAAAGGAAGGCAATTTGCGTGCACTATTATCATCACTGCAATATGTGTGTTTATAACTCTGTTTTAAACTATCAGATTTTGCAGCTTATTTATCTTCCACTAGATTAATATCATACAAGTAATTCTTAATTGCGGTTTGATTTTTCAAAACTTTCCTGGTGTAGTTACAATGTTTATGTACTAGTTCAAATATCTAAGTTGTTTTCTGAACTTATGATTCATACTTTGTCTGTCCCATGCATTGCTTTTTCTTTGTTTTTGTGATTTCTTTTAATACACTTGTGTGTATTACAATGTATTATTGCTCTCATATTTATCATGACGTTTACTTATTCCTTGCCATGTGCACAATGATACAGGTTCTTTGGCCTGAATGTGGCTGGCAGCCAGTCTCATTGACTGATTTGATAACTTCTACATCAGTCAAAAAAGTATATTATAAAGCAACCTTATGTGTTCATCCGGACAAGGTTCAACAAAAGGGGGCCAATCTTCAAGAGAAGTATACTGCAGAGAAAGTGTTTGATATTCTGAAGGTAAGCTATCATATTATAAATTAGTCAGGACAGCAAGATGATTTTATTATGTTTTCTTACCCCCCCTGACATTTTTCTTGCATGAGAAAGCATGTTTTTCATCATTGTCTAGTTTACTGAAGTGGTAATCAGATTGTATGTATATGTTAGTTATATACAGGAACTATGGCTATGTCCTTGTAACAAATATTTACATTTGGTTGGCATGGTATTTGTGTGTTCTGAAATCATTTCATTTTGGGGATATTGATTACTGGTCTTAAGAAATGAGTAATTTGGTTAGAAGTTAGAACTATCAAAAAGTTTGTCCTTAAATAGTTTCATGATCCTCATTTTCTTCATTGAGGAATATTCTCATTCCCCCCCTCCCCTCTCCATTTCATTAATTGACCACCCGGGCACAACGAAACACAGACAAGTACATGGTGTAATCACCTTAGATCTTGAGCCTTTAAGATCTCATTGTTTAAGCCTTTAGATCCGAGGCCATAATACATAATCATTCTTCATTTCTCCATATGGGGCCAAGCTCACATGGAATCTAACAAATTATATGTTGCATAAATGTTTGTGATCTATCACTTATCAACATGAAACGCCTACCTTCTCTTTATGAATTAACAGGAAGCTTGGAACAAATTCAATTCAGAGGAACTTAAGAAATGATGAGTTAGTCATGATGTTTTTAGCGACTTTGATTGCACAGCCAGGCAAGGTCTTTTCTATGAGTGGAAGTTGTACAAATTCCGGTAGCTGAGTTGTTTTGAAGCAATTTGAAGGCAATAGCTCAACATTGCACAACATTTGTTGGGATTCTTCGCTGCTACCGTGGTTCTTCAAAATTACATTGGCGTCATGCTTCTATGAGATGTATTATATCTTCCAAGCAAAATGAGGTCTGTATAGTGGAATGATTAGTTATAATTTTCGGTATTAGTTATTTTAGACGCTTGAAGAGTTTGAAAAGTCATTTCTTCCATTTCTTGTAGGTTTTTGTTTTTTTAATAGATTATGGTATGCAAATATTAGTGTCTTGATTGGTTTATATGAAAAATAAAAGAGAAACATTTTTTAGTTTCTTGGATTGTTCTTGTACTCGTATTTGCTATGTATTTGCTTTCTTTATTTTTTTCGCTTATGCTGTTCAACTGGTAGTCTTTTGTTTATTTAACTGGGTAACAGTTGATAAAAGAAACACATTACATAATTGCCCAACTTGCCTTGACTATGGAGCGGCAGTATTCTTCTTTTTGCCGCTCTGCTAGATAGCTTGAAAATTTCATTACTCCAATCTTCTTGAATATGGGTGGAATAAGATTACTCATGTTCGGGTGTAGTTGAATGGCCTTTTGATATGGTTGTGAGCTAGAATCTATATGACAATATTTCATGAGGTCCAGTTTGTTTTCTCGTAGTTAAGCTTATCAAATTACAACCTAAAACCCGTTAACCCGTAGGCCTGATATGATTTTTTTTGGGGGTGGGGGGAAGGTGGATGCGGGTTAAGATGGGTCGACTTGTTTTAACACATTATCCATTTTAAGTATCCGACCTAATGTGTACCGTTAAGTTTGTTTTCTGACTAGGATGTATTCACATCCTCAACTCAAATGTAAACTATTGACGGCTATCAAGAATGTGAAAAAAAAAGGTTGGAATGTCATAACTACAATCCTCATACACGGCTACATTTGAAGAGTATTTTTTTTTCTTTCAAAGATGTAAATTTTTGGTGTTACTCAATTTTTTCCACATTCACAAGTGTATTAGTGATACTCTCAAAGTTGATACATAGTTAGAGCATCCACCATGACTACTCTCCAAACTACTCTCTTAACACTTAGTTTTTTGTTTTATTTACACTTTTTCAATACTCCAAAAAAGAATCTACTCTAATAAGCACTCTCAATACAACTCTTTAAAAACCTCAAATCTCAACTAACAAACATAAGAATATTACCAATGTTGATATGAATGTGAAAATAAATTAGATACTACCTAGGATTAAATTTAATACATTTTTTGAAAAAAAAAAGGTTTCGTCAATATAGTTGTGGATATGACGTGGCAACCAATTTTTTTTTTTTTCACATTGTAGATAATGATGTCAATATATCACATTCTACTCGATGGTGTGAATACATCTTACTCAACATTTTTTTAAAAAAATCTTGGGCAATTTCAAGTGGATACAATTTTAGAAACATCTTTTCATTTAGGTCCATCAACTTTTTGGACATTTCATATAACTACAAATTGGGTGCCAAATGACAAAAATGTCATTAATGAAGATAAATCTCATCCGACCTAAAAAAACCAAAAAATACTGATGCCAAGACTTGACATCTGGACTGTTTTCACAGTTTATTCAAGTAAAAAAAAATTCAAAAATGTTGATGCCAAGGCAGCATCGGATCATTTCCAATTTATTCAAAGCCCAAAAAAAAAAAACCAAAAAATGTTGATGCCAAGACTTGGTATCAGGACTGTTTCACAGTTTATTCAAGCCCAAAAAAATTCAAAAATGCTGATGGCTGGACTGTTTCATAGTTTATTTCAAGCCCAAAAAAAAAAAAATGCGTGCGAGGCAGCATTAGCGGGGCTGATTTTCACAATTTATTCAACAAAAAAAAAAAAAAATCAAAAATGCTGATGCCAAGGCTTGGCATCAGGAAGACCAAAAAAATTTCAAAAATGCTGAATCCAGGCATCAGGTTGACAAATCCAGGCCTCAGGTTGACAATCCAGGCATCAGGTTGACAAACCAGACATCAGGTTGATGCCAAGGCTTGACATTAGGTTGACAAATCCAGGCATCAGGTTGATGCCAAGGCTTGGCAAAGCCGACGTCTTTTCTTCTCTAAATCCTCAGTCCAGCGACCTCACTTCCTTGTCACCAACCCCGCCATCTCCACTCTCTCTGTCGCCCACCATTCTTGCCGGATCTGTTCCCTCAATCTCCATCCCTTGCTGCCTTTGACCAACCACGATATTCAACCATCAAAGCCCCCATGGTCGCCATCCATCTTTCCCTCCCTCATCTTCTCAGTCTTCTCCGGTTAGTCTAGTCAGTTGCTTAGTCTCGGCAGCAGTGTCGTCACTGAGCCGCTCTCCCTGCTTGCCGACTTTAGAACAACCACAGATCGGCCTTCATCCCATCTCTCGCTCAAAGCTCCCAACAAAGCCGCCAATACAAGAAATATCTCCATCTTCGTGCTCCCATTAAACCCCAGTTCCGACTGTCTTCATCGGAGCCCCAGCGCCATCTTCGTCTTCCCCGTTCAAATCGCGCGGATCTACGTGGAGAATCAGAGAAAAGAAAGCGGATATGACAAATGAGATGGCAGGTGCCTGCTGGATGCAGGAAGAAAGAGAGAAAGAGAGAGATGGAGTCGGGTTTGGGGGAAATAGGCAGCAATGGTGGGACTAACTGGTAGGGGGGCCGGAGTTTGTGGCAGAAGACGAAGGTGGAGCTTGTTTGCTTGGGGCCGGAAATTGAACCAAGAGGAGGCAGGGCTTGGGCTGGCTTGCGGAGGGAGGCAGGCGGTGAGCAATTGAAGAATGGCAGCCTTGGTGAAGAGCTTCCATTAGAAGTTATGCTATGTAACTAGAACGCAATATCCACCTCCCGCTCATCAAATACGACATAGAGGGGCAGAGACGTACTTTCACCCTAAAATTGTACCTAAAAGATATAGGCAAAAAATAGGTGGATTCATTTGATAACATATTTTAAAAGATGTACCGACTTGTAATTTTTTCAAAAATCTTTCTATTGGTTGTTTCTTTCTTTTATTTATTTATTTTTAACTTTTTGTCGAATTTCATTTTAGTGGTATGACGCATTTCACATAAGATCAAATTCACATTTGCATTAAAGAGCTTCATTTTAATTGAATGTGAATGAAGAAAAAAAAATATCACATATGATTGAGGGTGTAAATTACTCGCGACCACGTAGGATAAAATACACGATTGCATTGGTGATGCTCTAACTACAAATATATTTTTGATCTTTTTTATTTTTATTTTCCCATCACAATTGGAATAAAATAGTTTATATTTTAAAGTTATATTTTAGTAATTTCAATCAACTTTCTAAAAATATATGCCAATCAAGGGGATTTTGTTGGTCTCAAATAGGCCCAATCTAGGCTAGAAAAGGGGGGGGGGTTGAATAGCCTAGTAATATTTTTGAAATAATTTAAGATCTTTTCTAAATGGTTTCTCCTTTTTAAAATAACTAACTCTCAAGAAGAGTTAAGGCAGCAAAATAAAAGAAGATAAAATAGATGAGAAGGCTGCTGCTCTCAATAAGGTTCAACAGCAGATTTAAACAGTTAAAAACAGTAGCAGAAGTATTTTAAACAAGGTAAGTAGAGACAATTCAATCAAGACAGTACACAAGGATATAAAAGTGGTTCGTACTATGAAAAGTATTACGTCCACTACCAAAGTGGTTAGCTTTGGATTTTGAAAGGTGCACTTGTTTATCCACTAGGTGAGAAAGTTAGATCTCTAATGGATCGTATACAAAATAGTTTTCAACCAAGTGTTTAATGATGAGAGAAATAATCAATGAATAATTGCTCTCTTAAGTGCTAAAGTAAAGAACAGTTAATAGAAAATTAAAAGAAGCTGATAGCAAGTTTTGACTAGCAGATCTGCAGCTTTAGGAAGTTTGGTTAAATGTTAGTTCTTGTCCTTTGATCTCTTGAATGCTCGAGTATTGAAGATGAAACTTGAGTATTGAATGCGTAAGAGATGTATGTTGTTCAGACTTGAATATATACCAAGGGAGATCTTCATTGGGTTGAAAGTGGAGAGGTTGTATCCAACGTTATAATGCATTGAATGCATTTTGGCGCTTTATAGAATGAGTGCAGCAAGATAGACATCAGAGATGCAGTGTTATAGTGGCAGACATACCAAATAGAGTAATGTTGCAGCTTGCAGGCGTTACAGCCTGAAAGTCTTCTTAAGCAAAAGAGGTAATGTCTTCAGACTTCATGATTCAAACAATAGGGTGGACAGATGTCTGTACAGTTGTCTGGAGTCAAATAATGACATGGTTGACTCCATTGGAGAGAAATCTTGATGAAGGAAATTTGAGTATTATTTGACTAGATATTAAAAATATCTAGATCAAATAATATATAGTCTAAATCCACGTGTTTGACTGAGCTTCGCTCATGAGTTGAGCAGACTTCAAAGTTTGCTGGTGAGACGTGCTTTCAAGGCTGCTGTTGAAGCATGCTGGTCCGCGCCTCGGAGAAACTAACACTAAACTATTCTATTACAACCTTGAATCTAAGACAGTTGCCACACTAACTGGTACACATACCTTTTAGCCACTGTACAATAGAATTAGAAGATGACTCAACCAAATCTAAAACATGTGAGGGTCAACAATTTCCTCATATTTGGTTGATGTCATCATCTCAGTTACTAGCAGACTTTGAACATGCACTGAGATAATAGTATGTCTTTAACATAAATATTTTATTAAAGACATCAGACGTGCCTTTCAGAACAGTAGTATTAGTAGAGAGATAGCTAGTCTAAGTACTTACAAGATAAAAACATGAAGAGCACGTACAAAGACAAGCAAAGTTTAAACTTCACAAAGTAGCAGGTAATAAGCAGTTTAAAGGTTTAAACGCGAAGTTTAAATGGACATGATAAGTAAAGTAAGTAGATATAAACACATCATGATCCAAAAATATATTGCTTCTGTAAGTTAAACAAGCTGTTTAATAGCAGAGTTTTTACAAAAGCAGAGTTGAACCATAAAGTAGAACAGAAGAGCTATATATACCAGCTCAGAATAGGTTGGGTTGTGTTTGGCGTCGTTCCAAGTAGTCACCAACCCAAATCCTGATGCGGTCATTCAGTCTCTCTCTAAGTATGTTATGTTATTCGATTAGTGCTTGGTTCAAATGGTGCGTAGCTCTCTCTTCCTTGATGTCAGCAACCCTTCTTTGATCAGCGTCAGCAGCTCTCTGGTTTGCGCGCTCAACATGTCGAATAGTAGTGACGCCGCCTTCGACAAGATTGGAAATAACGACTCGGGCCAGAGAAGTCATCAACTCACGAAGAGTAGGTGGATGTCAACTTGCTGGGAGTGGAGCATGCTGATCAAAAATTCCTGCTGATCTTGGACAAGGAATCAGTTGGTTGTAAAAGCCTGAGCAGTGTCGTTGAAAAGCTACTCGACGATCTTGCCAAGTTAAAAAATGATGGCAAGGGTGGCATTTAACACATAGTTCATGACCTCGATCTGCTGGGCGATGGTAGAGACCGTGTGTTGAAATGCTCAAGCTGGGCTTGATTGGCTCGAAAGAGTTCAAGGAGAGCAGGATCAGCAGAGGTGGATGGAATGAAATTAGGGTTGAGGTTAATGTGGATGAAGTCCTCAGTAGGGTTAGGAGGAAGAGGGTGAGAAGAGGTTGAAGCGGAAGGACCAATATGGTTGGATGAGAAGGGGTTAGAAGTGTGTGGAGAAGAGAGGGCAAAAGGGCTTGGAGATGAGGGGCCAGTATGGTTTGGTTGTGGAGGAAGAGTAGGAGGTTTAGGGTTAAGCTCTATGTCAGTGTCTGAGTCACTGGCAGAGGGAGAAGAAGGGGGAGAAGAGGGTGCTAGGAAGGGTGGAAGAAAGGGAGATTCGGAAGAGGGATGAAGTTTGGAGGAGAAGGGTCGAGAAGGTCGGTGATGGAGTTAAGTTCAAAGATGAACCTATGCGTGGCAGAAGAGATGGATGTGAATATAATTTGGTAAAGGTCGTGAGAAATGAAGATGGGTTTTAGGTAGTGAGTGATAGGTGGGCAAAGTTCTGGTAGAAAGGCGGTTTGATAAAGAATAGAAGAGATGTGAGGGCCTAGAGATGGGATGGAGAGGGCTTCGGGAATGTGATATGATGAAGAAGATAAGGAGTAAGAAGGAGAGGATGAAAGGACTAGTGCAAGGGGGCGAGTGGGTGAGGAAAGTGGAAAGGGATGGGTTCAAGAGAGAATGGAGGAGGAGAAGGAGGGTTAGCAGCCACAGACTTCTTACGAAATCTACGTTTCTTCTTCTTAGGAGGGGGTGAAGAAGGTTCCTCCTCAACAACAGTAGGGGTTATTGAAGGAATGGGAGAAGAAGGTTCAGATGGCTCCTCCCCAATAACAACATGGTCTGTTGAAAAGGGAGTTAGAGAAGAATCAAGAGATGGAGAAGTGGAAGAGATAGGAGAAATGGAAGGGGCATCAAAGGGAATGAAGGGTTCAAAGGGATGAGCATGTTTGGACTTTCGTTTGCGAGGGCGAAGGGGAGCATGTTCTGGGTCAGCTTGAGTCTCTTCCATCACGGGAGCAAGAGTAGGAACAATCAAAACAGAACACTTCTTTTTCTTGGGAGCAGCAGTAGAGGTTGGTGTAGGGGGAACAGGGGCGGCAGCAGCAGTGCTTGAAGAAGACTTCTTCTTCTTCTTAGCAGTAGGCTCTTCCTTAACAGCAGGGTGTTGTATTTTGGATTTCTTGGAAGGAGGAGGAGGAACAATAGAAGTTTCCCCAGCAAACTTGCTAGAGCAGCCTTCTTTGGCAGCATCATTCTTCAGCTTTCGATCAAGCTGCTTAGCAATGAAGGCATCCACGGTAGTCTCTGGATTAATCTTCAGAACCACATGAGCAGGTGGATTTAGAGCTGGCACAAGGGGTAGAGGTTGAAGCCCTTAGAGTATAAACTTCTCATTCCTCAACTTATGGGTTAAGGTAACAAAGGTGCTGGTGAATTGGATGACTTTGACACCTTCTTGATCTTGAAGGGCACAAGGTTGTTGATGAATGAGCGGTTGTTACGGGGAAGGATGTTGATGAGCCTGACGAAAGGCCTCTTTTGTGAGAGGAAAGCCTTGACATCATCTATATCATCACATAGAAGGTCGAAGATGATCTCGGCCCAATTGAAGCGTATGTTGAGAAGGATTACTGTAGTGTACTCCAACTGGTCAGCAGTCATGACATCGTGAGTGTCATTCTTGAAAATCAAGCTCTTTTCGAAGAGATGGCTGATATAGTATACATCATCTTCGAAGAGTATGCGTTTCATTTTGTCCTGTGGCTCCCTGGGGGTGTTCTCACCACGCATATATGACCAAGCCAAGTCCTTCTCAGCGGTAGTAAGCTTGGTAGGGCCGTCGAATTCCACGCCAATAATCTTGGCTATGCGAGAGGTTGTGACTGTGATGGAGATAGTGGGAACGATGCCAAAAATGGAGGTCCTGGACTCATTGATAGACATATGCTGATAGAATTCTTCAGCCAAAAGGTTGCTATAGTCAGCATCTCTGACCATAAACAGTGGTTGTAGCCCAGATTGGTTGAGGTCATCAATGACCTTGACACCAGTGGCGTAGGCTCTCACAAAGGGTGGACCAATGCATATGTTCGGGTGGTACATGACAGAAGGAAACTTTGGAATTTGAGCTTGAGGAGCCAGAGCTGGAGCTGTTGCAAGTGTCACGACAGGAGAAGAAGACGAAGTACCAGCCTACAAAAATTTTGAAAGAAAAATTAGGGCAAAGTTTTGGAAGGCATATGAAATTCTCAATCTGAGTAATATATAGAATTTGAGTGTAGAAATTGAAGAATTTCAACAGTCTAGTTGGAGAAAATATACATTATCAAATGAAATGTGCACAATAGAAAGTAATATTTAGAAATCAAATAGAAATCCTAAAATAAATATAGTAGGTAAGGAAGTTGTTTGAAAAGAAAGAGAGAGAAGCAGAGATATTTCTTCAACTATTAACAATGGCGGATTCACCATACATATAAACCTCAAATAAGAAAAATCGAAATACCAGACTAATAAAGATGAAATTTTGACCAAGTAAATGATTATGGGTTAGATTTGACTTACCATTTGAGAAGATGCATGTGAATGATTGAAGAATCGAAGAGTTTTTCACAGATTTGCAGGTACGAAGCGTAGAAAGGGAGAGGGTTTCTGAGAGAGAAGAGCAAAAGACAATTTTGAAAGTTAAAGTTCTTTGGAAAAGTGATTTTGAAATTGACGGTTGAGAGGTTTATTAATGAAAAAGTGTGATGTGTGAGACGGCTGAAAAATTGAAAAGACTTAAAGTCAGATGGCTGACACTTGAAAGGACTTAATGACTTACGGTTTAAGGCAGTCAAAAAGTAACTTTTTGGAAATAATATCTCATCCATTTTAAGATCAATCCCTCACTATTTTCACAAGTAACCCTTTTAAAGTAAAAGTTAAAAGACTTACTTCCGTCTTCAATTAACTTGCAATTCTGCTATTTTCTGAACTTAATACCAAGTCTACTTAAACATAATATCAAGTCTGCTTAATAATATAAATATAAAATAAGTAGTTGGAGGAAAATAATTTAACTTAATATTAAGCAGTTAGGTCGAGCATACCAAGTTCTCCCCTTAGATAAGAAAACCTGTCGGCCTTAAGTGCCTTAGTGAAGATGTCTACTAGTTGATGTTCTGTTGAAATGTACTTCATGCTTATGTTTTTCTTTTCTAAATTATCCCTTATAAAGTGATATTGAACATCGATATGCTTTGTCTTGGAGTGCATCACGGGATCGTAGGTGATAGAGATTGCTGAATTGTTGTCACACATGATTGGGCAATCTGCAACCCTGATGTCATAGTCCACCAGATGTTGTTTGATCCAAAGTAGTTGACAACAGCAGCTTCCAGCAGCTATATATTCTGCTTCAATGGTGGATTTGGAGACTGATGCTTGTTTCTTGCTAGCACATGGGACAAGTCTATCTCTCAAGAATTGACAAGTCCCACTTGTCTCTTCTTCTCATCCACTTGGCGTGACGACATAATCAGTATATCCGAGTAGCCAACCAAGTTGAAAGAGGTTCTCTTGGATACTAGATACCTAAGTTGGTGGTATCTGATACATACTTGATGATTCTCTTGGCTGTTAGAAGATGTGACTCACGAGGGTTTGCTTGAAATCTAGCACATACCTCAACAGCATACACAATATCAGGTCTGCTGGTGGTAAGATAGAGCAGAGATCTAATAATTTCTCTATATAGAGTGATATCAACTTTCTTCTCATGTAGGTCTTTCGATAATTTACATTTATCAGCCATGGGAGTATCAAAGGTATTAGCCATTTCCAGTCCGAATTTCTTGACCAGTTCTTTGACGTACTTGGATTAACTTATGAAGATTCCTTTGTTTGATTATTGAATTTGAAGTCCTAGAAAGAAGGTGAGCTCTCCCATCATGCTCATCTGAAACTTTCCAGTCATAAGTGTCTCAAACCTTTTACACATTTTCTCATTTGTAGAGCAAAAAATGATATCATCGACGTATATTTACACCAGTAGAGAATGACCTTTGTTCATGGGAATAAAGAGAGTAGTGTCGATCTTTCCTCGCACAAATCCTTGTTTTATTAAGAACTTGGATAGTGTTTCATACCAGGTACAAGATGCTTGCTTAAGACCGTAGAGAGCTTTCTTAAGCTTGTAGACATGTGTCTCTTTTCCTTTTTCCATGAAGCCCGGAGACTGAGTGACATAGACTGTTTCTTGAAGGTCACCGTTGAGGAAAGTACTCTTGACGTCCATCTGATATAGCACAAAGTTCTTGTATGTAGCATAGGCCAGGAAGATTTTGATAGCCTCTAACCTTGTTACTGGAGCAAAGGTTTCATCGTAGTCGATTCCTTCTTCTTGTTGATATCCTTGTGCAACGAGTCTGGCTTTGTTCTTTATGATTTTCCCATCTTCATCTTTCTTGTTTCTGAACACCCATTTTGTGCCAATGATGGTATGATTAGTGGGTCTTGGAACTGGCTTCTATACTTGACATCTTTCAAATTATTGAAGTTCCACTTGCATGGCTTCTAGCCAACTTGGGTCTTGTAAAGCTTTATCAATCTTCTTAGGTTCATCTTCTGAGACAAATGTAGCACAGAACATGCATTCACTTCTAGAAGATCTTTTAATCCGAACACCTACATGAATGTCACCAATGATCTAAGAAATTGGGTGATCTCTACATTCTCTTGTAACAACAGGGATATGATTCACTGCTGGTTCTTCATGATGAGGTTCAGGGGGAGGACTAGAAGGAAAGTCAGTTGTTTCTTGTAGAGGGTGCTGTTCAGAAATAGGTTCATAGGTGAGTTGACGGATATGATTTTGAGGTTCAGAAGATATGAACTCTGAGTTGGTATTTTCATGAGTAGAGTTGAGGTCTTCTGGTGGTTCATTTGAAAAGTGATGGTCAGGAATATTTGAGTGAGTTGCTGGTGAGGGATTTGGTGTATGAGAGGTTGAGGCTTGGGAGGTACACGTCTCAACATTAACAAAGTCATCAGTAACATTTGGAGCCACATGTGGCTCTAATAAATCAAATTCATGAAATGAAACATGCATGGATTCAACAATTTTTAATGATCTTTTATTGAAAACCGTATAAGCTTTGGAATGTAAGGTATAGCCCAGAAAAATACCCTTATCGATCTTGGTATCAAATTTGCTTCTATAATCATTACCATTATAAACGACAAAGCATTTGAAACCGAAGGTTTTAAAAAAATCCAATGTTTGAGGCTTTTCCTCTCCAAAGTTCATATGGTGTTTTACCATGAAATTTGTTGATCAAGGACATGTTCTGAGTGAAGCAGGCTGTATTGACGACTTCTGCCCAGAAGTGTTTGGGAAACTTTTCTTCCGCAAGTATAGTCTTAGTAGCTTCGATAAGTGTTCTGTTTTTCCTTTCTGCTACACCGCTCTACTGTGGAGTTCTGACAGCAGAGAAGTTATGACCAATGCTATGGTCATCACAATACTTTGCTATTCCATTATTGGTCAATTCAGTTCCATTGTCTAATCGTACATCACTGATGTCGTCGACCTTTTGTCTGTAGTCTTCTAAACAGAGCTGTAAGGATGTCAAATGTGTGATCTTTAGAAGACATCATCTCTGTCCAAGTATATCTTGTATAGTCATCTACTATGACTAGAATGTATCTATGACCACCATAGCTGATAGTAGTCATAGGTCCGAAGAGATCCATGTAAAGAAGTTGCAAAATTGTTGTTGCGAGTCCTGGTTTGCTTTTGAAGGAGGATTTTGAAAGCTTCCCTAGCTGAAAAGCTTTGCATACATGACCATGATTAGCAAAAATTTTTGGAATTCCTCTCACCAAGCCTTCTTTGGATAGCTTTGATAAGTATTTGAAGTTCAGATGGTTGAGACGCTTGTGCCACAGCCAACTTTTGTCCTTAGCAGAGTTTGCCACAAGACATAGATTAGCAGCCTTTTCGTAGGCATTCAAATCTATCACATAGACGTTCCCTTGTCTATGTCTAGTTACCAGAGTCGAGCATGATTCTGGATCCTTTATGTCGCATATGTTTGAAGAAAAATGGCATACGAGACCTTTGTCGCAGAATTGAGAGATGCTTAATAAGTTGTGCTTCAAGCCTTCTACTAGAGCAACTTTTCCAATAGAGAGGTTTCCACGAATGATGGATCCGTATCCAATGGTACTTCCTTTCACATTGTCGCCGAAAATGACTGGAGGACCTTCTAGTTCAGTAATATTTGAAAGAAGACTTGAGTTCGCGGTCATGTGTGGAAGCGACCAGCCGTCACGATACCATCGTCTTTCTTTTCTGAGCTTGTAGCAGCCATGAAGCAGACCTGTAATTAAGAGATGAAAAGATCATGGTCCCCTTTATTTTTCTTTTGGGTCCAAAGGGTTAGCAATTTTTGGGAACCCATACTTGCCTGACTTTTTGGATAGAGGACCCAATAGGCTTCATTATAGATTTCAGCAGACATTCATGGACCAAATGGCCTAAACATTTTGTGGGTCCCAATGGGCACAATAATAAGCTAGAAGGGGGGGGGGTTGAATAGCTTATTTAACACTTAAAACTTTTTGGTAAATACTTTGAAAGATACTTGCAATCTATCGAAAAGATTCAAGTAGCGGAAGACCTTTCAAAGTAGTTGTTCGAGTCCTGTAGATAAGGACTACCAGGTAGACCTTTACTAGTTACTTAATTTCTGTTGTAAATGGATAAAGATAATCAAAGTAATTATGCGGTTCAAATATCGGACAAGCGATGAGAATAACACAAGTATTTTGGGATGGTTCATACTATAATGAGTGCTAAATCCACCAGCGAAGGCGAATCAACCTTGGATTTAAATTGTGCATATGTTTTCCACTAGATCAATTACAAAGAATATCCCTAATGGATGGGTGTACAAAATATTGACTTGTGTTTGGGGTCTAGGGAATTAAATATACGTAAATATAAGATATTTAATTAGATGCTGAATATAGTTAATGGGAGTAAACAACAAGAAGATAAAACAATAAGTGTTGATGAAGCGACTTCTTGTTGTTGGCGAGAACTTAATGATCGTAGAGGATCTCTTGATTGCTTGGTGAAGACTTGGAGTTTATGAAGTTTGAGCAATCCTTAAGTGTTCGATTGATTACATGGAGTGTTTGTTCGGTCTTCAATGGCGTATTTATAGCAGTGCTCATCAAAGATCCGTTAGAAGGCGAATACTTCAACATCTCTTTTCATCAATGCATTAAATGTATGGAATTTGTCGGTCAAGGATTTTCGTCTTCCGCGGATATCTAGAGCGAGGAATGATTTCGACATCTTCAAAAAAGATGGGCGATTTAGGTGTCGGATCGAGAGTTGTTGCGAAACTAGGGGGCCGATGCGCTTTCACCTTTCGTTGTTCGGAGACGAAAAGTCTTCTGCTTTTCGAAAAGTTGCTTTCGGCGGCTTGACATGTCGGGGAATGTCTTGGATTAATTCAAATAAAGTTGTATAATAAGATTTGAATTAATCAATGAGTCATTCTTGGTTTGGACCGTCATAAGAGACCGAGTGAACACAGAGTGCAGGATTCTTAAGCTTTAGCGGAGGTCTTCAGGTGAAGGCTGTGAAGAGGTCTTCAGTTGAACTGTGAAGTCCTATAAAAACTATACAAGGCAAAGTTCTATACACGGTTGCCACGGTGTAATCGATCGTGGCAGATTAGCCGAAGTATAAAACTAATGTAATGAATTGAGCAGATATAAATCTAACATAAGAATCAACAATCTCCTCCTATTTATATCTGGTCATCATTACTACAAAATGAGGAGCTTAAAAGCAGACTATTTGATATATAATAACATCTCTGAGAAATTTATATATTGAGTAACGAGAAGACATGCCTCTATCAAGCGAGAATAACACCTCAAATGTAAGAGACTAATCTAAGTGCATACAAAGGTAAAGAGTCATAGAGCGACCTGCAGTTAGAGTTCAAATAAATTTAAAGCGAAAATTCTAAGCAGATATGAATATAAAGCAACACGAATTTAAACAAGATAACCTTTTTGAAAAACAAGTAATCTTACGTATTTATAAACAAGAAGTTTACATATCGAGAAGTTTTCAAAAAGATAAGTCTGAGTAAGGGAAGAAAAGATACATAAACTACCAATGTCTTTTCTCTTTTACTTTGTCTGTGACCTCCTTTTCTCTTCGTTCTCGCTCAAGCTCTTCCATTCTTCGTTCGTATTAGTCATGCATCGGTCGGAGGTCGGGTGGAGCGAGGCGGTAGTAGTCAGGTTCTTCACGACGGTACATTGTTCTCTTCCATCGGCATTATGTTGATTGACCTCATTTTCTTCTCAAGTGATGGCGGATCACGATCACGGTTAGCATTCATGGCGTCGTGGCGAGTTCGAGCTAAGTTGTTGAGTTCGAGGAGCAGGAGGCGGCCGTGGCAGAGATGGAGAGTGATGTCATGGAATAACTCATAGAAAAGTGAGGGCGGATCGGACACACTCATCTCGTTGAGCTTCAATGTTGATCTTGACATCGGTAAAAATGCGTGTAAGATATCGTCCAAATCGAGTCGGACATCCTCTTGGAATTGTCGTAGAAGGAGGCGGCGTGCGGTCATTTGCTTTTGAGCGGCGGTGGCTATTTCGGCGGTAGGTAGTGATGCTTTGTAGCCTGGCCTACCGTTCATAGATGGCGTCCAGGCCCGTGACAAAATTTCATCATTGGCGGGCGGATGAGAAGTAGTTGCTTGGCCAATATGAATGGTGCTTGGCGAGTAGAGTCTGCTTGAGCCGTATGGGGCTTGTTGGAGAGGAGGAGTGATGGAGGTGGAAGAAGGCGAGTCTTGGGTTGGTATGGTGTTGGTGGAGAAAGATATGGTAATGGGTGGAAGGGAGGTGGTGTTGGAGGGAATCAATCTCAATGTCGGTGTCGGAATTGTCGCGATATGAGATGATTCGAATGAAGATCGGTAGAAAACCCGGAAGGAAGGGGGGGTAGGGTAGAATAGGGATTTTGGTTTTCTAAGGAAATGTTGAGAAGGTTGAGGAGGTTGATGGGTAGGGGTAAATGGAGGGTGCGCCTTGGCGAAAGTTCGAAAGGAACTTAGCGACGGCGAGTCTAATGGGTGGGTGGGAGGAGGGATTTGAGTTGGATGTGGTGTGGTTGAAGAAGTTGGTTGGGATTGGGGAGGTGAGGAAGGGGTAGATGGGTCGGGTGAATAGTTGAAGGGTGAAGGAGGAGGAGGAGGAGGAGTGGGGTTAAATCTAGCCGTCTCTTCATGATTTGAGGCTCCTCTTGAGGATAGACTCCTCGGAGGTGGTGAATTCCTTTGAGTAGATGACTTCGGGAGGAATAGATGAAGGGTTGGCAGGTTGTGGGTTGGGTGTCGGGTAGATGGTTGGGCGTCGGTAGAGGTAGTTGGTGGGGGCGGCGGTAGTGGTAGTTGGTTTAGGCTGCGGTAGAGGGTTGGGGGCCGGTAGCTCTCCTTTTCTTCCTTAAGCGGTTGAATAGGAGACTTCAATTTCATCATCGGTAGAGGTTGGAGGAAGCTGCAGGTGGCTGGTCTTCAAGGTTTTCTGGAAGTCTCCTTCGTTTGGGTTTAGGAGTTGGTGCGGGGAGAGGGTGATGTTGATTAGTGGTTTGGGTAGTAAATTTGTGAGGATGGGCTTGGGCTTAAATTTGTTTGTTGAGTTGAGAGGTTAATTGGGTTTGAAGGGTGGTGAATGGTTGGATTGGCTGGGTGCCTTGTTCTTTTGGCCTTCCTTCATCTCCTTCTAACCCATTTGGCTCTTTCTCTTCGGTTGGGTGGCCTCTTAAACTAGTTTTCTTTGCCTTGCCGCTTGGGCGCCATTTTGGTCCTAGCATTTGCTCTGCCTCATCGGCCAAGTCTTTGGCCTTTTGATGAAAGGGCCCAGCGCCACCCTTGATCGTCAAATTTTGCGGAGGCCTTTTGGGGTCTGCTAGCCGCGTCATGTGCTCCCGTGTTGAGCGGGTGACCAAGATAGATCTTGAGGCTTGGCCACTTTGTCGAGTGGTGGTGGTAGACCATACTGCGGCCGTCGCTTGTTCTCGTATTCATTATACTTATTGAAGAAGCGAGGCGTGAGTTGCTTCTCCTTGGCCCTTGTAAACAACTCATCTTAACTGAAAAGAAGAGTTGACATTAGCATCATCCGCAGAAGGGCGTTAATCGGCCTATGAGGCGTTTGGAAGTGGGGTTGTTCTTGGCTTTCTCCACCTTGCTTTAACTCATTGAAGATGATGAGCCCGGTTGAGGCGTAGTTGAAGGAATCGACACTTGTCAAGTTGATTTGTTGTGCGAAGTAAACATATCATGAGCTCCACTCTTGAATAGAAGCCCACTGTCTATAAGGTGGCTTGTGCGATGAAACGTCGAGGAGCGATTTGAGCATTTTCCCTTGAGGCTCCACGAGTGTCTACTCCCTCATGGCTTCAGGGCATGTACAACCTCGGCCATAGTTCTTTGCAAGAGCTCCCATGTCCAATACGCCCGATGATAGTGGAGATTGACTTAAGGTAATGGAGATGGGGCGGCCTCGAATCCATCCTCGTAGAAGCGGTCTTGTTCAAGAAGCTCCATTCTGATAGAATTCTTACGCGAGAAAGATGTTATAATTTTTGTTGTTGAGGCAAAATAGGGATAGAATCAGGCGTTCATGTCCTCGCAAGCTTTGGCCGCGGCTATAGAGTTGATTGGTGAAGGTCAATGCACATTCTGGAATATATACCGGGTCGAGCGACAATGATGTCATGAGAGGTGGGAAAGGTGGGGTATCTGGAAGGTTGACATCGTCTTGGGAGGAATGTCGGTTCAGGGTTCAATTTCTTTCATTGTCGCGCTTTGATTTTGAAGTTCTTGCACGAAAGAAATGCAAAATAAAAATTAGGGCTTTTCATCTCAACACCTAAACAAG
The DNA here is from genome assembly GCA_013146195.2 of Codonopsis lanceolata. Classification (NCBI taxonomy): domain Eukaryota; kingdom Viridiplantae; phylum Streptophyta; class Magnoliopsida; order Asterales; family Campanulaceae; genus Codonopsis; species Codonopsis lanceolata. The sequence continues at coordinate 149,365,225 of CM028378.1, read as the reverse complement.
TATGAATTTCAAGGTTTTTAGAAATAATTAGAATTTCGAACCGAAAACTTGAAACCCTAGGTTGTTTAGAGTATCCACACGAAAAAAATATAGCAGAGGTTTTCATAAGAATAAGCGATGAATAAACATAAGCATTGTTAGTATTCTTAGGTTTTTAAGAACAACAATGGCGAATACTGTAGAAACTCGAAAATGACTGTTTGTATTCCAAAACAAATTTAGGTTATGAAATGAAATGCGAGCGATGCGTAGTAAGTTTCAAGTAGAGAGAGAGAAGAGCGTACCATTATCGTCGATGAAAGAAGAAACAAGAAGGATTTGGATTTGAAAGTAATAGTTCTGAGAGAGGATAGAGTATGAATAGAGAATATTTTGTCAAAGGGTTTCGTAAAGTTTGGCAAATGACGGTTCAAGGACTATTTAAAGGCGAAAATATCGGTTTGAGAAAGGAACTTAAGATATTTTCTTAAGTACCAAATTTTATCCTTGATCCTTTATTGCTTTAGAAATCTCTTTAAAAAATAGACTAAGTAAGAATCTTGACCTTTAAGTCTTCAGGTAAGGAGAACTTATCTTAGATTAGTCTAAAACTAAGTCTATCGGTATGAAAGAAACATTAACAAAATGTTGAATTTAAGCGGTGAGATCAATCATACCAAGATTTCTCCTTAAATAAGCAAACTGGTGGCATCCAGTGGTTTTGTAAGAATGTACGCCAATTGATGCTTAGTTGGAACATATTCCAAGCTGTTGTTACCTTTCCACATGATCTTTGAGAAGTGATAACAATATGTGCTTTGTCTTGGAGTGCATCATTTGGATTTTGGAGGCGAAATTGTGATGTGTTATCACACATGATTAGGCTGCGATCTTGATGTTGTAGCCAAAGTTGTTGCTTCATCCATAGGAGTTGAGAACGCAGTGCTGCGGCAATGTATTCATACGTGGTTGAATTTGCAAGCGATCCTTGTTTCTTGCATGACCATGAGACAAGTTTATTTCGAGGAATTGACAGTCAGCTGGTGCTTTTTACGCGCTCACTGCGGTGCATGTCTGCATCGAGTATCCAACTAGATTGAAATTGTTGGTTTTGGAATACGGATGCCTAGATTGGTTGTTTTTGAGACATATCTAATGATACGTTTGGCGACAAGCAAATGTGACTCCTTTGGATCTGCTGAAATCTAGCACAAACATAAGCGGCAAACATAATGTCGAGTCTACTAGCGGTAAGGTAAAGAAGTGAACCTATGATTCCTCGGTACTTGGTCATGTTCTATTGCTTTCCCTTCTCATCTTTGTCAAGATGGCGATCGGTGAGCGTTGGAGTTCGAATCCTTTAGGCTGAATCAAGCCGAACTTCTTGATTAGTTCCTTTGCATATTTGGTTTGGTGATGAAGATTCGTCGGAAAGTCATTGTATTTGCGGTCTAGAAAGTAGGTAAGTTCACCCATCATGCTCATCTCGAACTTGCTTTGCATTAGCTTCTCGAATCTTTTACATAGGCTTTGGTTAGTTGATCCAAAGATGATGTAGTCCGCATAGATTTGTACCGAAGGGAATGGCCTTTATGCTTGAGGATGAATAACGTGGTGTCTATTCTTCCTCTCGATCACCTTTCTATTAAGAACTTAGATAGAGTTTCATACCAAGCTCTAGGAGCTTGCTTCGGGCCGTAAGAGAGCTTTCTTGAGTCGGTAGACTGATCGGTTGTGCGAAATGACAAATCAGGAGAAATTTGTTCCACGTATCTGATTTCTTGAAGATCACCATTCGAAGGCACTCTTTTACATCCATCGATACACTTTGAAGTCCATGAGCGATGCATAGGCTAGAAAGATTCTAATTGCTTCTAATCTAGCAGCAGGGAGCAAAAGTTTCATCAAAGTCAATTCCTTCCTCACAGCCATATTTTGTGCGGCCTAGCTTTATTTAAGTGACATTTTCATGTACGTCTATTTTGTTTTACGAAACCCACTTGTGCCGATGTGGGATGATCGGTCGGTCTTTGAACTAAACTCACACCTTACATCTTTCAAACTAGTTCGAATTTCTTCTTGCATAGCTTGAATCCGATTATATGATCTTCGATAGCCATCATCTTCTTTGGTTCGAGTTCGATACAAGCGCATAAGCAAACATAGTTTCTTAGCGAACTTTATTTCGTCTGAACTCTGAGTTGAGATCACCAATGATGATTTGAGAAATGGGATGATTTCTTCTTCAATAGTTGGAGGAAGATCAACTTACAGTGG
>CM028378.1:149325134-149362869 GCA_013146195.2 Codonopsis lanceolata | reverse complement strand
AAAGGATCCGAGAAATCTAAGAGCATTTTCATAAACCTCAATCTCGGAGGAGGCTGCCGAATGCGAGGCGACCATTTATAAAAATGTGAGAATTTTTGTTATAGCGGAAAGAGGCTATGGCAAGCAATGGCCAGGCGGCAAGATAGAAGGAAGAAAGGCTGAATTGGCGAGGAGGCGAGTTCGTTTTCGCGAGAATTTATACATAAGCGGAGAAAGACGGACAATTCGGCGCAGGTGCCCGGAATAGTGGCCGAAAATAGTGCCTAAATAGGAAAAACATGGTACCAAGAAGCCTCTTGGTGCGCGCCCATCAACCTCACTGGCGGCAGAAAAATGTCTCTTGTGCGATGAAAATTCATGCGTATCAGGTTTGGTGTTCCGACAATTTCTTGCTCTGCGTCGATCATGGAAGAAAAAGAAAAACCTATAAAGGAAGCTACGACGCGGACTAAGCGACCACGATGCGCAGAAAAAATAAGAGATTCGGACCATCTTTCCGTTCAGATATCACCAGAAAAGCCGCTCTTATCCAAAGGTGTATTCTTAAAAATCCCTTTTTCAGTACTGACGTGCCATTACATTTTAGATGTTTGGCATAGCTTTATTTTACTGTATTGAATTTATTTTTGCATGTGTAACATCTTGCATCATATACATTATATTGCATTATATCATAATGTTTGTACAGGTTTCTTTTACAAAATGCAAAAATAAAAAAAAATGCAAAAGAAAAAAAAAGAGAGATACTAATGTTCGCAGGAACCCAAGACTAATGTGCTCGGGGCTTACGGGAAAACCACCACCCACGACCACAGGACCCGTTGCTAATCCTCGACCTCTGCCCCAGGCGCGGCTTGACCCATCATCATCATCATCATCATCATCATCATCGTCGTCGTCATCTCGGCGTGCAGACGCAGGCGGTGCTCCCGCAAGAAAATTCATCGACCAACCCGATCTGACTTCAGCGATCTTTGAGAAAGCCAGCGGCGGTTTCTTGTAAGTAGACACGTTCACCTAAAAAAAAAAAAAATGAATAAAAAAAAAAGTATCGGTCTCGAAAAAAAAAAGAATATATATATAAAAAAATATATATATATAAATAAATAAAAAGAAAAAAGAGACAATAAAGGTGGATGTGTCTCGAGCAGGCACTGCTTTCAGGGACACGGCAACTCCTCAGGGATCTCGACATACGGAAGAACACGCTCTACTAATCCACCGCCCGTTCATGCGAAAAGTAGAGAAAATATCATCGGACTCTGTAAACATCGGGTTCTCTCATCGAGGCGTGAAGTGGATGACCCGAACTTTGACAGGTAAGCATCGAGAATGCCGCTGGGCACAGCAGGGAGCACGAGGAGGGGATGCGGCTCTAATCTCGGGAAATCCTCGTATGACATCAACTGGATAATGCTGTCGCGAGGCGAGGTATTTCCTCAAGCATTGAGACCCGGTCGAGGCGGTCGATCGGGCTCTATCACCCAGCGAGGAGGCCAAGGAGGCACCACTGGAGCCATTAGAAAAATTGGTCTTGGCGATTCACCGCTTCGCCCATGTCTGAAAGTCCACCATGATGGAAACCATCAATATCCGGCGGCCAATGAGCGTCGAGTAGTATGATAATGTCCCTCGGGCCTTCCGGGGAAGAAAATGCGAGCGGGGCTGGAGCCAACAATTCGCTCAACCTCCCTTTGTTTTGCAACCACCGTCGTCACTCGGATCGACCACATTCTTGTCAACATATTGGGACACGTACGGAGGTAGTAGACCCGTCGGATGGCCCGGCGAAAATCTAAAAATGAGAAAGCCCGGACACGCAAAAAAAAAAAAAGAAAATAAATATGTTGTCAAAAAATGATGAAAAAATGATACATAAAAATAATGAAAAATAATGATGAAAAAATGATGAATGAATGAAAAAGCGAGGAAAAGGCATGTACCTCCCAAGGACAAACCCATTCGAGGTCGATTGAATCATTCGGTGGCTCTGTCCATAGAAGCATATAATTCACCAAACCGGCTGTCCCCAATCATAGCGGGGATCGATCAAAGTCAGTAAGGCAAGCTAAGGCGGAGGCTCTCGGGGTGACAGAAGAATTAGCAAAAAGTGATGAGCCAAGAAAGAAAGAAAAAAGCTCGGGCCACTCGAGTAATAGCGGCCTCATCATCGGTGATACACACCTTGCCGGCATTATTAAAAGCCGATGTCGAGCAACTGCTAATATAAATCTCATCAAAGCGATTTGAAGCGAGGCTCGAAGCCGAGGAGGTCTATGATCTCCTCCCTCGATGTCGGAGAGTAAAATCGAGCCAAGGTCTCCCTATCTTTGGTAGGGATTCACATGTAATAGCGGCGAAATCACAAGGGGTCATGGTTGCCTCCCAGTGAAATGAAAAGTGTGGGTGGTGTCCCCAGAAGTCAGCTGCGTCGAAGATAGGGAGGAAGGCGGTGAAATGAGTAAAGGAGTGCAAGAAGGTCTGGCTTGAAGCCGAGCCCTCTACCGGCAATTGTGCGGCTTTGGGTAACATGTTAAAAATGTCGACCACATCTCCATATGATGCAGAACCTATCAAACTTCTGCGAACACGAAAAAAAAAAAAAAGGGGTAAGTCTTCTATCCTTATTTTTTCTTTTACTGCAGTTCTTAAAATAAATAATAAACATATCGCATGTCTTATACTTCATGATTTTTACAATAATTTTTTTTAGCAAAAGTAATAAAAAAAATCTTGTTCATAAAAAAAATAAAAAATAATTCTTTAAATTGTCACATACTATTTTCATACATGTAAATAAAAATCATTCTTTTTCAAAATCCATAAAAAAAAAATAAAAAAAAAACAATTCATATATGTAATTAATTTTACATCTTAACGTACATATTATAACTGCATTTGTCATGAGCATAATAAAATGTGAAAAATTCATGCATCATCTCATACGTATTCTACATTGCATCTGCATCAAATAAAATAATTCATGCATTCATATTGTGCATTTCATTTGTCCAATAATTTGCCATAGAATGCGACAAAAGAAGGTAAAGTATCACCAATCATCAAAATAAATATCTTTGTGGTATTTACTATACCCTGCGACATTGCATGCTAGGAAAATAAATCTAAGGGCATGAAAAATATCTGTTTTGTCCCATTTTTATCCGAAAATATGCCCAAAAAGTGTCTCGGAAAAATTAAATTTATACTCCGAATATTCCGTTTCGCGATTCTATTGCATGCAAAAATGTGATTTAGTGTAAAACATGCATCATATAGCCCCATTTGCATTTAGAACATAAATCATGCATAGTAGGGTCAAATAGTGACCACTATTTCAAATCATGCATCGCAAAAATAAATCATAGAAATTACATACATTATCACTCAATTACATCATTTAGGCATAAATAGGACATGCATATGCATCACTAACAAAGTCAAGAGTGCTCCAAAGTCCCAAGATGCGAGGAATTTAGCGGATCGGAAAAATAGCAGGAAAATTGCTAGAAAAAAGAAATCTTCACGGTGGTTAAGGGAAGATTGGACACGTGGGTGTCCGATCTCAAAGGTTGCCCCAGTCATCCTTGGGTATGTATAATTGAGCCTTGTTCGAATCAAGCTAGGAGGTTCCCTCCTCCTACCGGATGCAGGCGCATCGGTGCTTTTCCCTTCCTGGATCGTGAAGAAGAAGCCATCTGCTAAGTAAAACACTGAAATTGGCGGAAGAAAATCGAGAAAAGGAGCAAAAATGGAGAAAAGAAAAAAGAAAGAAGGCAGAAGACAGTAGCAGCAATGGTGAAGCAGCAGAAATAAAACGAAGGAAAAGAGAAAGAGGAGCAGTAGCTCCTTTCTCACTCATTCTCGTCCATATTAGGAGGAAAAAGGGAAGTTTCCCTTTTCCCCCTCCAAAGTTTGCAGCTGCAGCACTTTAGTCCTCAGATTTCAAAGTTTCCAAAATGGTCCCTGAGCCTAACAGAAAGTTAACAAAGTTAGTTTTGTTAACCAAGATTTGCGACCATTCACCAAGGGACAAAGGAAATGACTTCCCCAGCAGATCAAAAAAAAAAAAAAGAAAGAAAAAGAAAAGAAAAGAAAAGAAATCAAAAGAAATCAAAAGAAAAGAAAAGAAAAGAAAAGAAAAGAAAAAAAAAAGAGCAAGAATAAAATTCCCAGCATCAGGCCGAACTACGTTTGGTCTGATTCCTTGAAAAATGATACGTAGGCAGCCTATCTTTATAGGTCCGACCATCACAAAAAAAAAAAAAAAAAAAAAAAAAAAAGAGAGAATAAATGCCCCAGCAAAAGTGGCAGAAATATCAGAATCAGCCGAATCCGCGGCAGCCACCCGGGCGCAAAAGGTAAGTCAGGTACAGTATTCCTACCCTGACTTTAGAATAATTTCCTTTTTAGGAAAAATTTGTTTTATTTTCAAATAAAAAAAAAGAAACTCTTTTTCAAATTGAGTTTTGATTTCAAAAACAAAACAAAAAAAAGGAATTTTTCAAAAAAAAAAAAAGAGAGGAATATTTGAAAAAAACAAAAAACAGGGAGAAGAAGAAAGAGGAAGGAAAAAGAATATTTTCCACTTCACAATTTTCAAAATACTTGAAGAATGATCAATTCGCCGTGCTCGGCGATAGATCTTTAGTCGAGCACAATTTTCTGGATATTTGAAAATTTTCGGGATATGTCTGGAAACAAGACAGCGATCAAGGCCCAGACATACTTAGAAAATTCTTCGTAACACATTTCAACTACAAGGTATTGACCGGTTGAAAATGTGGTAACAGAAAAGCAATTCGCCGTGCTCGGCGACGGATCTTTAGTCAAGCACAATTTTCTGGATATTTGAAAGTTTTCGGGTTATGTCTGGAAACAAGACAGCGATCAAGGCCCAGACATAATTAGAAAATTCTTCTTAACACATTTCAACTACAAGGTATTGACCGGTTGAAAGGTGGTGACAGAAAAACATTCAAATCTTCATACCGTATTTGACAACGGTTTCGGACCGGAAGAATACGACTTTTTCGAAAACACAAAAATCTTTTTCCGTTGTGTTCTCGATCGGGCTCGAGCCGAAGGACATGACATCCTCACTTTAGTTGTAGTTTAGGGTTCTGGCCTGAACTATGCTTGGTCTGATTTCCTTTAATAGGGAATACGTAGGCAGCCTACACTAGTAGGTCCGACCATCAGAGCACATTAAATTCACATCTGCTTAAAACTTCGATAACTTTTTATAAACCGACTAAAAATGTCTAGGTTATAGAGTTTGGATAGCATGTTCACGTGCATTGTAATAAGCGCTACCAATTGCATTCTCCGTTCTTAATTGAAGCGAAATTGGAGAGTCTCTTGTTTATCATCCGATGTTCGTCTACTCGTTCGTAAGGTTACAGTAGACTCCATCGTTGAGGGGCTCTAGACACCCCAATTCGTACCCACGTATATGACCGACATAAAATATCAAGAACTGTTAAAACTTAACGAATGTCAAGTTGCAGGAGTCAAAAATGCAAAAGGAAAAGCAGAATGCGCAAAACAGTGAACTGCAGGGGGTAAAGTAACAAATTTTCAAACTTCAAAAGCAGCTTGGTGCCGGAAATGAAGCCCATGGTGCCGCACCAAGGGGTCCCTTGGCCGCACCATGGGATTTCTGTGCGCTCTCTCATTCAAATGGGTACAAGCTTTGAAGCCGTGATCTGATGCACGAATGAGAAATCAACAAATGCCAGCGTGTCCTCATTTCTCACTATAAATAGAGACCCGGCCTCTCATTTCTCAGCGTAATTCATTCCGCAATTTTGATCGCGGCTCGCTTGCGTCTCCGATATCAATAGTACGAGAGGTGCGAGATAGGTGAGTGGAAGCCCCTATAGTCTCCAAACCCCGTCCAAACTCTGCCAAATCAAAAACCCATAGGTCATAAGTGATCCCTAGCCTAGTTGTTAGGTATCCACCTCAAAACCCCAGTCCAAAAATCCCAAAATAAGCCGTTACTCTACCCGAGTAGCGAGCTAAAAAGTCAAAAACTAAGTCTAGGTTCCGCCCAACTAGAAAGGCCAAAACTTACCCAAATAAAAGTCACTCTACCCGAGTTGATAAGCCCAAACTTCAAAAAATCAAGCGATCATCACGCCCGGTTCAATTTAAAACAAAAGACTCCTCTCCCGGGACGAGCGAGCATCGCCGCTCTAAAGGTAATACCTTTAAGAGCGCATTTTATTTTATTTGTATTTTTTCCTTTTATTTATTTTTTAAAAATTGTTATTTAAATCCAAGAATGTAGTCAATATAAGCCGTTGTCTTTCGGATTAGATTAGGAAATATTATGTAAAAGAGCCGTTATAATGGCCAAATATTCTTAAATATGTTTGTAATTATTGGAAGGAGACTGCGAGTCCAGTAAATAATGTAGCCACGAATGTATCGTTTAAATTTCCTTGTCAAAATAAGACCTTATTTATTTGCTAGATAAATATAACAATGAGCATACTTCACCAAAAACGTTTTGAGATCGAAGGGCGAGTTGGGTGCCTAGCACCTTCCCAACTCGTAACTTAGCCTCCGAACCCGCTTTTCAAAATCTACGGTTTTCTTTTTCGGTTTTCCTTTATTTTTGCCTTAAAATAAAGGTGGCGACTCTAAACTTTCGGATCCATGGGCCTCGCAACACTCTCTCTTTGCACTTTCTGTATCTCCCTAAAAAAGGGAGATACAATATTCCCATATCTCAAGGGATAATTTTCCCATAGTGCCATAAGCTATTTTCAATAAATCCATAAAAGGGAGAATGAGAATGGAAGGGTAATGCATTCCCATATCCCGTTATCCCCGAAATAAGGAATAACTTGACATGGAAAACCATTAGTTCCCATTTTGGATACAAAATCCACTCAAGGCAACCGAGGCACATTCCAACGTGCTAATATAGACAGCACTCCTCTCGCACTTTTGATTTCGTCTTCCCCTAAACAAGGGAGGGTGGAGAGCGAGGCGTGGTGTCCCGCATTGCGCACCCCTATCCAGGCGCTGCGGCGGGTCGCACCCCGAGAACCTCACAACAACTCTGTAAACACATTTTTTAGTCCATAATGAGACCGGACGTATTCTACGCACTCAAAGTTTTGCAACCACTCACTTTTCAGTAGCGAGGAAAAGTTTGAAATGAGGTTCTCACAACCAACTTAAACAAAACATGAACAAATTTGATTTAATTTCACGATTTGATGGTTCTAGCTTACACCTCAAATGTCACCCTAACACAAAATGGTGGATGAAAATAATTTGGATAAAAAGCGACAAAAACTTCTAAGTACATCAATCTAGGATGAGATAAGGTAAGTACATCAATCTAGGATGAGATAAAGTAAACATGGCATCAATATGAATGAAAGGAAAAAATAAAATATGTATGAATGACAAGACACTAATTTTGGGATGGATGAAGTAATATATACACCCCTAGATATAAATATACTAGATTTTGTGTTCGTAACTATGACATGGTGTCAGTATAAGACATGATCAGTGTATGAAGCGAGTATGATGTGAATAAATTAATATATGCTTGAATTTTTAGGGGTCAGATCAATATATACTACACAAAGAAAAGACAACATCCAAAAAACTAAAAAAATAACACATTTATTGGTTGTAAAAAAAAAAGATACTGTAGCGATTAAAAACTTATGAAAGTGGATCAAACCGAATTTACCCATAAAAAACATAGGATATTGTGACTATTTTTCTTTTTGTATAATTGATGAAAAATAAAATAAAATAAGTGGACCACTTTTTAGGAGCTCAGGATCGATCCCCTGTGTCCACTATATTTGTTTTAAACCGTTAAAGTACACATTTTGAGAGAAAAAAAAACGAAGATACCCTTAATGAAGAAAAGACACGCGGACAAAGCCATAACCCAAATTTGGATATCGCAATGAAAAACATTGGTCATCGTTCAAAATTTTGGACATCACTCAAATTTTTGGGCGTCGAAATGTAGAAGCCATTGCTCAAATTTGGTCATTGCCATGCAAAAGACTGCCCAAATTTGAGCATCGCATAAAACATTGGGCGTCATTCATTTTCGGATCTAAATTCGTCGTTCATTTCGCCCAAATGACGCCCACATCATAACTCAAGGAAACTAAGCATCATAGCCCAAGGAAAAACATTTTCCATTACCCAAACGACACGCGCATCATAGGCAACAACGCTCACATCGGAGGCAGGTTTGGAAACTAAGCGTCATATGCAACTGCCCAAACGACGCCCACATCATAGCCCAAGGAAAAACATTGGCCACTACCCAAACGATGCCCACATCATACACAACGACGCCCACATAAAACGCAACGATGCCGACATCATAGGCAACGACGCCCATATCACGTGCGAAAAGTTTGGATTCAATCTACGTAAGGCCCAAACTCTCTTGGAATAGATGATTGAAGTCTACCAATTGCCATGGAAGGTGCTCTTCTTTTTCTTCAAATATGTAATTCCCATGGAAGGTTTTTTCATCGTTAACATTGGTGTCGTTGTTCATATCCTCTCTCCGTGTCATTTTATATTCGTTGATTTCTTTTGTTGATTCAAGTACCTGGTTTTGTTTATCTATCACTTAAATAAAGGAAAACCATTCAATATAAGAAAATGTCCAATACTTATGATTATATATTGTGTTTGGTTTAGGACGGGGAAGAGAGAGAGAAAGTCAGAGAATAGAGCGAATGAGATATGACGAAACAAACTCATGACGTTTTTGGAACCAAATTTTGAAAAAACATTTTACCGGATGAATAAAAGAAGGAATAATTGCAGGCCGGTCCCATTTTGTGAAATTGTAACCTCTCCAGTACTCTATTTTTTTTAAACCGCAAAAGTACTTTTCTGCTTTTTTTTCTTCCTAAAATACCCACGCTACCTTTTTCCATCATCGTCATCATCATCATCATCTTCGATAATGAGCTTTGTGAACTACTTTCTTATATTCAGAGTCCATTTATTGGTTTTTTACAATACACCTCACGAATCTCCCATGATCACAACGACCAGACTACTCCTCAAAACAGAAGTAAGCTCAAACTTGTTCAACATGGGAAGTTCGGAAATTCAAAATTGCTTTGCAAGGTAGGTTGGATTGACATCTCCGGGCATGATAAAAACAATCTTTGGCTCCATTTCTGGCTGCAATACGTGAATAATCTTGTTCGATGGTAGTGGAGAAGATGGGCGAAAACTATGATGTGGGTGTCGAAGACTACGATGTGGAAGTCGTTGCCTATAATTTGGGTATCGTTGCCTATTATTTGGGCATCGTTGCCTATGATTTAGGTGTCGTTGCCTATGATTTGGCGTCGTTGCCTATGATGTGGGCGTTGTTGCCTATGATTTGAGTGTCGTTGCCTATGATTTGGGTGTGGTTGCCTATAATTTGGGCAACGACGCCCAAATTAGAGGTCAAATTTGAGGCAATGACGCCCAAATTGGATGCAACGACGCCCAATGTTTTGAGCCCCACAAAAATGAACAACGCCCAAACATGTCTCAATGTTATTAATTAGGCATCGTTTCTTCCAATCGTGTCTCGGTGTTATAAATTAGACGTCGTTTCTTTAATATAGTGACATATTTCAATTTATTTTTCCAATCATGCCTGACTTTTTCATCTATTTATAGGTCAAAAAGAAATATCACCTTTTGTATTGATCGATGCAAAAAATTATCGATGCCTAATTTTTTAATTGCGAAACCCAATTTTTGCATTGCGACGTCCAAATTTGGGCAGTGACTTTTGAGCGATGCCCAAATTTTTTTACCGACGCACAAATTGAGACAGTGGCTTTGTGTGCGCGCCTTTTCTTCATTAAGGGTATTTTCGTTGTTTTCCCCCCAAAACTACACTATAACGGTTTTAAAAAATAATGATAGACTTTTGCGGTTATAATTCCACCTCATGGTACCGGTCGGCTATTCAGCCCCCCTTTTCCTATGAGTTGACCCTCCAAAAATTCTCAAAACTCATTCTTCCTATTTTACCCTCTTTATAAATTGACCCCCCCCCCCTTCACCGCCCCCTATCCTTAATTGTTCGGCTAGAGCATGTCGAACAAAATTGTGTTGTTCGGTTAGAACATGTCGAACAACACTAAGTTTAATTTTTTTAAAAAAATATTTTCAAAATGTTCGGACCTCCTTGGCCGAACACCACTCTGTTGATCATGCTGAACAACATTAAGTTTAATTTTTTTAAAAATATTTTCAAAATGTTCGAACCTCATTGGCCGAACAACACGGTGTTATTCGGCATGCTTTATCCGAATAACACAATGTTGTTCGATCAATGTATTCCGAACATTTTAGAAATTTTTGGAGATTAATTGAAAGGGTAAAATAAAAAGTTTATATTTTTGAGAATTTCTAGAGGGTCAACTCATAAAAAAAGGGGTTGAATAACAGCACCTTTTCATAAAAGTGTATCGGCCGCAATTATTCCTCTAGGTTTTCTTAGTGTACACTGTAGTATGTAGTTACTTACAGCTCTTCTGGAGATGGGCCAATAGAGGGCGGCCACCAACCACGAGAAAGTTAGGGAATCAGTTGAGATGTTATGTTAGTGAGCCAATAGACTAAAAAAAAAGGTTGGTGATGGATCTGTGACTGGTCGCGGCGGCGGTCAATAAAAGTCGAGAAAGTGTCATGTGCGATATGCCAATTACATGGCCTCGTTTCTGTTTGTGCTTGGATGGAATATTGGACGGAATGAGTGAAGTGTTAAGATTTTGTAGATTGGGGGGTTTACTCTCTGGTATTTCAGATTTAGAGGGAGATATGTCAACCTGATTGTAGAATAGGGGGCTTCCGGTAAAAATAATGCGGGCACTCAAACACTCTTTTCATATTCATAGCTGGCAGACGAACACATAGAGGACCCCACATCGAGACCCACGAAATAATACTACCTAACCATTGACAATGACACCTATTGATCTAATTCAGAAAGGAATAGGAAGTAGTAAACCGACAACCTTCTTCTTCCTCAGCCCCACCGGCGACCGTTTCCTTCACGAAGTTTTCTTGCGTCAATCCTCCGAGTTCCGTAGACCCAATCTTAGAGAGTTCGAGTGAGAGAGAGAGAGTGATTCTAGAGAGAGAGGGTGAGGGACAATCGTCCATATTTCAGGAGGTCGATAATCTTCTTCGCCCTTTCTCTCTTCCATCATCCCTTAATTCCGGCCCTCCTTTCCTAATCCTAATCTCTCTCTCACACACACAGCACCCTTCCACATTGTGCACAAAACAATACCGATTTCGAGCTTCTAATTTATACTACTAATTAAGTCTGCGCAAATCGCATCTGAACGAAAATGGATCAGTTTGGTGTATTGGTTGAAAGTATTGGGTTCAAGGCCCAAGGACGATCCACCCCTTTGGCCGATCTAAAGGGCAAAACCACCCCTACCACCACCACTCCCGCCAACCGATTCCCACCCTCGACCAAGTCATCTTCTTTCAATTCCAATTTCGTAAACGGCTCCTCATTCGTCGACGATCTCGACGGAATTTTTAGATCCAACAGCACTAATCATCGAAAATCCCATAACGCCCCTGCTACTGATTTTGATGATATATTTGGTGGCCCTAATGTAAATATTAAGTCGTCCGGTGGTGGGTCCATGTTTGATTTGGATTCGGTGTTTAAAGGTTCAAGTAATCTGGGTTCTCGATTGGATGATGATGATATATTTGGGGGGATGCCCGGGTTGAAGAGCCATGGATCCAATAATTTTGATGATATGCTGTTTGGGGGAGTGCCTAAGAATAGCGATTCCATGGATGACTTGCTTGGGAATTTTGGGGGCATAGGGTTGAAATCGAATGGTTCTAATAGGAATAATTCTGGAAAAAAGCAGCAGGATAGTGGTCTCAAATCCGAAGATTTGATTCCCGGATTTGGCGGAAGCAGCCCTTCAAGTAATGGGTATGCCACTAGTACCTTGTGCAATTTTATTAACTGGCTTTCGTTTTCGTTTTTGTTGTTTTTTTCTTTTAGTTGCAAAGTTACAGTTTTTTTTTTTTTTGGTTTTTTGTTTTTGCTGCACTGTCTGAACATTGTTTTATTTGGACTATATATCGATGAACAATTAGTACATTTTTGAAACTGAGGATGCTAATATGGCAGGAGCTAACATTTGGGCAGTTCCTTATGTTTATCTTAAATGTTATGAATTCCCAATACTGTCAATGCTTACGCAAAAATCCTCTGAAAGTGGATAATTTTAGTGTTCCCCTTGGGCACATGTTAGTCGGATCCATAATTTGATGTTAGCTACTCTAATAAGTTGTGTTCAAATGGTAAGCTGAAGTATTCACATAGGTGTTTACACACTTGATGATTTGGAAGTCATATGCATTCATAATGTGGTTTTGCTGTCTTGCGAAAAAGGTTATAATCGAATATGATTAGGACTTTGTTGAATTTGTTTCCCAAAACTGCGATTTTAATATTTTGTTAAGATGTAACGACTTCGCAAGAGAGCAAAACCACATCATTTAGATATTTCAGCTATCTTTCCTGTGCATCTCAGTTTATTTTGTTAAGTCATTGAACTTGGAACTAGATTGGGAAGTGTATTACTGTAGGCGCTTTAGAATTGGATGGAGAAAGATCAGTAAGTTTACTTGAGATTCTATGAATGTTCCTTGTCCTATGTTAGAACCAGGAGCTGGGATGCTTGTTAGAATGGGGAAACCTTATTGTTGCCAAAGTACATGAACAAATATTTTGTTCGACTTAGAAATCAGGAGAGATCCTAATTTTACTCGATTGATATTTTACCAGAATTTGTGATAATAGTTACTGTCCAGATACCAGGGTTGTTTTACTTTTTTCACATCACTTGATCTCATGTGGAGAAGTGGTTGGCAATGATCCTAATGAAAATATTATTATACATGGGTAATAAAAATCAGAATGATCTTTTGTCCTGAATTACTGGGAATTAAAGTGTAATGAAGTTGCATGGTATGTTTTATAATTTTGTTTTTACTAGATTATGTATTGTAGTATATAGCATGGCATGTTAATTGTTATGGGTGGGTGGTTCATGGTTTAAAATCCTATCACTAGTGCGTTAAGGCCAATTCGTGGTTTACTATTCAACTCCTCATATCTCAGAAGTGAAATCATTTTTTACTATTCAAAATTTGAGTCAGTTCACGTGATTCGAATGTTGGCTTAATATGGAAATCCAAAATGAACAATTTTTACATGGTAAAAATGTAAAATACTTACCATAGGAGCACACATCCACAGAATGGTTTAGACGTATGTAACATAGACCAAAAGCTCATCAAATATGTAGTGCACAAATATTGAAGATATGCTATTAAATATAAGAACCGTACCCATCAACAGATTTCATCAACCACACACATTGCGGTGCTTTACATGGGTATGGTTGATGTAGCACCACTCTATTATCAATTGAAAATTTCCACCTTGGATTGAAATGTATGGCGAATAGGGATTTGATGTATAGTTCCAAGTGGTTTGGGTCAATCATTTTGAGTTAATTGACAAAGTCTGTCATATAAATGAACCGATCAGCTTTTGTATGTTAATCTGTGTTGATGCATCTGTATATCCTCTCTATTGTACTTTGTATTCGATTGAATGGATGGATACCTTTTCCTGAAGCTAATAAGCACAACTATTCCTGTGTTTGGTAATGTTCTGCTCAATAAATGGTGTCCTATTTCTCATCTTTTTACAGAGCAAAATCAGAGACAAGACCCTTTCAGCAGTCAAATCATCCTGCAGCCAAATCTTTCTCAACATCAGCAGAAGACCCCTTTGTAAATCTTGAGAGAACACAGGGAAGAGGTGGAGGGGAGAGCAAAGCTTCTGAGTATAATGATTTGGATTCATTTTTCAGCCCGGCGAAGCAATCAATGGCTGCACCAAGTCAAAGGTCTACAGCGGAGGTGAGCAAATATCTATAAGAGTTTCTGCCTTAATTTCTGATATTTACGCAACTGTAGACCCAAGAATAAGGCTTATTGGTTCGTTTTTTCAGGATTCTGTGTACGATGCCCTTTTCCAGAACACTAAAGGTTCCAATGTTGAGCCGATGTCCTTTGTAAACTCATACAGCAAAAAGAATGCTTCCCCGGCCAAAAGTACTGCTGATGACTTCTCTTTCCTTTTTGGAATGGGAGGTAACGTCACTTTAGGATTCAACTTTCTTTTGGCATTCTCGGACACTTTTTTATGCAGTGCTAATTGCCCTGTATATGTTTTGCTTCTTTGTGCAGAAGCCCCCCCTTCATCGGGTGAGTTCAAAGAAGTTGAAGGGGAAAGTGACGAAAGACGAAGAGCCAGATTAAAGCATCATATAAAGACCCAGGAACGCATGGTATCTATGAGATTTCTCTTTGACTTGGTTGTTATTATATAGGTTTCTTTTCTGATATAGAACTGCCTCACCTAATGCCTTTATTTGATTATAGAAAAAAAAGAACATGTTACAACTCTTCCCTTGAAAAGGAACCTTCGACTTAACTCAACTCAACTCAACCTTTATCCTGATTGCTTGGGGTCTCTCTTCAAAAGAAGAGATTTAGCCAAAAGAAATAAAAAAGAGAAATCATAGCCAATTTTATATAATAACCAGCTTTCACTCAATTTGGTTCTATCTTTCTGATTTTATCCTTAAAGAAACTCTTCATAGTATGCCGTGGAAAGAGATTTTTCTGCAGCCATTGCTGCTACTCTCATGAACTACTTTTATGCGGTTCTAATTTACTTTATCTAGCAGATATTTCATGCTTAAGGTTCGGAAATATTCAAATGTATTTGTCTTGCGAGGCTTTTACTTCTCTAAGATAAGACTATAAAGGACATTTCCAAATACCATACCACTTATTCAATTAACAGTGGAGGAGTTGTCTGACAGCTTCCTTGTGTCTTCTTTGGAGTGTCTGGGTTGAACCAACCGAACTTTGAGGAGGGGAATTACATTGCATAGTTTGGAAGTGTCAGTGCTTAGTTTTTTGCACCTCTATGGTGGAGGGATTCTTGGAGTCCTGTACTTTTTTAGCATCTTACTTAGATTTTTGTTGGAAAATGATGTACTTTTTTGAGGCGCTCTTAGCAGTACAAGTGTGTTCATGGAGGTTTCTTGTTCTTTTGTATACCCCATGTTCATGAGCTGTTCCCAATTGGCATTCTTTAAGACACCTGTCAAAATTAGTGGGGATTTTAATTATTTGACTCTTTCTATGATTAGGCTAAAGTGCTGAATGAAAAGAATCAGCGTGACCTTCAGACGCAGCGGGAGCAAGAGGAGAGGCATGTAAGTATCTATAATGATGAGTTATGCATTCCTAGGGCTAGCAAGAATCACCATACAAATGTACTGACATCTTAATATGAGTTTTTCTACTATGAAGCAATGATTACATGCATTCTTTTTCTCTCCTCTTTTTTGGATAGGTGAGGGAGTGGGTAACTTTGCGTGAATCCATTTTCCCTCCCTCACTATGTCATACATGCCGTAACTTTACGATTATCTTTCTCTCTCCCTCTCATCAAGTAGTACATGCGTAAACTATCTTGAGTTAGCTTTTGTTTCCTTTTTCCTGACCGACATAATTTCCATTTTCAGAGGATTGGCGAAACTCTGGATGATGATATAAAGCGTTGGGCTGCAGGAAAGGAAGGCAATTTGCGTGCACTATTATCATCACTGCAATATGTGTGTTTATAACTCTGTTTTAAACTATCAGATTTTGCAGCTTATTTATCTTTCCACTAGATTAATATCATACAAGTAATTCTTAATTGCGGTTTGATTTTTCAAAACTTTCCTGGTGTAGTTACAATGTTTATGTACTAGTTCAAATATCTAAGTTGTTTTCTGAACTTATGATTCATACTTTGTCTGTCCCATGCATTGCTTTTTCTTTGTTTTTGTGATTTCTTTTAATACACTTGTGTGTATTACAATGTATTATTGCTCTCATATTTATCATGACGTTTACTTATTCCTTGCCATGTGCACAATGATACAGGTTCTTTGGCCTGAATGTGGCTGGCAGCCAGTCTCGTTGACTGATTTGATTACTTCTACATCAGTCAAAAAAGTATATTATAAAGCAACCTTATGTGTTCATCCGGACAAGGTTCAACAAAAGGGGGCCAATCTTCAAGAGAAGTATACTGCAGAGAAAGTGTTTGATATTCTGAAGGTAAGCTATCATATTATAAATTA
Source organism: Codonopsis lanceolata (assembly GCA_013146195.2). Taxonomy (NCBI): domain Eukaryota; kingdom Viridiplantae; phylum Streptophyta; class Magnoliopsida; order Asterales; family Campanulaceae; genus Codonopsis; species Codonopsis lanceolata. The sequence continues at coordinate 149,346,580 of CM028378.1, read as the reverse complement.
GTCAGGACAGCAAGATGATTTTATTATGTTTTCTTACCCCCCTGACATTTTTCTTACATGAGAAAGCATGTTTTTCATCATTGTCTAGTTTACTGAAGTGGTAATCAGATTGTATGTATATGTTAGTTATATACAGGAACTATGGCTATGTCCTTGTAACAAATATTTACATTTGGTTGGCATGGTATTTGTGTGTTCTGAAATCATTTCATTTTGGGGATATTGATTACTGGTCTTAAGAAATGAGTAATTTGGTTAGAAGTTAGAACTATCAAAAAGTTTGTCCTTAAATAGTTTCATGATCCTCATTTTCTTCATTGAGGAATATTCTCATTCCCCCCTCCCTCTCCATTTCATTAATTGACCACCCGGCACAACGAAACACAGACAAGTACATGGTGTAATCACCTTAGATCTTGAGCCTTTAAGATCTCATTGTTTAAGCCTTTAGATCCGAGGCCATAATACAAAATCATTCGTCATTTCTCCATATGGGGCCAAGCACACATGGAATCTAACAAATTATATGTTGCATAAATGTTTATGATCTATCACTTATCAACATGAAACGCCTACCTTCTCTTTATGAATTAACAGGAAGCTTGGAACAAATTCAATTCAGAGGAACTTAAGAAATGATGAGTTAGTCATGATGTTTTTAGCGACTTTGATTGCACAGCCAGGCAAGGTCTTTTCTATGAGCGGAAGTTGTACAAATTTCCGGTAGCTGAGTTGTTTTGAAGCAATTTGAAGGCAATAGCTCAACATTGCATAACATTTGTTGGGATTCTTCGCTGCTACCGTGGTTCTTCAAAATTACATTGGCGTCATGCTTCTATGAGATGTATTATATCTTCCAAGCAAAATGAGGTCTGTATAGTGGAATGATTAGTTATAATTTTCGGTATTAGTTATTTTAGACGCTTGAAGAGTTTGGAAAGACATTACTTCCATTTCTTGTAGGTTTTTGTTTTTTAATAGATTATGGTATGCAAATATTAGTGTCTTGATTGGTTTATATGAAAAATAAAAGAGAAACATTTTTTAGTTTCTTGGATTGTACTTGTACTCGTATTTACTATGTATTTGCTTTCTTTATTTTTTATCGCTTATGCTGTTCAACTGGTAGTCTTTTGTTTATTTAACTGGGTTACAGTTGATAAAAGAAACACATTACATAATTGCCCAACTTGCCTTGACGATGGAGCGGCAGTATTCTTCTTTTTGCCGCTCTGCCAGATAGCTTGAAAATTTCACTACTCCAATCTTCTTGAATATGGGTGGAATAAGATTACTCATGTTCGGGTGTAGTTGAATGGCCTTTTGATATGGTTGTGAGCTAGAATCTATATGACAATATTTCATGAGCTCCAGTTTGTTTTCTCTTAGTTAGGTTTATCAAATTACAACCTAAAACACGTTAATCCGTAGGTCTGATATGGTTTTTTTTGGGGGTGGGGACTGGGGGGAAGGTGGATGTGGGTTAAGATGGGTCGACTTGTTTTAACATGTTATCCATTTTAAGTATCCGACCTAATGTGCACCGTTAAGTTTGTTTTCTGTCTAGGATGTATTCACATCCTCAACTCAAATGTAAAAAATTGACGGCTATCAAGAATGTGAAAAAAAAAAGGTTGGAATGTCATAACTACAATCCTCATCCACGGCTACATTTGAAGAGTATTTTTTTTCTTTCAAAGATGTAAATTTTTGGTGTTACGCAATTTTTTCCACATTCACAAGTGTATTAGTGATACTCTCAAAGTTGATACATAGTTAGAGCATCCACCATGACTACTCTCCAAACTACTCTCTTAACACTTAGTTTTTTGTTCAATTTACATTTTCTCAACACTCCAAAAAAGAATCCATTTTAATAAGCACTCTCGATACAACTCTTTAAAAACCTCAAATCTCAACTAACAAACATAAGAGTATTACCAATGCTAATATGAATGTGAAAATAAATTAGATACTACCTAGGATTAAATTTAATACATTTTTTGAAAAAAAAAAGGTTTCGTCAATATAGTTGTGGATATGACGTGTCAATCAATTTTTTTTTTTTTTTTCACATTGTGGATAACGATGTCAATATTTCACATTTTACTCGATGGTGTGAATACATCTTACTCAACATTTTTTTAAAAAAAATCTTGGGCAATTTCAAATGGGTACAATTTTAGAAACATCTTTTCATTTATGTCCATCAACTTTTTGGACATTTTATATAACTACAAATTGGGTGCCAAATGATAAAAATGTCATTAATGAAGATAAATCTCATCCGGCCTAAAAAAACCAAAAAATGCTGATGCCAAGGCTTGACATCTGGACTGTTTTCACAGTTTATTCAAGTAAAAAAAAAATTCAAAAATGTTGATGCCAAGGCTTGGCATCAGGACTGTTTTCACAATTTATTCAAAGCCCAAAAAAAACCAAAAAATGTTGATGCCAAGACTTGGTATCATGATTGTTTCACAGTTTATTCAAGCCCAAAAAAATTCAAAAATGTTGATGCCTGGACTGTTTCATAGTTTATTTCAAGCCCAAAAAAACCAAAAAAATGTTGATGCCAAGGCTTGGCATCAGGACTGTTTTCACAATTTATTCAACAAAAAAAAAAAAAAAAATTCAAAAATGCTGATGCCAAGGCTTGGCATCAGGAAGACCAAAAAAATTTCAAAAATGCTGAATCCAGGCATCAGGTTGACAAATCCAGGCCTCAGGTTGACAATCTAGGCATCAGGTTGACAAACCAGACATCAGGTTGATGCCAAGGCTTGACATCAGGTTGACAAATCCAAGCATCAGGTTGATGCCAAGGCTTGGCAAAGCCGCCGTCTTTTCTTCTCTAAATCCTCAGTCCAGCGACCTCACTTCCTTGTCACCAATCCCGCCATCTCCACTCTCTCTGTCGCCCACCATTCTTGCCGGGTCTGTTCCCTCAATCTCCATCCCCTGCTGCCTTTGACCAACCACGATATTCAACCATCAAAGCCCACATGGTCGCCATCCATCTTTCCCTCCCTCATCTTCTCCGGCTAGTCCAGCCAGTCTTCGACCCCCTCGTGTCTGTTGCTTCTGTCTCGAAGCAGAGTGTCGTCACCGCCCCTGCACTAGCTCCACCTCCGTCTTCTTTCCCTCTTGCCGACTTTAGAACAACCCACAGATCTGGCCTTCATCCTCAGTCATGTCGCTCCACCTCCGGCCAAAAGCTCCAACAAAGCTGCCAATACAAGAAATATCTCCATCTTCGTGCTCCCACTAAACCCCAGTTCCGGTTGTCTTCATCGGAGTCCCAGTGCCATCTTCATCTTCCTCGTTCAAATCGCGCGGATCTACGTGGAGAATCGGAAAAAAGAAAGTAGATATGGCAAATGAGATGACAGGTGCCTGCTGGATGTAGGAAAAGAGAGAGAGAGAGAGAGAGAGAGAGAGAGAGAGAGAGAGAGAGATGGAGTCGGGTTTGGGGGAAATAGGCAGCAATGGTGGGACTAATTGGTAGGGGGCCGGAGTTTGTGGCAGAAGACGGAGGTGGAGCTTGTTTGCTTGGGGCCGGAAATTGAACCAAGAGGAGAGGGAAGCCTTAGGGAGGCGGGAGCAATTGAAGAATGGCAGCCTTGGTGAAGAGCTTCCATTGGAAGTTATGCTCTGTAACTAGAACGCAGTATCCACCTCCCGCTCATCAAATACGACATAGAGGGGCAGAGACGTACTTTCACCCTAAAATTGTACCTAAAAGATATGTGCAAAAAATAGGTGGATTCATTTGATAACATATTTTAAAAGATGTACCGGCTTGTAATTTTTTCAAAAATCTTTCTATTTGTTGTTTCTTTCTTTTATTATTATTTTTTTAACTTTTTATCAAATTTCATTTTAGTGGTAGGACGCATTTCACATAAGATCAAATTCACATTTGCATTAAAGAGCTTCATTTTAATTGAATGTGAATGAAGAAAAAAAATTATCACATATGATTGAGGGTGTAAATTACTCGCGACCACGTAGGATAAAATACACGATTGCATTGGTGATGCTCTAACTACAAATATATTTTTGATATTTTTTTTTATTTTCCCATTACAATTGGAATAAAATAGTTTATATTTTAAAGTTATATTTTAGTAATTTCAATCAACTTTCTAAAAATATATGCCAATCAAGGGGATTTTGTTGGTCTTAAATAGACTCAATCTAGGTTAGAAAGGGGGGGGGGGTTTGAATAGCCTAGTAATATTTTTGAAATAATTTAAGATCTTTTCTAAATGGTTTCTCCTTTTTAAAATAACTAACTTTCAAGAAAAGTTAAGGCAGCAAAATAAAAGAAGATAAAATAGATGAGAAGGCTGCTGCTCTCAATAAGGTTCAGCAGCATATTTAAACACTTAAAAACAGTAGCAGAGGTATTTTAAACAAGGTAAGTAGAGACAATTCAATCAAGACAGTACACAAGGATATAAAAGTGGTTCGTACTATGAAAAGTACTACGTCCACTACCAAAGTGGTTAGCTTTGGATTTTGAAAGGTGCACTTGTTTATCAACTAGGTGAGAAAGTTAGATATCTAATGGATCGTATACAAAATAGTTTTCAACCAAGTGTTTAATGATGAGAGAAATAATCAATGAATAATTGCTCTCTTAAGTGCTAAAGTAAAGAACAGTTAATAGAAAATTAGAAGAAGCTGATAGCAAGTTTTGACTAGCAGATCTGCAGCTTCAGGAAGTTTGGTTAAATGTTAGTTCTTGTCCTTTGATCTCTTGAATGCTTGAGTATTGAAGATGAAGCTTGAGTATTGAATGCGTAAGAGATGTATGTTGTTCAGACTTGAATATATACCAAGGGAGATCTTCATTGGGTTGAAAGTGGTGATGTTGTATCCAACGTTATAATGCATTGAATGCATTTTGGCGCTTTATAGAATGAGTGCAGCAAGACAGACATCAGAGATGCAGTGTTACAGTGGCAGACATACCAAACAGAGTAATGTTGCAGCTTGCATGCGTTACAGCCTGAAAGTCTTCTTAAGCAAAAGAGGTAATGTTTTCAGACTTCATGATTCAAACAATAGGGTGGACGGATGTATGCATTGTCTGAGTCAAATAATGACATGGTTGACTCCATTGGAGAGAAATCTTGATGAAGGAAATTTGAGTATTATTTGACTAGATATTAAAAATATCTAGATCAAATAATATATAGTCTAAATCCACGTGTTTGACTGAGCTTCGCTCATGAGTTGAGCAGACTTCAAAGTTTGCTGGTGAGATGTGCTTTCAATGGTCGCGCCTTGGAGAAACTAACACTAAACTATTCTATTACAACCTTGAATCTAAGACAGTTGTCACACTAACTGGTACGCAGACCTTTTAGCCACTGTACATTAGAATTAGAAGATGACTCAACCAAATCTAAAACATGTGAGGGTCAACAATTTCCTCCTATTTGGTTGATGTCATCATCTCAGTTACTAGCAGACTTTGAACATGCACTGAGATAATAGTATGTCTTTAACAGAAATATTTTATTAAAGACATCAGACGTGCCTTTCAGAACAGTAGTCTTAGTAGAGAGATAGCTAGTCTAAGTACTTACAAGATAAGAACATGAAGAACACGTACAAAGACAGGCAAAGTTTAAACTTCACAAAGTAGCAGGTAATAAGCAGTTTAAAGGTTTAAACGCGAAGTTTAAATGGACATGATAAGTAAAGTAAGTAGATATAAACACATCATGATCCAAAAATATATTGCTTCTGTAAGTTAAACAAGTTGTTTAATAGCAGAGTTTTTACAAAAGCAGAGTTGAACCATAAAGTAAAACAGAAGAGCTATACCAGCTCAGAATAGGTTGGGTTGTGTTCGGCGTCGTTCCAAGTAGTCACCAACCCAAATCATGATGCGGTCATTCAGTCTCTCTCTAAGTATGTTATGTTATTCGATTAGTGCTTGGTTCAAATGGTGCGTAGCTCTCTCTTCCTTGATGTCAGCAACCCTTCTTTGATTAGCGTCAGCAGCTCTCTGGTTTGCGCGCTCAACATGTCGAATAGTAGTGACGTCGCCTTCGACACGATTGGAAATAAGGACTCGGGCCAGAGAAGTCATCAACTCACGAAGAGTAGGTGGATGTCAACTTGCTGGGAGTGGAACATGCTGATCAAAGATTCCTGCTGATCTTGGACAAGGAATCAGTTAGTTGTAAAAGCCTGAGCAGTGTCGTTGACAAGCTGCTCGACGATCTTGCCAAGATAAAAAAATGATAGCATGGGTGGCATTTAACCCATAGTTCATGACCTCGTGCGTTGAAACGCTCAAGCTGGGCTTGATTGGCTCGAAGGAGTTCAAGGAGAGCAGGATCAGCAGAGGTGGATGGAATGAAATTAGGGTTGAGGTTAATGTGGATGAAGTCCTCAGTAGGGTTAGGAGGAGGAGGGTGAGAAGAGGTTGAAGCGGAAGGACCAATATGGTTGGATGAGAAGGGGTTAGAAGTGTGTGGAGAAGAAAGGTCAAAAGGGTTTGGAGATGAGGGGCCAGTATGGTTTGGTTGTGGAGGAAGAGTAGGAGGTTTAGGGTTAAACTCTATGTTAGTGTCTGAGTCACTGGCAGAGGGAGAATAAGGGGGAGAAGAGGGTGCTAGGAAGGGTGGAAGAAAGGGAGATTCGGAAGAAGGATGAAGTTTGGAGGAGAAGGGTCGAGAAGGTCGGTGATGGAGTTAAGTTCAAAGATGAACCTATGAGTGGCAGAAGAGATGGATGTGAATATAATTTGGTAAAGGCTGTGAGAAATGAAGATGGGTTTTAGGTAGTGAGTGATAGGTGGTCAAAGTTCTGGTAGAAAGGCGGTTTGATAAAACATAGAAGAGATGCGAGGGCCTAGAGATGAGATAGAGAGGGCTTCGGGAATGTGATAGGATGAAGAAGATAAGGAGTAAAAAGAAGAGGAGGAAGGGATTAGTGCAAGGGGGCAAGCGGGTGAGGAAAGTGGAAAAGGGATGGGTTCAAGAGAGGATGGAGGAGGAGAAAGAGGGTTAGCAGCCACAGACTTCTTACGAAATCTACGTTTCTTCTTCTTAGGAGGGGGTGAGTATTGTCAACCAGGGAAAGACAAGAACAAGTACGCCAGCTGGACTAATGAGGGGGGGGGGGACAAGTAGATGTTTATCATCATTCATGAACATGTAGGGGATCGAGTTCGACAAGAGCGAACTGATCCAAGTCAAGTAGATGTTTAAACACTCACTTATGAAATCAAGTAGGGATTGAGCTCGAAAGTAGCGAACTCAACCAAGTCAAGTAGGCATGTTATATTCTACGACTAATCATTACAAGCATGAATATGTATCCAAGAAAGAATCACAAAACTAGTATTCTAGTTACGTCGCAAGCATGAACATGAATTAAATCAACAATATCGGAACTAGTATTCTAGTTACACTACAAGTATGAAGATTAATTCATTAAAGAATCTCGGGCCTAGTATACTAGTTACCTTACAAGAATGACCATCAATTCAAGTAGATTACAATAGGAACTCAATTGAGTCTCGTAGGCATGTGACAAGCATGGTTATCAATTTAATTAAGAATCTGGAGAACTAGTATTCTAGTCAAACGAATTCTAAATGTCGTAGGGAGTGAATGTAGAGCCGGTATTGTTAAATAGCTCTCTAAATGCAACTCCGTTGAGTCTTTACTAAAATTCCAACGAAGTAGAGATTGAATGCTATAAGCATTTCAATACTCTTTTCTATGTTATCGATTCTAATAGAACCCAATTACAAAGTCATACATGACTTTAGCCTATCAATACATCAATTCCATAATTTTGTGAAACCTTTACATGATTAATTCTTGAACCTTAACAATTGCAATAGATTCTCATCCAAGTAGAGATTGAATGCAATATGTATTGCAATACTCTTTTCTATGTTCTACCTTTCACTAGCACCAAAACACAAAGCCATTCATGACTTTATCCTATCTATAGTTCAATTCCAAAATTTGAAACCCTAGCTTGAACAATTATTTAAAGTTGGCAATTGCAATTAATTCCTTCACAAGATTTGTTCCTAAGAATATTTAGAACAACATTCATGCTTTACAAAAGTCCAAATTATTAACTTAACAAGGCAGCCCCAAAATTTCCAGATTATAAACATGTTAAATTTCAAGTTTCTAGTTTAGTAGAAGTCTTCCTAGACATGAATGGAAGTATAAACATGAAGGGGGCATGTTATTTAATTGAGCATACTAAAACTGGGAATTGAAAGCTTACCTTAAGCCTAAGATTAATGGATGCATGAAGAAATAAATCAATGATAAACATAGATGAGAGCAAGAGCTTCGAAAGGGTGGTCTCGGAATTCCGATCGGGTCACCAGAGCTCCGGCAATCGATCAATGAAGGTGGGGTGTTCGTGAGTCTCCTTGTTCTCTTCAAACCCAGCAAGAACTCACGGTTGATGAAGAAGAAATGACTGAATGGTTGGTGATCTCACAATTGAAGTAAACCAACTCTCAATCCAAGTGGAGGAGTTATTAGGCTTCCCATTGGTTGATTAATGTGGGTCTTTGATTAACAACTCATCTAAGGGATGAAATGGGTCTACTAGAGTCAACAAGAATGTTTGGACTCACACTTGGTTGGACTTGGGTCAAGGGAAAGTGAGTCAACAACCAAAACAACCAAAATCCCGAAATCTGTTGTTCTGTTTTCAAATTTTTCTGTACTGCCCAGTCAACTTGTAAATTCCACCATTAATCGCTCACACCTCCAAATGAGGTTATTCTTTCTTATTATGAAACTAGACTCTTTAAACTATATTTTATCCTTTTTAAATTACTCTATTTGGACTAGTATTCATCAAAATACAGTCCCTCCAAGTTCATGATAACATTCTGATTTCTCAAAATAGAACACATAGACGGTCATAATACGTGGCATAATTGAGGTACTTAAACATCTTGGAAAATTACCAAATTTTACAGGGAGTATATTAACATATGTAGGTAAAACATACTAAAATTTGAGCCAATTCTATTTAGTAAATTGGTACCAGAAGTTTCCCGAAATTTTCCCAAAACAGGGACTGAAACTGTGATGTTTCTAAGTTATCGTTAAACACCCAATGATCAATGAAATGACCAATAACCATAAATAAATGATACTAAGACTCATTAAGACTTAGTTAAGTGTTTAGGAAGCTAAAGTGATACACGAAGCAACCAAGACAAGACAAGAAAAACATAGAAGACTTATAAGGCCGCTATGAACTCAAACAAGTAATGTAAGCAAGGCAAGCGTGATTTTGGTGTGTTGAACATATAATGCACTATTTAGCATGATAAACATATCTAGATAGAAAGTCAAGCAAGTAAGATTTCAAGTCTAGCAATATGATTTTATGTCAAACTGATACGGTGCGGAAGCTCGAACTAACAATCTGTTCCAGCTGTTTTTGGACCAGCCCTTGCCGAATTATTACTCACCAAAACAGACCGAAAAACAGCCACAAAAACTCCCTTAAACCTGATTTGTTTTGATAGGTTTCACCCTTACAAATATAGCCCAACAACTAACAACTAATCTTCTCCTAACAATCCCTCACACGCTACTTTTATGAAGGTTAAGGACTGCTCAAAATACCTCACCATTCCAGCAACTAACACACACATAAGCTGTCCCAAAACCCTTGCAGAAATCACGCCTATTCTACCTTCAAATCAGCCCACGTTTTTGATGCTTAGCTGCCCAAAAATTCCTCCTTTGAACACACCAATCTGCCCTAGCTGCCCTTGGCCGAAAACTCCAAGGAAAATCCAAACAGCCACGACCTTGATGCTTTACTAGGCTGCCACGAAATCAACAAGAAATAAAAACGAAAATAATACAAAATAAAAGATAGACGGATTCACCGGTTAGACTTCACTCATCTAACGTAAAGAATTCCGACGTCACAACTAATCTAGGCTTCACTCACCTTTGATTGAATTGAAACGATTTAAAGAAAGAACAAACCTAGTTCTTTGCAAAGTTTTCACTCTAAAATCTGATCTGCTTTATTCAATGAAAAGGATGCCTTTAAATAGGCTACAAGATTGTCCTAATTCTAAAAGGAAAAAGAATCCAAAACTTGGAGGAAAAGAAATCCTAGTTCTAATTAAAAAAAGACTCCAAAACTTGGAGTAAAAGAAACCATATCCTAGTTATTGAATCCCTAACTAATTAGGAAGGAAATAAAGCTAAATAAATAATTAAAACTATAACTAAAACCCCCTTAAAATACAAAAACGGGATTTAATAATTTTAAACCTAAACTTGGTGAATCCTTGAGCCCTTAGGATTGTTGGTGCCGTCCTAGTTGGAGCCCAAACAAGGCTGCCCTCTTGACCTCATTCAAGCGTGCCATTTCTTGAGCCCAAAATGTCTTCCATGCAATTTTCCATTCCACCCACGGGCTGTCCCAAATAGTTGCCTCCTTTTGACTTACTACCCATTTGGAACGTTCACTTCCCCAACCCGTATCACAAACGAATGAGGATGTCAAGCATGTAAGGATTCGGGTCTCCACAGGTCTCCTTCAAGATATTCCACAAGTGCTTCTCATATTTCTTTAGCAGTTTTGCACCTGATTATTTACTGGTATGTGCTTGTGTTGATAGAGCTGGATATTATATGTATAGCTTTGCTCTAGAGTTCAACGAGCTTCATTTCTTCATCAGTCCATTCATTTATGGACTTGGGCACTTCAGGTGGTCCGCCTGCTACTTCGGCAAGTAGATTTGTCTTCATTGGTATGTGAGGACCTGCTTGAACACATTGCCACAAACGATTGTCAATTGAATTCATATATCTCATAACATTGTCTTTCCATACATCGAAGTGACCTTTATCCAATATTGGGATGTGACTTGTATTCGAGGTAGGCAACATATAGTGAGCGATAGGATCTATTCTCAAGAGGTTAGTCTCGAAAAAACTAGTTTTCAAATAATTAAGCTCTGATAACAATTGCTGGTCCCAAATAGGCTCAATCTAGGCTAGAGGGGGTTGAATAGTCTAGTAATATTTTTGAAATACTTTAAGATCTTTTCTAAATGTTTTATCCTTTTTAAAATAACTAACTCTTAAGAAGAGTTAAAGTAGCAGAATAAAAAAAGATAAAACAACAGCAGACTTAAACAGTTAAGAACAGTAGCAGAAGTAGTTTAAACAAGGTAAGTAGAGACAATTCAATCAAGACAGTACGCAAGGATGTAGAAGTGGTTCGTACTATGAAAAGTACTACGTCCACTACCAAAGTGGTTAGCTTAGGATTTTGAAAGATGCACTTGTTTATCCACTAGGTGAGAAAGTTAGATTTCTAATGGATCATGCACAAAATAGTTTTCAACCAAGTGTTTAATGATGCGAGAAACAATCAAAGAATAATTGCTCTTTCAAGTGCTAAAATAAAGAACATATAATAGCAAACTAGAAGAAGCTGATAGTAAGTTTTGACTGACAGATCTGTAGCTTCAGGAAGTTTGGTGAAGTGTTAGTTCTTGTCTTTTGATCTCTTGAATGTTTGAGTATTGAAGATGAAGCTTGAGTATTTAATGCGTAAGAGATGTATGTTGTTCAGATCTTCAAGACTTGAATATATAACAAGAGAGATCTTCAGGGCCGTTGGGTTGAAATTGGAGAGGTTGTATCCAACGTTATAATGCATTAAATGCATTTCGACGTTTTGTAAACTGAGTGCAGCAAGACATACATCAGAGATGCAAGGTTGCAGTGGCAAGCATACCAAACAGAGTAATATTGCAGTTTGCAGGCGTTACAGCTTGAAAATCTTCTTAGCCAAAAGAGGTAATTTCTTCAGACTTCATGATTCAGACAACATGGTGGACAGATGTCTGGAGTCAGATAATGACATGGTTGATTTCATTGGAGGGAAATCTTGATGAAAGAAATTTGAATATTATTTGACTATATATTAAAAATATCTAGATCAAATAATATATAGTCTAAATCCACGTGTTTGACTGAGCTTCGTTCATGAGTTGAGCAGACTTCAAAGTCTGTTGGTGAGACATGCTTTCAAGGCTGCTGTTGAAGCCTGCTGGTCCGTGCCTGGGAGAAACTAACACTAAACTATTCTATTACAACCTTGAATCTAAGACAGTTGCCACACTAACCGGTACACAGACCTTTTAGCCACTGTACAATAGAATCAGAAGATGACTCAACTAAATCTAGAACCTGTGAGGGTCAACAACTCTTCAAATTAGAAGAGTAGTTTACTTGATTTAGGAGATATAGAGTTGATTTGAGCTCCTATTGTGGGTTTAATTGAAGCTAAAAGACTCTAAAATGAGTTTTAGAGAGTTTGTAGTTGCTGTTGCTGTGGTTGCTCTTAATTACTATTGTACATGACTTGTTTGTCAATTTAAAAGGACTAATTTTAACCCAAAAATTAATAAATTAAATATAATATCTCAAAAGTCGTATTTGGTCTTCTCACAATTAGACTATAGAAAATTAGAAATAGAGTTACTTTGGCCTTTGGGTATTGTAAACTCTTTGAGCTATTAATACATGGAAATAATGATTACAATTAAGAAAGGTGCACCTGATGAAAATAAAAATGAATAGTTTATTCTGTATTAATCTTAATACCAAACTAGAAATAAAACTTTTTTTGGATCCTCTTTACCCTTATAATTTGGTAGATCGCCTTAATATCCTATTATTATTATTATTATTATTATTATTATTATTATTATTATTATTATTATTATTATTATTATTTCTTCTATTATAGAGGTGATCATAATCAAGCATAGTCGATATGTGTAATACCCCAATCTCATATTGGGTAGATGTGGGACTTGTGTTTGATTTATAAGATAGCCATGCGTTACTACTGGGCACCAACATCATCCATGACTTTGAATTGCCCGATGACCCAAGGTGTCGCGTGGGCAAGCTGGGCTCTTGGGCTCGGGTTGTTACAAATGGTATCGAGCTGGTTCGTAGAAAATGTGGGAACAAAGTCTTTGTGCGGGCCAAAGTGCTACACCGCAGAAGGTGGGAGCCACCTCTTGATCCCCGTACGAACCACCTCTTGAATCCTACATCGCCCGGGGTACGATTTGGCCTTGACGAGGACGTCAAGAATTTGAGTGGGGGAGATTCTTATACCCCAATCCCACATCGGGTAGATGTGAGACTTGTGTTTGATTTATAAGATAGTCATGCGCTACTACTGGGCACTAACATCATCCATGGACTTTTGGATCGGCTTGTGGTGGGCCTGATGACCCAAGGTGCTGCGTGCTCAGTGGGCAAGTGTGTGGGTTACACGTAACGGACCGGGCTCTTGGGCTCGGGTTGTTACAATATGTCTAATACTACATGTGGAGGGTAAAACTGAAAGGTTAACAAGATTTTAGGCTTAATTTTTATAAGTAGACTGTTTTAGTGAAACATCTCAAAATAGAATAACGAGCTACTCCCTCCGTTCCAGACAAAAAATGCATTATAAGTACTATTTCGGGATGTTTCACTTTACTTTAAAAAATTATACTTATAATTTTTATAACATTTCATATTTACCCTCCACTTGTATTGTAACCTCATTTTTTGTGTTTAATTATTTTTATAATAATGACTAACTTTAATGACATTAATATACTACTTAATAATTAGACTTTTCAAATTGAGATTTTTTGAGTGAAACGGAAGGAGTATCTGACTGGACAAAAAGGTGTATACTATTATCAAAAGTTCAAAAAAAACAATGTTATTACGGACCATATTTACGAAAAGAATCTAACATATTCCTTCTATGCCCCTAGGTCTTTTCGTGTCATCAACCAATGAACTAATTCTCCAGAAAAATCATTCAACTTATTTCCATTGTATTTGTCTCCTAATCCAAAAGAAGAAGGGAAGAAACAGCCGTTAGTGTTTTTTTCCTTTCTTCCCTCTACTGGAGAGAACAAATAAAAAAAAGTATTGGCTCTTCTTTTAAAAATTTCTTTAAGTATTGGTTATTGTGTGCTGTACATTGCAAAAAATGAGAGTGTAGAGAGTAAATTTTAGGGTGTGAATAGCCCCACCGGCCACCGGTGAGTTAAATGTGGGTTTGCTGGAATGGACGGCATACTGACAATGGCTCTATGTATGCGCAGAGGTATGGTTTATATCCAACTTTTAATTGTTCGATTTTAGCACTTTTATATTTACTAATTACTGTTTCTGTGTTTTTTGTTTTTGTTTCTTCGTCTTTGATAGATGACGATGAAGAGGGCGCTCTGGAAGTCCGGATTGTATTTGTGGCCATATCGGTCACGGCTAGCATGGTCACACTCGAAGAAATGGCATGGAAGCTTTGACAACCGAAGCAGCCGACCCTAGCGTCCGTAAAAAAGACTTGAAAGCGGTCTAAGATGTGGTTGATATAATATATATACTCCCTCTGTTCCGGACAAAAAGTCTCCGTTTGAAAGTCAAACTTTTTAATAAAATGACATTTTAGTAGCTTATTAGTAATAGGTTTAAATCTCAATTTGGTTATACTATTTTCGGCCAAAATTCATGAAGCTCACTGCACTTTTTTTTCCCTTAATTTAATCGCTCAACTTGGCTTTGAAAGTCAATAAGGTCGCTAGAGTCATTTCCGTTAATTAAGTTGGATGAAAATCTTTGGAAAGACAATAATGCCCCTTACTTTTGAAAGGTGTGTTGACAAATTTAAGTCACACAATAAGAAATTATGTTTGAGAGGAGAAGGAGACCTTCAAAACCCCCAAATTTAGTAAGGGTATTTTTTGATTTTCCTAAAAAAATTAAACTTTCCATCCAAATATATGGATGGAGTGATGAACGTGCTTATTATGTGAATTAGAGTGATTAAATTGAGGGGAAAAAAAGTAAAGTGAGTTTAATGAATTTTGGCTGAAAGTAGGGTGACCAAATTAAGATTTAAGCCTTAGTAACAAAATAACACTTTTATGCCTTAATTTTTAAAAGTAAACTTTTTAAGTGAAACATCCCAAAATAGAATAGTAGACTTTTTGTTCGGAACGGAGAGATTAATATATAATTTCACAACTAGAAACTGGGTAAAGAGCGATGGAAGACGGAATTTTCGTTGCTAAAGAGCGAAAAAAATCTGATTTTAGCAACGTAAATCCGCCATTATTTTGGTGAGCTTTCAAATTAGAAATTCCGTTAGATGTTTTATTTGACGAGAATAAATTTTGAAAATAAACTATTTAAAAGGAATATCTCAAGATAAAAGAAATGGCACTCTAAACCGACATGGCTATTGACAAACACAACGTCTTTTTCACCGTCTCGTCCGTGAAAATCTCCGGCCCGATTAATGTTAAATGGATATTGGAACCTAAATATAGCATATTTTTGAGTTAAATAATAAATATCAAAAAGTTAAAAATAGTAAGTCATAGCTAAATATCCGCCGGTGAAATTTTGGTGAACATGATCAATTCCAAGATGAATAAATACCCATGCCTGTGGGGATATTCATTCCTATCGAAAATATAGGAAAAAAAAATTCCATATTACTTTGAGTTTCCCTCTCTCTAGTGCGAGGTTCCTCTCCGAACAAAGTCTATTTCCCTAACAATCACCCCGGCTTCCTCAAGCCGATCCAGCAGCGAGTCCCCGGTGCGTGCAAGGAATTGACGCCGGGCAAATAGCTGTGGGTGAGAAGAATTGGACGGGAAATAGGACTAATTAAGGTATGCAACCATTTTTTTATTTTCCTCTGCAACATATTACTTGATTGTTCTTATTCTTGCCTTTGATAATCCGAACTTGCATGTTGCAATCTGATTGACCAGGAGCAAGGAGAAAGGAAATAAGCATGATCAACACAACCATCAAGCATACTTCACTGGTAATCCTTGCAGTGCTCTTCACCATCAATGCCACCATCCCCACCTGTGAAGCTTCTTCCATCGTCAACCTCAGCGGGAAAAAGAAGGCGGTGGTTGTGACCAACTCCCACTGGAACTACCTGAGTATCCGATGCTTTTCATTCGATAATTCACTCGGCATTCAGCACTTAAGACCTTGGCAGCAATTCATCTTCACCGTCCATCAACGAGCCTTGTACCCTACCTCGACAATGTACAACTGCTCAACGAATATGGGTACTTTTGTGGCTTTTAAGTATGATTATGAATGCGCTACAGACAGCGAGAACATATGCCAATGGCGATTTGATCTCAGGACCACCTATCTTTACTCGCGCAAGGATGATATATGGAACAGCTTCGATTACAACCCAAACTACGAGTCTCTGGAAAAAGGAGGAGTTGTGAAAGGAAGGTATGTCAATTAGGGTTTCTAAAAACCAGGAACCCAATCGGTCGAGAGGAAAAAGAGATTTGGGGAAATTGTGAATTTTCGGGATTGAGTTGTTTTCTAATTGAAAATGTTACAAATTTTTGCTAGAGGTAAGGTTTCATCAATCATCACTACTCTAGATAGCTCAGGTCCCCATTGTGTAAATTATTTCCTGGAATTGAGTTTTTTAATCGATGTGAATTTGAGTTGTTGGTTGTGGAAAAAAAATGCAACATTCATGGAGGCAACAACCCATCACGTACTGCTGCATCCACTTAACTGTAATAATTCCCAATTTGAAAACCTACAATAGTACTAGTACAAAAAGATTACATTTGAATTCAGTTTTGCCAAAAATGATAGGTTTAGCGAATTAAAGAATGGGGATTTCAATCCTTTTCGGATCGAGTCGACAAATTCTAATTTAGGGCACAGTCCAAAACGCTTAAAAAAAGATGAGAAAGAGAGACAATTGATTCAGATCTAAATTTCACAAGCTGTTTAAACAAATGAATTTTGAATCACTAAGCTGCCTCCTCCGTCGCATGCCTACCGCTACCATATTTCTGGCAAGCTTTGTATTAATATCAAGATAAATTTTAGAAAACTATTACCGGCAACAACGCCAAAAACTTGATGAACGCGAACGTAACATGAGCAAGATTACCCGGTCGTATCAAGTAATAAAGTTCGTAAGTACGAGTCGATAGAGCTAGAAATAAATCATAAGTACTAAAATTGGACACACCTAATTTTATCTAAGCTAACAGAAATATGATTCAAAATAAAAATAAAATAAACAAAATTAATAAAACAAGAAAGTAAACTAAATTAACGCGATGATGAAACGGCGGCAACATCAAATCAACGTTAAAAAGTAGGATTGTGATATTTTTAGTCTAGCCAATGTTTAATTTAGCTCTCTATATTTTTTTAACTCAAAATTTTGGTAGTCGGACGCACACTAATATTTGCTACGGGCTTTCACTACGTATAACAAACCTAACTATCACTCATCTTTGCTACGGGCTCATATCATCACAATACATAACATATGGGAGAAAATAACCGTATGGTAGATCAAGCACCCAATGACTATCTACGGCTTTCGACAATCGGTGTGTTTTAGAGACGTAAACAATTATAACGATTTTCAAAATAATAAGAAGGGCTTTCGCTTCGTATCCTATCATTCTATGGTTCATTTAATGATTCATGACTTCATTAAAAGCATTAAGCACGCAATGATGATGACCAAAAATATATAAGTAATACTTCATAGAAAGAGAAATTAAATTAAAACATCACAATGAACATAGATAATAATCACAATCCAAAAATATATTTAGCTCATCATCAAGATATCAAGATAAATGCAAAGTTTCTCCAAAAATTACAACAATAAAATAAATAATGAAGCGGAAGAATTAAACCAATTAAAGTTGCAATCTTTGGTTGACTTCACTTAATCTTGCTCCCTTGACCCTTAATTTAATGCTTCAAGCCTTCAAAATGGATGCATTTTTAATTTGGGTGGAGAGGTGGAGAAATGGATTTGAGGAGAGTTTTAGGGCCGCTGCCTTACGGTGCGGTGGAGGATGCTTCCCAAAAAAAGGTCAGCTGGATGGAATAAATTGAAAGGCAAAGGAGGTAGGGGTAGATTAGGAAGGACAGAATAAATTTGGGAGAAAAAAAGGGAAGAAACAAGGGGATGGGTCAAGGTTGGGTGCGGGGAGGTCCAGGAGAAGGGATGCAGGTCTAGCAAGGTTGAAACGAGTGAGAGATGAGAGATGAAACAGGCCGAGAATCTGAGGCAGAGGGCTGGATGGGCCGGGGTGATCCGGATCCAACAAAGGATGAGGCGGGTCAAGCCACAAAGGCGGGTGGCGTGGGCGCTTAAGGAGGCAACAACACATTAGTGAAAGTTTCATTAATAGCGTCGGCCTCCCTACGCTTTTGGAATGATCTAGCGAAGTCCTTGCCCGAGCCTTCCAGTTTGGTCCTCCGTTAGCGTTGTTAGCCTCTGTTAGCCTGCTGTGCTTTGAAATACTTGACGAACTTTAACGGCAAGTATCAAAACTCAACATTGAAGCCCGGAATTGCCTCGAATTGCACGTATTGAGCCTTAAAACCTCGAATATCTTTGAGATACCTACATGAAGCACAAAATACATAAAAATGGGATCTCAAATGCAATAAATCATTATCTAAAGCTCAAAATCATCAATAAAATTCCGAAAAGTAATGAAAATAAAAGAAAAAAATACAAGCTTTGATCGTCCCGAGCAAAGAGAAATATGGATTAGTGAGAAGCTCGAGAACAAGATTGAATGAAGAAGACACTCAATCAAGATCCCACATGCATTACCATGAAAGAAATCAAACTCAAGATTATAAAAATGCATAACCAAGGTATGATGTGATTTCAATGCTAGCAAACTTTCCTCAAACATGTACTCAAAAACATGAAGGACAAGCCCAGGACTAAATAACATCGCTCTAGCTGAGATTGAACGTTCAATAAGATACCAAGCATGAGCCATGAAACCGAAAGAGATATGCTTCACAAGGAAATAGCTCATGGCATGATAATATCAATAGGATTTTTGCAAAGCTTGTAATTTTAGACCAAGGTTTGATTTAAAAATGAAGGGAAGTATATCAAGACAAGAGAGCACAAGTGAAGCCTTCAAAATAACACTCAAGTCTAACTTTATGAAACAACATACTCTATCTTAACTCACCATTTTTCTCAACAACCCCAAACTTAGCCCCTTTTTTTTTTATCAAGAACTTGAGGTTGAGAGTACATATCAAACTACCTCACAAATGATTTTACATCCCACAATTCCCCTTTTTGAATGACTTTAGAGCACAAATGGTTCACAATTTTGGGTTGCCCTTTACTTTCGATTATTTTTTTTAAATCACAAGGGCCCCTTTTGGCAAGATAAACTACCTCCAACTCATCAACCAAGATTAAATCACACCACACCAATACATGAAGAACAACACTTCCATGAAGCTTACATTCCCTCCAAGACATTAAATTTAGAAATTCATTTCACCAAGTGCTCTCTCAAAGGGTTGGATAAAGTGTATAGGTTCATGGGATAAGTCAATGTGGGTGATCAAAATGAAGGCGAATGGGGTCATGTGTGCTCTTGCACACACACACCAACGAAGTCAAACATGACCTATATCATGCTATTGTCATACTCACAAACCAAACTATTCATTAATCTAGAAATCATCTAACGGCATCAAAACTCACAGCAAGGTACTCATAACACATGCACAACCAAAGCTAGAGCAAAGCCTAAAAATTCATCAAGAGATCCACACATAGGCACTATTTAACATGAATAAGGGAAAGCTAGCACAAAAATCACAAAATATCCTCAACTATGCATGTAATAATCTCAAGACCGAATCCAAGAAAATAATGCACATACAACTCAATGAGTGCCAAAGTGATGAGATGAATGATCAAAACATAATTAATGGGGTCCAACTAGCTTGAAATTTTCTAAAAATTTTCAAAATTTTCTTCAAAAATCGAGGGCAAAAATAAGGCCGGACCTCACCCCAAACTTAGAATCGAACATTACCCTCATTGCTCATGATTATAAAAATGCATATAAAAGGAGGAGAAAAGAGAAGAAAACTCCGTAAAGTTGGTTCATTTGAAGTCCGGGCCATGAATACCCACTCCATGAATCTCCACGAATCTCGCGAGTCACCCCCAAACTTCAAGAATTGCTCAACCCCTACATCAAATCAAGCTCAAAACAAATGTATGAGTGCAATTATAATGTAAATAAAAGTAAAATAAAGAAGGAAAAAAAATACTCCCTCCGTCCCTAAATAATCGTTCTAGTTGACTCATTGAGAAAACAATTTACTTGATTATTTATTTTGGTTTAATGTGTAGTTTCCTTTATGTCCAAGCAATAAAGTAAAATAAATGAAAATAAAAGTAAAATATTTTGAATATTTTTGGTGTGGGACTCTATGTACACATCCCTACAAACCCACAAACTCGGGTGGACTTCGAAAATCGACTTAAAATACAAGACATATAAATACAAAAGAAATAAAAGAAACCAAATTTTCGCCTACGGAGGCATCGATTCATTTAGAAACGTGCACATGGCATTCCCATAAAATCCAAGACCAAGGAAGTGCTTTAATTGAAGTCCTTTAAGCTTGAACATCTCCTTAGTTGTCTACTCTGAACAATAGGCCATTTGAACATGTTAGCAATAGGAAATATGACACCCAACTCACTTAAGTGTATGAACTCTTCTTGATGCTCGAGAGGTGGGTGGAAATAAGAAATTGGAGCCTCAATGCTCGGTGGAGTGTAGAAGTGAGGGAACGGTTCCTTGAATCTTTCATTTGTGCCAAAAGAATCATCCTCTTCAAAAATGCTTGGATGCTCAATCTCATTACTAACACACTCTTCAAGGGTGTGAGAACTTCGACATATGGTGGGGAGCATGATTGATCACTTCACACTCACAAGCTTCTATACTTTGATCTTCCACCGCGACATGGCTATGAGATTGAGGCGCTTCCAAGTGAGGTTGTCCCAAGATACTCAAAATTCCACTCTCATTAGTGAGAGAGAGATCATTGCAAAGCTCTATTTCCATTGGGTTTTCCTCGGCATTGAGTTGAAGGTCTTCTTGAGGCGATTCATCACGGGCGATACCGAATTCCCGTACTGTAGCTTCCCAATTGTGAGGAGGGACTCGGAGCTTAATGGCTTCTATCAACATGGCTACTTGAGCCTTTAGACTTTGAATTATTTCCTCTTCGGATGGCTGAGCGAGCCTCCTCTCAACTTCCCATGGGTAGTTGTTACTCACACAATTCAGATCAAATGGGTGATGATGGGGTCTTCATGATGATGGCGAGGAAGAAGTATAGAATTCGACTCCATCCCAAATGCACACGGATATGGAAAATGATTTCCATAACAATTCTCGCAAATTAAGCTAGGATGGGCGGAGTATAATTCATAGCCTCGGTTGTCGCCATCTCATTCTTATAAACTAGTTTTACACATGTACGTTA
>CM028378.1:149133568-149325034 GCA_013146195.2 Codonopsis lanceolata | reverse complement strand
TTGGCCGAGGTGTCTTTCTGCGTAGGGGGAACTTGGCGCTACTGTGGTGATGCCGGGTGCCGGATTCGAACGCTGGGTTTGGGTGGTCGTGATCCGGGTTGGCAGCTGGATTCGGCGTAAGGAAGATATATGGAGGCGTAAGATTTGGCCGGTGGTGGCTCGAAGGTCCCCTACGGCTCGCCGAGCTTGGTGGCCGGGCGTCCTTGGTGTCACAAGTAGGGAAATCGGGCGTTACCTCGGTGATGGGTGCCGATCTCGAACTCGGTGTGATTTGCCGATCTCTGGTTTGCGCAAGCTGTGGGATGAAGATATAGGAGGCGGAGTGCTCATTGACGAGAGGCGGCCGAGGAAGGACCAAGGCTTTGTCAAAGCTTGGTTGGCCAAGGTGTCCTTTGGTTGCTCAAAGGAGAGAAGGGGTGGAAACCTCAAGCGTGAGAGCCACCGGATCCGAACGTCTGTTGGTTGGCGACGGCAAATGGGGAGGAAGTTTAGGGTCGAGGAAGTGTTGGGTTGGCGGAAGATGGTGGTCAGAGGTTTTAAAGAGCGGGCTCGATACCACGTAACCGATAAAAAGTTTGGAATAATGGCATAGCCTTTCCATTGATATTGAGTACATATTTATAGGGTTACAATACTTGCTACACAAGTTAATCTAAATACAAGAGGGATTAGGAAACCTAAATACAAGAGGAACTAGGAAACCTTAAATACAAGTAAATTAGGAAAGTATAATCTAAAGATAATTATAATATATTACATATATATTATATTTACTAATACTATAAATATAATATATATTAAATATATTATATTCTCTTATAGAAATAGGGATAAACTAATTAAGGGCGGAATCATTACAAATTGAGAAATGATATTACGACATAGTGTTTATTGTCTTATTACAAGTTTTAGTATTAAAATCGTTGGATGATTAAGATAGTAATGATTTGAAATGTTCATATTATTACTTAGGAAAAATCATATTTAATCTAACGGTATAAAGATATAAATAGACTAAGGGCTTGTTTGGTAGTTGGATAAGGATAAACAATATTATTAATCTCAGTACTATTAGTGCCCTCGCTATTAATCATCACTTGTATATCGAGAGTAGTTTTGAGATTACAAATGTTAATCCTAATTTTTTTTAGTGAGGGCGTTAATAATACCACCTTCCCCCTTGGTATTAATAGTGAGGGATAACGACTTTATCCAGATTACTTGTACTATTAGTCCTGATCACCTATTGTATACCAAACATCAGACAACTTGGCTTATTAATCATATCTACCTTAATCCTGACTACCAAACGACACATAAAACTTTTAGTAATACTACAACTTTTCGTAATATCATACTCTTCAAAATTTCGGAACTAGGGTTTACTAAACTTGCAAAGATTGTACTAGACGAATGAGGGATATCTAGTATTTAATCGACCTAAACGACATAGTAGCCAGGTGAACATATGTTTGAATAGTGCAAGCAATATATGATGATTGGGAGTTATGGACCTTCTTAGATTTGAGCTTAAACTTTGGCGTTGATTATTTTTTTGGTTTGGTTTTCCATTGTTATTTTCTTTTTAATCGTAATTAGTTCGATTATAGATGGGTTATTAGTATTCCTTTTGAAATTGTTTTACCATATATTATTAATAAAACTTCAGTTTTCTCTTTATTTTTCGTGAGATTCTAAGGATTTAACGCGTTCAATCATTTTTTCATGTGTCTACCAAACCAATTATGTTTTATTAAGACTTTTTGTAATTTATACATTTAGTGCTTTCTTTCTCTGCTAATACTATCAATATCAATATTTATTATAAAGTCGACAATATGTTAGGCAAATAAATAATAAAGTTATAAACAAATCATTTCATTATTTATACATAATGATACAATAGATGACAAGTGTATCATTTTCCTCCATAATTGCTAATACTACTCAACCAAACCACCAACTATTGCTACTTCTACCTAAATAAAATTAGTTTTAACTTCTAAATTTAGGTTGTATGATAATTTTATGTATTAATTTTTGAAAGTTGATTGTTTATGTGAAACATTCCAAAATAGAATAGTGAATTCTTTATTCAGAACGAAAAGAGTAATAATATAAGTAAGTTTAATAAATAATTATTAATATAAATAATTAATAATCCGAGTTGTCTGATGTTTGGTATGCAATAAGTGGTCGTGATTAATACATTATCCTGGATAAAGTCCCCTTATCATAATACAAGGGGAGGGATATTATTAACCTTACTAAAAAATTGGGATTAACATTTGTTCTCAAAAATACCTCCAATATAAAGTGAGGATAAGCAAAGGGGAAAACATTAATGCTAATTTTGGGACGGATTAGCATCAAAATTGTATATGTAAGGTTGATCGGGAACCATCAAAAGACAAACCCAAAATATTTCTTAATTTGGAAACTAGAGACATGTAGTTTTACCATTTTGCCCTTGGTTACTGATAATAGAAAATGCTGCGTTCAATCTTTTCATTCCTAGCATAGTACCATCTACATGTGATATAATTATATAAACATGTAAATTGTGCTCAAACATTTTTGTAGTTAGTCTTATTCTACCGATATTAATATATTTTTTAATTATTACAATTTTTTTTTAACGTAAACTTGTAAGGTGGAAAGGATGTCAAGAGTATCGTTTTCACTGCATGGAAATAGAAAATTGGAAGAACAGAGTGTGAAAGGATTTTGTTTAAAATGTTGACAATCTCCATTGAGAAATAGAGAAAGTTAACATGGTAATTGGGATGATATTGAATTCCACATACATACATAAATACATACATGAACTGGCCTATTTCCAGTAAAAGCATAAAAAACCAACATTAGACTACAGATTAACAAAGGTGGAATCACCCCATCATCCTTGTTATGAACATGACCAAGAATTGAAATCCTAAAGTCCAGTTCTTTCTTTCTTTCTTTCTTTCTTTCTTTCACAAATCTCCTTATCCTCCTCCTACTTAATCATTATTAACTAGTCTTGAATGGCTTGTAGACCTTAAGATCAATCACCACTCCTGCGAATGAACCGGCTGCTGCACAAATAGAAATAATGAGGCAAGCTCCACTTAAAATCTGTAGGGAAATCCATCTTGTGCTCCACTTTGGTATCTTCTTTTGAACTATGTACATTTCCACGGGAAAATAGACAGTAAGAGGCCAAAATCCAAACGCCCCTAGAATTCCAACCACGTCGTTGAAGAACGGCATGAGCATCGAAATGACCGTGGTTATGACCACGAAAATCGATCGCCAGATCAACCTGAAAAGGTTGAGCTTGTAGGGCTTGAACCCCCCGGGAAGTGGGACTTCAAAGTCCTTGTTGATAAATTGGCTCTCGGGGAAATACCTTGCCGCGGTTTTTTCAACAAAGGCAAAGAGGGGTTGACAATAGACTTGGTAGGCACCAACAAGGTGAATTACGATAGCAGCATTGGCGATATCGAGTAGCCAGAAGGGGTTATAGAAGCCGAAGCCAGTGAGGAGGTTACCGGGGGCTAAGTCTCCGAATGCGGCGTAGCCGAAGCAGCCACAAAACATGTAGAAAACAGTGGTCACTGCAACACTAATTAGAGTTGCTCTCTTCATTGTCTTGTGTTCTGCTGGTGGAGATTTGACTGTGTCCTGTTACATATATTACATACCAAGTACCAGCACAAAGTTAGACTAAACGTTACACCAATAAGGTTGTGTTTGGATCTCGATAAAAAAAAGTAAGAGAAAAGGGAAATTTGTAAAGTGATAAAAAAAAATTACCTGAATCTCAATAAGGATGAGGGAGTAAGAATATGCAAAAGCAATGGCCCCAAGTGCTTGGAAGCTTCTCCATATCTTTTGGGTTTGTGTTACAGTCCCAATGCTTATTCCAGTGAGACTTCCCCTGATTTTTCCATTTTCTGGTAATTAAGCAAGAAAGAAAATATTAATTAGTCAAAAAAAACTTAAATCAAATATCACAAGTCACAACAGAGCTTGACTACATCAATTTGCTTTTCACAGTGGTTATTTTTTTGTAACTTGGGTAGTCGAAAGAAGTTACTTTTACTTTAAAAAATATCTTTTTTTATAACATGTTCCTAAATAATCGTTTTTTTATTATTCAATACAACGTTTAACAAAGCATAATTGATTGTATTATAAATATTAGTATAATATACTGTTTCTTTTAATGCTAATATGCATGTGGTCATAATTAAAGTAAAGACAAAAATTTGTGTTTGATTGTATTATTTTGAAACAAATAAAAAAACTGATAATGTGTACGTTGATAGTTAAAGTAAAAAACAAAAACTTGTGTAAGATAGTCATAACTCTTACGGATATTATTTGTAAGACGTATTTTTTTTATTCGACTTATTGTGTATTGGTGGATTAAGCTGCGTGAGAGTGAGGTTTCATCTTACGAATTAAGATCCATAAGACGGTTTTACATGAAACCTACTTAATACAAAAAATAAGAATAACATAATAAAAATATTTTTAATTTTCTTTTTTTTTAGAAAGTGATAATTATTTTGAAACAAATAAAAAACTGATATGAGAGTAGTAATTTTAGTTGGACCCTTGCGAGTTACGATAGGGACCCGCAAAGCTTACCTTTATATAATTAAGTTGTACCAAACGAGGCTTACTGAAATGAATGGGTTACCTGCAACTTTAGCAATTCCGAGGCCGAGACCAATTGAGGAGTAAGTAAAGGACATAACCGCGGCCACCATTGATAGCCATGAAATCTGATCAAAATCTGGGATTTGAGAAAATAGAATCTCGGCGACTCCGAAAACTATCATATAAGGTGTGCTTGAAACTTTGCAAGGATTCTCTCTGTGAGACTCATGGAAGCAATCTGCTCTCTTGATTGCCCTGTATCAATAACAAATTCACTATTAGCTCAAAGATTATTAAATATGGTAAGGCCGTGTTTGGTAGTAAAGAAAACTGTTAATCACACTTACACCATACTAATAGATGCTGCAATGGTGTACCCAATTGCAACTCCGAAAAGATTGAAGTACTGAATAAACCCACAAATTTTGACTTTGAACCCACCTGAGAAAATTCAAAAAAGAAGTGAAATTAGTCACGTAAGACCTTTATGAAAAAGAACCCACTTCACATTTTTCACAGTTTGACTAAAGAAAAAAAGAGCTTACCAAGGTTGGCCTGGACAGCCTCCATGTAAGTGTAGTTTCTTTTCCCGGTGACGGGGTCACCAGAGCGGTAACAGGCGGCGAGAAGGCAGGAAGTGTAGTAAGTGACAAAAGAGAACAAGAAAAGAACAGTTGGGCCTGCAATCCATCCTAGCTGGGCTGTTGCCCAAGCCAATGACAGAACCCCGGAACCAATCACAGCTGTAATTA
Source organism: Codonopsis lanceolata (assembly GCA_013146195.2). NCBI lineage: Eukaryota > Viridiplantae > Streptophyta > Magnoliopsida > Asterales > Campanulaceae > Codonopsis > Codonopsis lanceolata. The sequence continues at coordinate 149,319,632 of CM028378.1, read as the reverse complement.
TGTGTGCACTTGCTGTCCAAACAGTCCCTGTTGAAAATCAATACAAAGAATCATTGTTATGTATAGTTCCAAATTATGGAATTTTCACGTCTAAGTGAAGAAGAAAAGGAAAATATTGATATATACCTGTACGTTTAAGACGACCGTCGTCATCGAAACATTTGGAGGCGGCGAGGGGAGGGACGGAGAGCTCGAAAGCTTGGTGCTTGTCGGCAATGGTGTCACCCATCTTAATTATTTGATTTTTGAAAAAGAAGAACAAATAAGTGAGATGGAGTTGGGTTAGTATGATTTTAAGTGCAGTAATTGAATGAATGAGCTCTGTTTTTTTAAAAGGCAAACTGACAGAGCACACATAAACACACTCTTTCCAAGAACAGCAGAATCCCAATTCCCAAATGGATATTTAGAGCAGAAGAAGAAGCTGGAGTTAAAGAAGAAGAAAGATGGGTCAGTTTTGTGATGCTCTTTCTCTTTCTATCTCTAGTAGCTATAGCTAGAGAGTCAAATAAATTGACTACTAACTAGTGATAGATAGATTGATAGAAAGGAGGGATGGTATTTGAAGGAGGGTATAGAGGGTGTTTATATAAGTGGAGAGAGGGTGGGGAGGGAGAATGAAGTCAAGAAATGATAGGCCACGTGCCCAAAAAGACCAACGTTGGACGCGTTAGTCAACGATCTCTATAGTCGATCACATTGCTGTTCGGTGATTATATCAATCTCAAAACTACTTTCTTCCTGCCAAATTTTTGTAAAAATATTTTATAAATATTTTTTGTAAAAAGATCTTCTTATTTAACCTATTAGTTATGGTGTATTAGTGGGTTAAATTATAAGAGAATAAAATTTTATTTTACGAATTAATATCTATAAATCGATCTTACAAAAAACCTATATTTTAATACATCATTAATATTTTAAATTAATAACAAATCTTAAAACTATAAATAGTTTTCACAACATAATTATGTTACGAATTATAATTTGTAAGATAAAATATCACTTTTTCATAATTTTACTTACCAACACACGATTAGAGTCTTTCTTAAATTTTTGCCAAAAAACAATTGACATGAGGTGTTCTCTTCTGATTGATTCTCTCTGCCATCTCGAATAAATGTTGTTTTAGATTTTTTCAAAATAAAGTAGAGAAAGTAAAAAGGGTAAATTAATGATAAAAGATTCAACAATTAATCATGTTAATGGTATTTGGTAAATGGTAAGTGGGGTTTAGCTTCTGTCTCACACACGCACACGGACGCCCAAACAGATGCAACACTCACTCGCTTTTTACCTTCCACCAAAGCAGATCAGATATTAAGATGTAACACTCACTCACTTTTTACCCTCCCACTTTTATACTTTTATTATTTATCACTCCCTTTTTACTCCTATTCCTATCATCCTCTAAATGGTTTGTTCGCATTCGCAAACACAAAACACCGAAACAAACAGATCCTTAGATTTAAACAATACTGAAACAATCTAATACTTCCTCCGTTTCGGACAAAAAGTCTCTGTTTAAAAGTTAATTTTTTTAAAAAATGATACTGTTAATAATCTATTAGTAATAAAATGACACTTTTATAATTTAAATTTTGAAAGTGAATTTTTTAAATGATATATCTAAAATAGAATAATATGCTATTTATCCGAAACGGAAGGATCATATAAGCTGAAGCTGGCAGAATAATTAATATTAATTATATTTAAATAGATGGACAGATATGTGAAACACCCTTTTAATTGTTTTTGGATACGGTTGGGTTGGGTGATAACATAGTACAAGTTGGTCATTTATATATATTGTCATAATGCATGCTAACAAAATTTCCTTTATTTTTATATTTCTAATAATAATAATTAAAATATAATATTCTTCATTCTCAAACAAAATAGATTCTACATTTTCAATATATAGCTGTATCTTACTCCATATACTCTACCTAATGTGTTATTACAATATACAGCCGAACGACCCAAAACAAATATTAATTAGAAATATTATCAAAAGACTTTTGATTTCCGTATCAACTACTATGACGAAACCGAGAAAAACAACAATAGTGAGAACATTATGCTAATATATACTTAATTAATTAAGGCAATATATACGAGCCACCGTTTCGCTAATACACGGAACGGAACCAATTAAACTAATTAACTCGATTTCTCGACGTTACGAGAATATATAGTGTTTATAACTAGGAGAATGCATGAGCTTAGGAGGCTAGCTAAATTAAAGATTCGTACCTTCATTTTCACCTCTATCTTAGAAAGCAGTTGACAGATGAAGGAATTGAAGAAATGAAGAGTGGGAAAAACTTGATATAGCTAGAGAAAAGCTATATATTAATTGTAATTTTGTTTGCTTCTAAAATGATGAGTCTGAATAGCTTATATAGTAGTAGAGAAGGCAAGAATATTATTAAATTTAATTTTAAATATAAGTGACTTTAAAGGAGCACCTTTCAATTACTAGAAAAATTCTCATCCATCCTTATTGTTATAATGGAATAGGGTTCCTTTTGACAGTAATCATACATTACAGGATATGAGTTAGAGCATATCATGAATTGATCAATTTGCCAGTCAAACATGCATATTTTCCAATGGTAGTCCCGTTTTTAGAATATATATTTAATTATTTATTTATTTATATTAATATAATGAAATAATTAAAGAAATCCATGGTGATATATAGCACTAATATGTCTTTCATGATTACGAGCATAAATGATCTTTGCCATCCATATATAGATGGAGAGAAAAAATAATTCAAGTGTCTTATTCTTTCTAATCAATCACATCTTCTCCTTAGTTCCCAAAGTCTGAGGAAAACAAGGATGGTTAGAACACTAAGGCACCTATACTCTATTATTGATTGTACTCTATTTACATGTAAATTGAATTTAAGGTTTGACAAAAACTTAGGAAAGATGGTTTTATGTTTATTTTATGTAAGATAAATCTTATTAACTCGATTCATCGTATATTATTAAGTTGAGTTGTGAGAGATCGTGGGTTACGTTCTTACTGGAGAACTACTCTTTAGGTTTTGCATGACCGTATACTCATTTACATACTCTTTTTCTTTTTCTTTTCTTGATTATTTTTATATTTATTTTTCATGTATATATAGCATCCTATTTGTTATACATGAAAAGCATCACATTAATAGCTATTGGTACTCGTATGGGTGTCTGTATTTAGAATTTCTCTTAATCATGTAAACATGCAATTAATTAAGAGAATTTCTAAACTAAACTAGATTCTTGACCGGAATATGTATATATTTGCCAAAATCTCTTGTTTTGCAAGCTTCTTTTTGTGATTGTTATCTCGTACCACGTTGCTTATAAAGAGATGTTCAAATAGATGTTGAAGTACTAGTCACGATCCCAAAATTTTGATGAGTTTATTCTTGCGTATCAATTTCCAAAGTGTCTTATATACGTAAGCAGTTCGTAGCAAAGTAATTAAATGATGAGGTTATATCCCTAAGAGGGGAGTAGAGCCGAGATTTATGCTGAAATTAAGGCCAATTTTTTTTTGTTCTTTCTTATAAGAGTAATGATATCCTTACCACTAATGTTACTATTAGTGTTACAACTTGCATGTTAAAAGACAAAGTTGAAAAGTCAACTATATAAATTGAAAAGTAGAGCCGAGATTTATGCTGAAATTAAGGCCAATTTTTTTGTTCTTTCTTATAATTTTTTTTCTATTTTTTTCCAAAAAATTAGATCGAACCGGACTAAACTCATCCCTACCTCAAGTTATTAAGTACGGTTTGTTTAGGGAGAGAGAGAGAGTTCGGGTACTAGAACCCAAGCCCGTGGACCATTATATCGGCTAGAAAGAGAGATTGTTTAGGCGATGAATAGTAACCAGTCATATGGAACACCACTGTGGATACGATTATCAAATATTTCATCAAAGTAGATACTCTCTGTCTCAATAGTTATATCAGTAAACTCACGCCGACCGGCGACCAGCCAAAAAAGTGAAAAACCAGACTCCATCACTCTATCTCAGCTTATAGTCTTATGGCATGATCACGTTGTTCAGTTTTTGGAGCTTTAATTGGGAGAATGCTTCTCCAAAAACTGCAAATAAGTGCTTGATGGATATGTAAATAGTAATTTGTCACAAATTAAATACTCCACCGTAAACGACAATATTGGAAACTCTCACTCCCTTTATTATATTTGGCTTGTAGTGTAGTACTAAACTACTAATCTAGTCCAACTCCAACAATAAATGTTCAAATGGTTATAATTTGCATTAATTATCAGCCAAAAAGCTCCGAAAACCCGTTTTTTATATACCAAATACTGAGTTTTGAAAGAGTCACATTTTTCAAACTTTGTGAAAAAAATACCAACCACTTTTCATTGAAAAACCAAATTTTCAATCAAAAACCAACTAATCACAAGTCCAATCTTCAAAAGTTATACCAATTGTGCCTTGCTTTCATATACAACTCTCTTTCCATTTTTATCATAAAAAGTAATGTCATTAACAAGTTTGGATTTATTAAAGATCAATTAAATATTACCAAGAGCTCTTCATTAAGCTTTCAACTAAGAGCTGAGAAAATGGAGTATTGGTAAAATTCAAAGTTCATTTTTCTCCCATGGTCCACATCACAAACTTTATATTAATGGAGAGGGTGCCCAACTAATACCATCCCTAATCTTATATCGATTACATGTGGAACTTGTACGTGGTTTACAAGATAGTTTATTTTTGGGTATCAACATCATCCATGAATATTTTCGTTGATTTGTGGTAGACTTAGTGACCCAAAGGTGTTACGTGTTTAGTAGGTCAGTGCGTGGGCTACACTTAGCGGACTGGACTCTCGAGCTCGGATTGTTACAAATGGTATTAGACCAGGTCCTAGTTGAAAATTATATGAGAACAAAATGTTGTGCGGGTCAAAGGGCTCCACCACGGGAGGTTGGAGTCACCTCCTGATACTCGTACGAGCCACCTTTTGAATCTTGCATCGCTCGACAGGGAACGGTTCGCTTTGATGAGGACGTCAAAGATTTAAGTGGAGGAGATTGTAATACTACCCCTAAACCCTTATCGGGTAGATGTAGAACTTGAACGTGTTTTATAAGATGAGCACGCACTACTGCTGGGCACCAATATCATCCATGCACTTTTAGGTCAGCTTGTGATACATCTGGTGACCCAAGGTGTTGCGTTCTTAGTTGGCCTGCCTAACACTATCCACGGGCTTTTAGGTCGGCTTGTGGTAGGTCTGGTGACCCAATGTACTGCGTGTTTAATGGGCCAGTGTATGGACAACCCGCAGTGGACCAGACTCTCGGGCTCGAATCAGTAGGGGTTTGCACGGGCCCTAAGCCCACGGGCATTACAGTATAGGCCCATATGGTAGCGGGCATCATTTTAAGAAGCTCAGTACCATAGACAAGCCCACGGGCATCAGTGAATGGACATTGGACAGGCACGGGCGGGCATGGGCTTAGATGGGCTCTTCGACGGCAATGGGTGCAGCGGTGAATGGCAATGGCGTTGATTGCTTCCCCCTTCAGTTCATTCAATTGTTTACAATGTAACAAAACTATGAAGAACCAAAATTCAACTAATACAAAGTATTTTCATTATTTCATTAGCTCCCAAACAAAACTACATATGATCAAAAACCTTAAAATAATTTATTTGACTTGCAAACTCAACACACAGATGACAATTAACCCCTAATCAAACATTTTGAACAATTAAAATTTGACCCAGATGCTATTTTCCAAGCAAGAAAACAAACACAAATCATAATAAACTTACATGAACATCAGATAACAAGATCTGTAATGTCTCGCAAAGAGAAAAAAAAATATCGAGTGGGTAGTGGGCCTAGCGATGAAATGAGAACTAGGAACGGGAAATCACGATTCTGCCAAAGGGTCACGATTCCGTCAAGGAACTGAAGAGCCAAAGGTAGCAGACTAGCATTCAATTTAATTTAGGGTTTCACACTTTCACTTTCCCTTTTGAGTTTTTGCCTTTTGTATTAACCCTATTGGTATATCACTAATTCATTTCACTATATTGACTAATCTGGATAGTGGATTCTCTTAGTGTATAATATATTATAGTAGTATATAATAATATAATTTGTAATTTTGTTTATATATAATTTTATATATGATATATCTAATAGACTAATACTAAGAGACACTAATAGAGTAATGATATAATTATAATATATTTAAAATTTAAAAACTTAATGTGGTGATGGGCTGGGTCGGACTTAGATGGGCATTAGAACTTAAAGGCCCAGGTGTGTCAAAACCCACGAGCATCTAACATCTCTAAAACCTAGTACTATGTATCAACCCATGAGTACAGACGGACACAATAAATTATACGGGCTTATGGGCTAAGCTGCTCACCCCTACGAGTCAGTACAATTAATGGCATGTTAATTTATACATGTGCTATTAATTGAGTATTTATGTTAAAAAAAATACTTTATTGCATTTATATTGGTTAACAATTAAATTGGAGTAGCCAGGGGAACAAACCCGTTTGTCCATACAGGTGGCAAAACCAGCAACACCCATCGGCTAATTTCTTTACTTTGTTATCACTTAATATGCTTTTAGGGTTATTTAATTGCAAAATTAGGGAAGCCGTTAATCATTTTGTCTGGTATCACTTTATAGTACACCGAAAATGTTTTGCTCGATGGAGTTGTATTTTATATTGATTCTTTGGAACTCAGTCCAAAAAGTTTTAATTCGACAGGTAGTAGGTTTGATGTAACGTTAATTGTTCCAAAATAACTTTTTTTTTTCGCAGCGTCAATCGTTTTTATAAATTGGGATCAATACCGATATATGTTCCTTTTTTATCTTTGACTGCCGCATTGCATGTGAAGATTCTTTGCCAAAAGATAATAGAGAATCGTTAACCATACCCCTAATATTCTCTATATATCTCATTTATAGCATTGAAATATTATACCTTATGTTAATACATGAAGGATATTAGAATGTAATTAACAATTCTCAAATATGATAATTTGATTATTTCCCTTTTCTTATCTTTTTATATATATAAAGCCTAGATAATTTAAAAATAGTAAAATTCTGTCAAAAGTTGTCGGTGGGTCATCTATTGAAATTTGAAAATATAAATTTGATTATACATTAATTAATTACATAATCAATCAAATACTACTTTGAAATGTGAAAATTTAATATTCCATTGGAATATGTAAATTATATACTGCCTTGGAATATGGACAAACTTTTAATGATTTGAAAACACAGTTAAAAAAATATTTCAATATCATCAACATCTTAATTTTATTTTCTACTTTACAGATTAATAAATTGAGATCGATTTTTTTATAATATTCTATACGTTAAAAATTTGTGGTCTTATAGAAAATAAATGATGACGAACTTAAATAATCGGCTTCAACCAACATGTATTATAAAAGTCTTATACTTTTACTTTTATGTAAAAGCAAATATTCTCTACAAAAGTGTGTTTATTCAAATATTATAAACAAAAAAAATAAAATAACAAACCATTATTTAATTCAACCCGAACATGTAGGTCAAAGAAAAACACCTTGAACATTAACTAACGAACCAAGTTCCAGCAAAGTCAAACTATATTTTTTGTAAAAATATTGCTATTTGTTCGGTTTTAATATCCAATCTTCCAAATCTAATCATTTTTGTATTTAAAAAAATCAGCTAATATTTTATTATAATTTTTTTTACCAACTAACTAATAAAAAACTTGGACATCACATTGTAGGAGCTAAATTTTGAATGTAAGCAATGTTGGAGACAAAATCTTTATCCCAAAAATGTCATTGTCTCCATCAATAAAAACAAGAAAATCACATCTAAAAAACAGGAAAATCACAAAACGAAAAAAAAAATACTTGGTCACGAAAATATAATTCATATAGAAATACTATTTAACGAACCTAAATCATCATCACAATTGTAGGGGCAACTTATTTAACATATTTGAAACTAAATTACACATCTAATGAAATAAAAAACAAGAAAAAGCAATGCATTGACAAATCTACAAAAATATAAATAAGCATAAATATACAAATATTTTTTTATTTCCATCGGACCCGAATTTAATATAACAAAAAATTTCAACACTATCAACATCTTAATTTTATTGTCTATTTTGCATGTTAATAAATCAAGATCAATCAAAAAAAATTTATAATATTTTATATGTTAAATATAATAATTTTTTAATAACATTTCGACACCATCAAGATCTTAATTTAACGTATAATATTTTATACATTTAAAGATGGTGAATTTAAACAACCGAGCTTCAGCCAACATATTCTAATAATCATGCAGTTTACGTTTATTAAATGTAAGATAGTCCCTACAAAAGTGTGTTTACTAAAATAATAGAAACAAAATAAAAATAACAAACCATTACTTATAATTTCAATCCAAGCATGTAGGTCAAACAAAAGTTAAGGTCAACCATTGGTAGTATCATATGCAATGGTGATTAACAATATTTAAGGACAATTATTGTCGCATGTAGCTGAAATTTAAGGACAATCATACCAACTGGAAGTCAATTGGCAACGAAATAAGGCTAGCGGGGGGTGAATAGTCTTTTAAAAACTTTAAGGGTATTTTCGAAAACCTTTAAAAGTTGTAGCGGAAAAGATAAGTTTTTCAACAGTTGATGTAAAATCAGCAGGTAACATCTGAACGTAAAATAGTTTGAGTAGCAGCTACTCTGAATGTAAAACTGTTTGGTTTGGTTTTCTTTTGATCACTTAAGTATAGGGACTGAATTGAAGTACAATATAAAAGATCAACTATATAAATAATTCAGAAATGTAATTATTAAACCCTTAAGTAGATAGAAGTTGCTTAAGTGTATGAATAGTAAAACACATCAGATAAAAGAACAGAGTATTTGAATTGAAGTGGTTCGCAAAGTTCAAACTGCTACGTCCATTACCAAGTTGGCTAAACTTGGATTTTGAAGTGCACTAAATATATTGAAATTCTAAATGATTACTAACGGATCTGTGTACAATAAAAACCAGTGTTTGAGGAGTATGATTGAGAAGTAATCAAACTCGTGCAACAATCAAGTATTCTTTTAAGATTAGGAAGAATACAATAATTGTTTAAACAAATACTAGAAAATAATAATATGTGAAAGATTATCTAGCAAGTGTTTGAGGACTGAAACACATCAAGGAAAGAAATGCTTGAAGGAATATGTTGAGTGTCCATTCCTAGGTTGAAGCAGATCAAATAAGGAATATCATATAAGTAATGAATGATAGCTTCAACCACTTTGAGAACTAAAACATTTTAGAAAGATTTGTTTGAAGGGATATGAGAAATGTTTCAGTCCAGATCTTCACTCCTTCAATCCTTTCATCAGCATCTTTAAATAGAAGTCTTGAGTTTGGAGCCGTTGGAGAGTAAGGTTGAATTTTGAATCTCATCAAAGAAATGATCATCAGATCTTTTCAATTGAATGCATCAAGATCTTTGAAGAGGTTGAGAAACGGAAGATATCACCTAGTATAAAAATATACATTTATAAAGAGAGTAGTTAGATATCTTTTTTGCATAAAATCAGGAGAGTAGATATCTCTAGCATGATATATTAAAAATGGTGGTTGGTTAGTTGATATATTAAATTGTAAAGTATTTAAGGTAATGACAAAAAAAGTCTTCTATTGAACAGTATGTGAAAAAGGTAAGTTTAGTTTATAAAGTAAAGAAACAAGGAAAAAGAAAAACATCTTTTAAGTGGCACACGTAAAGTGGATCTTGAATTCAAGGCTTATGTCATTTTTTCCACTTTTACTTTAAAGTAAAAGTTCTCATCGGCTTGCTACAAGAACCATCGAACTTGCCACGCCTACAAGAAGTCAAGAACTTCAAGAACTACAAGATCTTCACCGATACATTACCTTCAGCTGCTACAATGCTATTTAGCTTCCTGCTTTCAGCTATTGAACAGTCAAAATAAAATTGTCTTCTAGTGTGTAGCACGTAGTCTACTAACAAATAAGTTTATAGGCAATCTATTAAGACTTAAGTAATGGGTACAAGCAAATCCAATATAAAAGGGAATATACACAAAATGATTTTAAATAATTAATCAGGTTAATATTCTTGTAAGTCCAATTGGCAACTGACAAGGCTAGAGGGGGGGTGAATAGCTTTTTAAAAAACTTTGAGGGTTGACTTTAAAAACTTTAAAAGTTTGCAGCGAAAAATGGAATTTTGTCAGTTAGCTGATATAGTCAACTGGCTGATGAAATGAAGAAGGATGAAGCTGAAGAAGATTGGTCAGCTAGCTGACACAATAGTGTTAGAAAATTTATGTTTGACATATGGATTACTGAATATAAAGAATGAACTGAAGAAAAATTTATCAAAACAAATAATTAAACAATTAATGTAAGTAACTGGCTGACAGTACTTAAATAGATTAAAACTTCTTAAGTGTTAGATCAGTTTGTAAGAGCTGATGAACTAACTGACAAGAGAATTGAAGTGGTTCACAGTAAAACTGCTACGTCCACTACCAAGTTGGTCAGACTTGGATTTTTGAAGTGCACTAATTTTATTAAAAATCTAATTGATCTCTAATGGATCAGTGTACAACAAAAGACCAGTGTTTATGGAGAATGATTGAATAACAATCAAACTCGTGAGACAAACTGACTGATTTCTAAAGAGTATAAAATAAAACACTCAGTGTTTGTCAAAACTATAACTAGAGAATATTTATCAAGAAAGAATGTCTAGCTAAAGTTTTCAAGAAGGCTAAAGCAGAGATAGAATTTCTTTGAGAGTAGTATGCTTCGACTTCTATTTTTCTTCAAATGCTTCCTGTGGGTATTTATAGATGTTCTTGAAGAGTAACCCGTTAGGAACACATTTGAATTTGAAAATGTATTGAGCTATCCAAACGTATCTTCTCACAAAATCACAAAGATCCAGTTAGATAGATAATATTTAGAGTATCTATCAAAGCACAAAATAAGAAAGTGTCAGTATTAGAGAATGTTTAAGTAAATGAGGTAAACAAGCTGACACTTTAGAACTATGGTCAGCTGATAAAACTGATTGACAAAACCACAAGCTGACCAAATCTTGAAGTAATTTAAGTATTTATCTGTCAGCAAGTGCAATGATTTTAAGCAAATCTAAATTAATGCAAGATTCAACAATCTCCTCCTATTTGCTTAAAACCATTCACTTGAAAGCAGAGAACAATTTAAGAATTTATGTTTCTGCAAAACAGATGTTAGTAAGCAAGAGATAAGAGACAATGTAAAACTGCAGGAAGGTAACAAATAGGAAGAATTAACTTGTCTACTACAAGTAAAACCAAAAACCATTGTCTAAAGAGTTTAAGAGTTTAGGAGAAAAGAGGTCAGTTCATTCAGCTGTTGATGTGGATCCTTCAGTGGGTTTTTTAGCTTGAGCAACAACTGATGGACCAACATCAGCTTCCTTTTCAGCTTCTTTGTTAGCTTCAGGTTCTTTCTCAGTAACACTATCTGCTTCAGTTTCAGTCACTGACTAAGATGGCTGCAGCTTTAGTCGTTGTCTAATGATTTTGTTTTCAGCCAAATATGTATTAGCTCGTGCTTTCTGTTTCTTCTCCTCCTGAATGGTTTAAAGCAATGAAGCTTCAGCATTGAATGCCCTGTTGGCCCATTCTTGCTGATAAAGTAGGATTGTTCGCCAGTCAACCATGTTAGCCTCTCTAAGGGCACCAACAGCAATGGCAGCTTGAATTTCAGTAGTGATGATCTGGGTAAGGTTAAGGAGAGAGGAGGCAACCTGTTGCTGAAGAATAGCTAGTTGATTTGTGTGATGAGTGAAGGCTGATTTCATCTGGAGATGATGGACATAAAGAAGATCTAGCTTTGCTGAGGTAGAAAGGGTATCTGAAGGAGAAGGAGCAGTAGGCTCAGGGGCAGGAGACTGAGAAGGGCCTGGAGCACTAGAGAAGAGCTAAAAATGTGTGAATGTCTGCATCCTCAGGGTCTGGAGGGAAGAAAGTGGACATAGGGTAGGCTGGAACTTGAGATTGGGGCTCTGGCTCAACATCAGGAAGGATATCAGGAAAGATAATTTTCTTTCCAGTGGGATGATGGAGAGCCTAAGAAATGATTTCCCTTTGTTTTCTTGCCTTTCTGGAGGCAAGCTGAGAAGGAGTGAGAAGAGACTCATCTTCAGAGGTAGATTTGGATGAGTCAGATAAGGGCCCCATATAAGATGCTTCAACTGATTCCTCAGAAGACTGATGATCAGACTCATCAGCTGAAGATTTGTCGGACAGTTCAGGTTTTAGAGTATTGACTGGGTTGACTGATATGGGAAAAGAGGAGTGAGGAGATAAGTCAGGTAAAATAATCAGAGGAGAAGCCTGTTTTGGGTGAGATGGTTTGTCAGTGTCAAGAAGTTCAGGAGTAGGAACCACAGTGTCAACTGAAGAGAGCACAATAGCAGCTGAAAGATCAGCTGAAGGGATAGGAATAGCTGACACAGCTGGGATGGTTGAAGGAATAGCATCAGCTGAAAGGGCAATTAGAATAAGAGGTATGACTGACATAGGAGTGGTTGATACTGGAGTGGCTGACATAGGAGTGGTTGCAGGAATAGGAGCAGGGACTGGAAGAACTAATGGTGAGGCTGCGACTGATGGATTATAAGAAGGTAGAGAGATAGGTTGCAGAGTACAGGTGAAGGTGGGTGCAGGTTCAGCTGAAGTAGTTACAGGTAAGACCGTTGAGGAAACAACAAAAGGGACAGAAGAGGGAACCACAATTGGAACTGTAGGGATTGATTCTAAGATTAATGGGGGCAGGATTACTGGTGAAGGCATCAAAGAATGCAGTGCTCATAGAAGCTCCTCCTGGCATGGAGACCATCTGTCTGTGTAACTCAATGTATGTTTGGTTGGCTGTATTTACTGCATCTTGCACATATTTGTTTGCAGCCCTTTGAATTCTTGCAAGTTTCGCTGGATCAACTGAGGGTTGTTCCCAATCTTGGTTTAGCTCATCCTCCTCAGGCAAGGCAGGTCTTCCTATCAGATAGGGATCATTATGGGGTAAAGCAGCCAGTTCATGTACTTTACTGTAGATGGTCCAGGCTAGAAAGACAAGTTCATCCTAAACAAATATATCATTGAATAGGTAGAATCTATTCCAAAGCAGGGGAAGAGGGTCAAAATATTTGTCATAATTGGCCACCAGATCTTCTTGGCTCAGGTTGGGAGTAACTGGATACAACACATAAGGTCTCCTCTCCAGGTTATGGTCAATATATTTAATGGGATTGACAGGTGGTTTTTCATTTTTCTTCTCCTCGTGGAAAGAGAGAAGAAATTGTACAAAATAGGGAAGATGATCAATTGGGAATACCCAATTTGGAGGGATGGGTACTGGATTTTCTTGGTAGTATGAATGTCTTGGATGGAAGGTAGGATTTCTGATAGGAGGGAAAAACTTGATTGGGGCAATATTTGGGGATCTAGGATTTGAGGGAGGAGAAACTGGTACAGGATCAGTTGTAAGAATTTCTGGTGCAGGAGAAAAAGGAATAAAATTACCTAGATTGAGATCAGGATTTCTTCTTTGCCTTTTGGGGGCAACTTCAGCAGCCAAGGGCAGTCGTCTTTTTCTTGTTCGTCTTGGTTCACGAATTTGAGAGATATCACCGCCAGACATCACCGGCCGACCACCTCGCTTCTCGGTCTTCAGCGAGTAATGTCAGCTGCCTACCAATTTCTGCTGGATGACCAATCGTAGCTTGCTGACCAACTGCAGCTGGCTGACTTGAAGATATGGCATGGTCATAAGAGCTGGGGTCCTTGTCCTTCGAGATTTTCGGCCAAGTTGTGCAGAAGAAATTTCTTGTCCAAACCTGCTTGAAGCATTTGCTTGCTTGCTGTTTGCACCTACATACTTCTTGATTCTCACAGGCTCTAAATCCCCAATGGTAAGAAGACAGTGCTGAAGGGTAGGAAGGCTTCGAAGGAATTGGTTGATAATGAGATGATGAGTAAGCCGAGGATTGCCTGTTTCCGTGTTGTCCTTGTATTTGATTATGTTCGCCTTTACACATTCAATCAGCACTGCACACCAGTTCATCTCAAAGTTTTCTACAATGGCTTCCATCAGAAAGAGTTGAGATTCAACAATCTTGTCATGTCCTCCCGACTTGATAAGAAGACTTTTATCCAGCACAGTTGCAAGAGCGTAATGAAGTGGAGAAAATTTGTTTTTGTGCCTATCAAAGGCAAGTTCTACAGGCACCTCACCTCTCATAGTAATCCACCCAGCATGTTGAGTCTCTTCTGGGATGGTGTAGGTGGTGGAACCATCGTCTGATAAGCCAGGAAAGGCTGCCGTGATAGTTTCAGTATAAAAAACAACAGGAACTCCTCTGATTGTTCCAGTAAGAGCGAAGGGGTCAGTTGGTGATTCTTCCATGGACATGAAGAACTCTTTAGTTAATTGGCAACTGAAGGTTCTAATGTTGAAGGTGAAAAGAGGAATTAACTCAGATGTTGTTAAAAGATGAATGAGCTCAAGCCCTATGGGTTCATTGTTAAGAGATACCACGTCCCAGAGGCATCCTAAGGCTGTATTGGTTGCCATTTTTGAAAAGCTAGGGTTAGGGTTTTGGAAGAATTATAGATTGAAGAAGAAGGAGGTTTAGATGAAAGAAGTTAAGTGTAGAAGAGGTTTGTAAAGGTAGGTATTTATAAGAGGGATTTTATAAGTACGGACACTTATAAGAGTGAGTGAGTTGGTTTCAAAAGAAAAGATATGGCATGTAGTGAAGAAGTACACAGAATTTTTGGTTTTAGATAAAAAGGTAAGTTATGACAGAAGGTTATTATCACAATGATGAGTCGTTTTTGTGCAAGCACGTCACTTCAACCGCCAGAGTTGGTGGAATACAGGAAAGGTCAATTTGGCTTCTTAAGGAAGCTTCACGAGTTTCAATGAGAAATAAAGACGGGAAATAAATAAGAAGATTATAAATATTTAAATTTAATCTAAATCTCAGCTGAGATACGATCAGCTTTGATTTGGGATAAGAAGCTTACCTGAACAATGACCATGATGTCAGTCACTGAGTTGTTAGCTAAGAGATAATAATTATGTCAGCTATATCTCTTTTGTCAGCTGATAGATGGAATCTGGAAGATATCAACCGATGATTTGATTCGAAGCTTAGCCTTTGTCAGCTACTGGCTGATCATATTAGTCAGTCTTTGCAATGTCAGCTATTGCCTTGAAGAGTATAATCAGAAGGTTGAAAAGTGTCAGTTGAATGATATCAGCTGATATAATTTTGTCAGCTAGTTGAGTGTCAGCTGACAAACTGAAGGACACTGCTGATTTTCTTTTACAGCTGATCTAATAACCTGCAAAGATTTGAAATACAAAGTGTCTCTCTATGACATTATAAGCATTCCCAATTCACCTCTTAGAAACTCAAATCTATCAGATTTTAGAGCTTTTGTAAATATGTCAGCTAATTGAAATTCTGTAGAAACATATTCTAGCTGAGCATTACCTTTTTCAACATGATATTTTAAGAAGTGATATCTTATATCTATATGTTTGGTTTTAGAATACATAACTGGATTTTTGGAAACAGAAATAGTAGAAGTATTATCACAAAAAATAGGACATGTTCCCATTTCCATTTCATAGTCCAATAGCTGCTGTTTCATCCAAAGAATTTGTGAGCAGCAGCTTCCAGCAGCAATGTATTCAGCTTCTGTAGTTAAGGTGGAGACTGATGCCTGCTTTTTGCATGCCCAAGATATCAGTCCGTTACCAAGAAACTGACATGTTCCACTGGTACTTTTTCTGTTAACTCTACAAGCTGCAAGGTCAGTATCTGAATATCCAATTAAGTTAAAAGATGAATCTCTAGGATACCAAATACCAAATTTTTCAGTATCAATCAAATATCTAATAATTCTTTTTGCAGCAATCATGTGAAATTCCTTTGGGTTAGCTTGAAAACGAGCACATATACACACAACAAACATAATGTCTGGTCTACTAGCAGTTAAATAAAAAAGAGATCCAACTATACCTCTGTATTCAGTTGTATTAACTGGTTTACCTTTTTCATCAATGACTAAATGACATTCCACTCCCATTTGAGTGCTTGCTGAATTTGCTTCTTGCAAGTTATACTTTTTGATCAGCTCTCTTGTGTATTTTGATTGATGGATAAAGATCCCTTCTTCAGTTTGCTTAAATTGCAAACCTAGGAAGTAAGTAAGTTCTCCCATCATGCTTATCTCAAATTTTCCTTTCATGAGATTCTCAAATCTTTTACACAAAACTTTATTAGTAGATCCAAAAATAATATCATCAACATAAATTTGAACTAGTAAGATATTACCTTTATGCTTAAGAGAGAAGAAAGTAGTATCAATTTTACCTCTTTGAAACCCTTTTTCCATAAGAAATTTTGATAGAGTTTCATATCATGCTCTTGGAGCTTGTTTGAGACCATAGAGAGCCTTTCTTAGCTTGTATACATGGTCCTTCTTTTTTATATCAAGAAATCTCTGAGGTTGTTCAATTTATTGTACTTCAATTCAACCCTTGTGGTAAACTGCTACCTGTTGATTTTACATCAACTGCTGAAAACTTGTCTTTTTCGCTGCAATTTTTAAAGGTTTTCAAAACAACCTCTAAAGTTTTTAAAAGGATATTGACCCCCCACCTCTAGCCTTATTTTGTTGCCTACTAGACTTACATAAAAATATATGACCTTTAACCACTTAAGAGATAACAAAAAATGAAACAGACAAAAATGTCATTGTGGCTAGCTAGACAACTAATGTGATCGACTAAACAACCAATGTGGTCGACTAGACAACCATTGTTTTATCTTCGTCTTCTTCATCTACGACAATAATGGTATTCATCTTCGTCTTCTTCATCTCTGGCAACAATGGTGTTTTCCTCATCTTCTTCGCCCATCATCGCTCTCTATTTCATCTTCATCTTCTTCGCCCAGCACAACCTCCATCTCCAGTCAAGATCCCCTACTTGCAACCTCCATCTTCGTCTTCTCCACTCGCCTCCTTCCAGATTACCATCTCCAGTTGTCTCCCTCCAGATTCGGTGTCTCCCATATTTTAAACCACCTTCATCCACGCCCTCGCCTCCATCTCCGGTCTAGATCCCCATCTCAGTAGCTCTTTCCATCTGCTCCCTCCTTCTCTCATCATCCGAGTCCTACACCATGAACACAGTGTCCCCAGCGCCATGAACGCAAATGGTAGAGAAAGGGTATTGATTACATTTTCAGATAAAAGTGGCTTTAACAGGTTTTTTTTTTTAAGTTGGTCTAGAATTGACCAAGTCATGTTTGACTTGGCAATATCTGTAAATACCCTTTAGTATCCCGCACCACTACTTTAGTGATGTGAAATCAACCTTATTCTTTTTGCATTTTACAATTAATAATGGTATTACACATAATTCACTTAAAGATTTTTTTCTAAAAATAAAAATGAAACACTCATTTTGGTACGTTCAAAAAACTATAACACTTATTTTGGAGGAGGGAGTAACACAAAATACCTTTAGTATCTACCTTATAACATTGCAACAGTTAGAAAAGTTGAATTTAATAACATCTTTAAAAGAAAAAATAACAATCATTTTGATATTGTTTTTATAGTACTGTTAGAGCATGAACAATGGAGGATCAAATGGTGAATCAAACCGAATCAATTAAAGTGGCGACAGCCACTGCACGACATTTAAAAATTTGCAGCCCATCCCCTTTCCACATGGCAGGTTGCTAGTGAATGGAATAATTTTTCCACAATTGTTTTTCTTGGCCAATTTTCGGCCAAAAAATTTATTTTTTTAATTTTTTTTTCCTGAAATAAAGTATACACTTTTACCTATAAATAGAGACTTGGTTTGTTTCATTTGGATATCAAAAAATATAGCAGGATATGTAAAAGTATTGGATTCTTTGCCACTGTTGGAAAAACTTTTTGGTTTTGAATCAAATGAGTATCAAATTAATTATTTTATTGGTTTTTAATGAGTTCTGTTTGATTTGGATTGTTTAATTCAAACGGTTGTTTATGCTCTTAGGTCACTTAATGAGTACTCAATTAAGTGAAGAAAATGATGTGTCATCTTTTGTGTTATATATTTGACATCAATCTATATATGTATATGTGTATGTGTGTGTTTGTGTGTGTGTGTATATATATATAAAGCCTAGGTAATCTAAAAAAAGTAAAGTCCTGCCAAAAGTTGCTTTCTTAAAATAGAAACTTATTTCTATGTACCGAAAGTAATGAGTCATGTATTGAAAACATAAATCTGATTATACATTAATTAATTACACGTGTCCTAATCAATCAAATACTACCTTGAAATGTGAAATTTTAATACTCCATTGGAATATGAAAACCACATACTGCCTTGGAATATGAACAAACTTTTAATGATTTGAAAACACATTAAAAAAATATTTCAATATCATCAACATCTGAATTTTATTGTTGTTAATAAATCGAGATCAAAATTTTTTATAATATTTTACGCGTTAAAAATTTGCGGTCTTATAGAAAATAAATGATGATGAATTTAAACAAACAACTTCAACTAACATATATTATAAAAGTCTTATACTTTTACTTTTATGTAAAAGTAAATAGTCCATACAAAATTGTGTTTATTTAAGTATTAGAAACTGATTACGCAAAAGCTGTGGTAACCTTGTCTTTTATCCACGTAGGCAACGAAGCGGGTGAACTATACGATTGAGCTTCGTCCTGCACAAATAAACAGCACCGTTAAGGAGTCGGGGGCGGCTCGACTCAAACCGTCCGGCGTAAGAGTGAGATTACGGGTGATTAGGGTTGCAGTAAATGCAGTGTATTGATGATACTTGTTTCCTGGGAATGAATGTTGGTTTTAGATGAATGTTCTTTACTACTTTCGGATATCTGTGTAGGCTTAACAATAACTGTAGAGAATGTCTCATATTTAAAGATGATGAACTTAAACAACTGGGCTTCAACCAACATGTATTCTAATAATCATACAGTTTACGTTATTAAACGCAAGATAGCCCCTACAAAAGTGTCTATATTAAAATATTAGAAACTAAATAAAAGTAACAAACCATTATTTATAATTTCAACGTGAGCATGTACGTCAAACAAAAGTTAAGGTCAACCATTGATAGTATTATATGCAATGGTGATTAACAAAATTTAAGGACAATCATTGCCGCATGTAGGAATTAGGATACTTCCTGAAGTATGGTTCAGAGATCACGATTTTTAGGTTAACAAATCGTTCTGATATAAAGATATTGATTTATATGAGATAAAGAAGAAAAACCCACAAAATTACATAACAAATATTGTGTATAATGCATTCAGAATCTATCTTATTACCGATACAATGATATATTTCTATATAAGTAGTTGTAATTAATTCTTTTAATTTTATTTGTTATTTTTCTTTCATTTGAATAAAATTTAATTAAAAAAATATATGTAGCGTACGTATATAAAACTAATTATTAATTAATAGTGGAGCTCCTATGATATCAAGTAAGATGACACATAAAATATTGCATCACTAGTGCATAAAATTAAATACGTATTAAATTCATGTAACATATTCTTTAGAAAACAAACAAATATTCATTTTGAAACAGAGAGAATTACCAAATTTGCAACATTAAAGATCAATCAAAAGGGGTTGTGAAAAATCCCACGAGGGCCAAGGAGACTAATGTAATCATCATTAAATCGTGGCCCACCTATGACAAGGTCTCTGTATATTTTAATAAATATGTCTACGTAGTGTCCATGTACTTTGTAATACAAAATTAGTATTTTTGTTCGTATTGATGGTACGGTGCCAGTTTATAAATTTATCAATAAATGAAGCTGATAATATGGAACTGAATTAATATTTACTTATAATTTATCTAAGTTAATTATGATAACAGTTAAAAAGTAAAAAAATAAATAAATAAAGAGTTTAATGTGGAAATGAATTAATCGTAAAACAATAACGGTAAAACTGTAAAACAATAATGGTCAAAAGAATTATCACTTATGGCTGTCTTTTTTTTCTCTCTGACCCTACAAAATAAGCCTTTACAATCTATTATACAATACAGCTCAGTCTCATAAAGAACGACTAAGATTGATTATTTTACTTTATATCAAACGGCTTAGATTGATTATTTTACTTTATATCAAACGGTTGAGATTGATTATTTTACTTTATATCAAACGGTCCCTCTGCGTCCCCCTCTCCCTATACAACTCCAACTCCTTTTTTCTTTCCGAGTGTTTCTCCGGTAGTTCGCGTCTTCCAATTCCAATGGGGTTCTCCTCCTTTTGCAGTTTAAAATTAAGATATGTATGTGATTTTTTTGGTAAGAAGATTCTTGCTGAGGTGAAGAAAAAAAATAAAAAAATTATTTAGATTTGATTTCGAAAATATTAGAAATACTAATTTAAAAAATTATTGTAAATAAAAAACTATTTTTTTCTGTAATCAAAATCTAAATTAATTTGTTTTTTTTTTCAAACTCATTAGCTTAAAGGCGTTAAAAATCTATCACAAAAATAAGTCACATGTCTCATTCTAATTAGTAATGCGTGAAAAGATACAAAAGAGTGGTACATGATATTGTTAGCACCTACTCGAGGAGCACCCAAGTTAATCTATTGTGGCACGGGCACAGACTGTAATATATATAACACAATTTTAGACTCTTTTTGAAACATGATTAAAATATATATTGATTTATTCTTCCTACTCACGCCGTGCCATGGGCATGAGCACGAGCACGGGCACGGGCTGTAATTTATTCCCCGCACAACCCTTATTGGGTTTTTTCTTACAAAATATGTTCGTTTTTTTATTTTGTTAAAATACTCTAAATGAAAAAATTGTTTTTATTACTGTTTTTATTTTAATTTTTAATATATATTTTTTAATACATCGTTCTCAATTATGGGACGTGTCAGTATTCGAATAAATGTCGATATATCCAAGAATGTTGTTAAGACCATTTTTTTATTGTTTAATATATTTTTAATTATTTAATGAAAAATATATAAAACATAATTTTAGACTCTTTTTGAAATATGATTAAAATATATATTGATTTATTCTTCCTACTCGTGTCGTGCCATGGGCACGGGCACAAAGACTAGTTACTATACAATTTAGATTATAGTTACAATTATAATTGAATTAACGTAAATAGGAATATGTTTAGATAAAATTGGATTAACTTGAAAATGAAGGTTTCACATGCATTTATGTAATAATTATTTTTGAATTTATTTATTCGTGTGATCAGCTAATTTTAACACGGTGTTTGCTCTCGTATAGTAATTGACATTGTTTTAACCTTTTATAGTTTGTACGGAGTATCATTATTTGGTAGCTGAGAAATCAAGGTGGGAAATGATTGCAAAAGTGATATAGTTTGGCTTCTCTACGAAGGAATATACTCCCTCCGTCCCTAAATAATCGTCCGGGTTGACCCGGCGCACAGTTTAAGAAAAAGTAATTGACTTGATTTTTTATATTGGTTTAATGTGTAGATTCATTTAATGTCTATGTATATGTGGCCCATAATTAAAGTAGAGTAAAAAAGTAAGGATAAAGTGGTAAAAGCGATGTTCTAAAAAGGTAAGTTTCAAACTGGACAATTATTTTGGGACGGACGAAAAAGGAAAGGAAGACGATAATTTAGGGACGGAGGGAGTACTACTTTGTAGACCACATTTTCAATTTGTGGGATTTTGCAACAGAAATGAGTACCGAGTGGAAACTTTAGGCCAAAGTTGAAATTTTGGATATTAACAGGCACTGTTTAGTAGGAATAGGTTTAGATACAATTTCGATTGCAGTTATAATTATAAAATGTGAATAGGAATAGGTTTATAATTACAATTGGATTACAGTTACAATTATAAAACGTGAATAAAAATAGGTTTAGATAAAAACGGTTAAGATTAGATTAAATCCTGGTCAGTGATTACCCGTCAACTGCCGTTCACACATACTACATGTGGAAGAAATTACGGCCGTAAGATTAAAGTAAAACAATAAATCTTAACCGTTACTTATCTTAAGTCAATTGCACACGTATAAACTGACTTCTATTGTATTATAGATTGACCAAAATATGAATTACCCCCAAGGTTTTCACCAAATCCCAAAGTGGTACCCAAGTTAAGGTTTGTGCCAAACTCATATATGACATTTCAAATTATCTCATTTTACACCTTAGTCCTAACGGGCGTTAGAAAACTAGCAGAAAGTTAGCATGTACATCTCACATGCATGGATAATTTAGTCCTTTTTTTTCAATTTTTTTCTTTAATTCATCTTCTCCACCCGAACTTGGTCCACCTCCGACAGCTCCCCACTCCAAGAATTTCAGGACCACAGCCTCGGCATCTCTGACCTCGCCTTTTCCTCTGATAGTCGCTTCTTTGCCACCACCTCCAACAACAAGACCGTCTGTCTCTTTTAAGTTTTGCTCCCACTGACAGATCTTGATGAGTGAAAACCAGATCTGATCGCGAAAGAGAGAGAGAAAGAGAAAGATCTACTCCACTTCCATAATTGATTCTTAAAACTTTGCCAAAAAAGAAGAAGAAGAAGCTAAAAGTAATAGATCTGCTCCATCTCCATAATCGATTTCCCCGTAATCGATGAGATGAGGAAGATGTGGCCGAAGACGAGAGGATACATAAGAGTAATCAATTAATTCTCCACCACCTAGATAATCGATGTCCCCTTCAATTCGGCTTGTCCAACAATCTCCTCCATTGAACCCACTATCAACATATTCAACCCGATTGTTCCTCATCTTCTCATCTTCTCTCCTCACTTTCTCTCTCTACGCTCCACAGATCACCAATAAATTGACAACCCACCCTAAACCCTGATTTATCTTTGCCTTAAAATTACAAAAATATCTATGATTTTCAATCCCACACTACTGTGGGTGCCCCGGGATCCCCCGGATCCCACGTTCCCTTTTCTAGGGGAACGCAGCATGCGGAAAGACACCACACTTTCCATTCCACCCTCCCTTGTGTAGGGAAAGACAAAATTAAAAATGCGGAAAGGGTGTTGTCAAAAAGCGCGTTGAATACGCCTCGGTCACCGAGTGATTTTTGGTCCATTATGAGAGCTTTGGGTTTCTCCATATCTCACCCTCCCTTGTTTAGGGGAAGACAAGGCACAGAAAATGCATCACCCTTTTCATTTCCATCTTCCCTTTTTTAGGGGAAATGGGAAAAGTGCAAGAAAAGGATGTTGCGAGAGCGCGTGAGAACACGCCCTGCCTCACTATGGACTTTTCGAAAATTACCTTAGGTCACTATGAGTGTCTGGGATTTCTCCGTGTCTCACACTCTCTTGTTTAAGGGAAGACAATGCACAGAAAATGCATCGCCCTTTTCATTCTCATCGTCCCTTGTTTAGGGAAAAACGGAGAAGTGCAAGAAAAGGATGTTGCGAGCCTCACCATAACCTTAGGCATATTTTGGATCACTATAAGTGATTTGGACTTCCTGTATCTCATCCTCCCTTGTTTAGGGGAAAACAAGATGCAAAGAATGCATCACCCTTTCATTCTCATCCTCCTTTGTTTAGGGGAAAACGGGAAAGTGCAAGAAAGGATGTTGCGGGCCTCACTGTGATCCAAAATGTTTTGACAGAGTCGCCTTCTTTATTTTAAGGAAGAAACAAAGAAAAACGAAAAATAAACCAGAGATTGTAAAAAAAAGAGTTTGGAGGCTAAGTTATGAGTTGGGAAGGTGCTAGGCACCCAACTCGCCCTTTCGGTCTCAAAACAATTTTTGGCTAAAGTATGCTTTTATTATATTTTTTGAGCAAATAAATAAAGTATTAAAAGCAAATATATCCGAGTCTACATTATTTACAGACTTGCAGCCGTCTCATTCCAGTAATTACAAATATATTTAAAAATATTTGGCCATAATAATGACTCTTTTTAATGCTATTTTCTAAATAGATCCGGGTAGTATAACAGCTTATATTTTTTACATTGGGTCAGATGAAAATAGCATTTTTATAAATAAAACCCTTAAAGGCTCACCTTTAAGAGCGTTGGTGTGCTCGCTATGTCCTTAGGAGAGAGTCTTTTGTTGCTTCTTTGCAGTTCGAGAGAATAAGCCGCTTCCAAAAGTTGCTTCGGGCACCGTCAAACCAAGTGAGCAATTGCTTGCGTTTTCTTTGTTGTTTGCTTGTTTGGCGTAAATCGGGCAGAGCAAGCTTGCTTCTTCGGCGGTTGGCCTTTGGATTCGGCAAGGCGGCGCAAGCTGCTTTTTTGGATTTTTAGACGGGAGAAATAGAGTGAAAACCTAGCTGGGGGGCTAAGGCTCACTTTGACCGGTTGGTTTTGTGTTTGAAGGAGATTTGACAGAGTTTCGAGACTTTATAGGAGGGGGCACTCACTATCTCACGATCGCTCTCTATCGCTGCGTAAAATAAATGGGCAGAGTTTTTGTGAGAAAAATTCTCGTCCATGAAAGCGAAGCCGGGCACCTCTATTTATAGGTGAGAGGAGGGACACCGCTGGCATTTGTGATTTTCATCTTGTGCTTCACCAGCTTGTACCGCACGCTTGAAGGCTTGTGCGCGTTAAGGCAGTGCCTTTGTTGAGGCTGGGCGCGAACCCTTGGATTACAGGCGCGCGCCACAGCATGTTGGCCGCGCCTTGAGTCTTTTTCCTGCCTCTTTTTGACATTCTGACCCCTGCATTTTACTGTTTTACGCATCTTACTTTATCTTTTGCATTTTTAAACTCTGTAACTTGACATTTGCTAAGTTTCAACATATCTTAATATCGCATGTTAATATTACATACCAGATGTACGAAATTAGGGTGTTTACAACCAGTGCTCTAAAACTCCCTGCCTAACTCCGCCTAGGCGCTAGGCCCCTCTCTACCGCCGCGACTTTCTTAGTCGCCGCCTAATCGACCAAGTCGGCGTCTATGCCAAACCTTGGCGACCTTAATTTATTTTTGTAGCTTTGATTTTGTGGCATGCGGTGACTGGAGAAGGAAGGGGGCGAACTAGAGAAGGAATGAAGAGTGATAATGGTGAGGCAGAGAGAGAAGTAATGGGGGGCGAACTGGAGTAATATTTTTTTTTTTTTTTTTTTAGTTCTAAACTTGGCTGGTTTATTGCTTTGGGGTTGTTGAGAATTGAGATTAATGGTAGGTTTGTATATTTTTGTTCAGTTTACAAATATAGACAAGTATTTGATAAAATGACAAATATAAAAAAATTAAATTTGTATTCAATGTGTTTGATCTTTGATGTAATTATCAAAAAAAATGGTAATTATGCCTTAATTCTAGGCCCTGCCTAGGTCCCGATTACGCCCCGACTAGTCCCCTAGGCGCTAGGCGCTAGTATGCCGCCTAACGATTTTTAGAACCTTGTCTATAACTACTGACCCAAGGAAGCTAAATTTGTAAAATGACTAAATTACCCCTGCATGTGAGATGTACATGCTAATTTTCTGTTAGTTTTTTAACACTCATTAGGACTAGGGTGCAAAATGAGACAATTTGAAATATCAGCTATGAATTTGGCACAAACCTTAGGTTTGGTACCACTTTGGGATTGAGTGAAAACCTTGGGGGTAATTCGTATTTTGGCCTACAATATCAATATGTGAACAAGATTATGTTGTCGTAAAACAATTACTTTCTCTATTCTGGGCAAATAGTTTACTATTCTATTTTGGTATGTTTCATTTAAAGAGTCAATTTTTAAAAATAAATACATAAAGTTATCATTTTATTACTAATAAACTATTAAAAGTGTCTTTATAATAAAAAATTGACTTTCAAACAGAAAATATTTACTCGAGACGGAGGGGGTATAAAATATCATAAGCCTACATAATGTAGGCACGGCTGCCAGCTGATGGGGACAACAAGATTGATAATTAGGCCTAATTATGTGTTTAATTAAATAAATTTCTCTACCGATAACAGAAAATTTAGTCAAAGTACCGATTACATAGATTGAAGTAATCAAATCTTGCCAAATACTTTTATTTATTTATTTATTATTATTATAACAAAAAACAAATAAGCGAGCCAACCGTGGCCTGCCACAAATTACCATACAGATCTTCGTGGCCCAATGAGCCAACGCCGTTTGAAATTAGACACAATAAGTCAAGCGCTACACAATTTTTAGCTTTTTAAAAAGAAAAAAACTAGGGAAAATATTTTAATAATAGAGTTGTAGTTCCAGTGTAAATAAAAATAAAAATAAAATAAAATAAAATAATATATATATATATATATATATATATATATATATATATATATATATATATATATATATATATATATATAAGTATTTGCAGTAGGTTGTTTATGATAAATATTTAATATGAAAATAGCAAAATAAAAAAATAAAATAAAAACTATTTTCTCTGATTCCAAAGTAAAAAATACCATATAAACAATTTTTTTCTTTTTTTTCTAAAGAGTTTACATTTGAAAGTAATTAAAGAAAATAACCACCCCCACAAAAACAAGGAAACCGATTTCGGAAACGTTGGACACAATTACGACCAACCTAACACTCAATCTCTTCCTAAAATTATTGTATTGCTTTTGTTTTTCGTTTATTCTAATATTAAACCAATTGTTAAATAGCACCAAAAGGAACCAAAAAAAACGAGAAATTATTTTATAACATTATTTTAAAACAATTTCTCATTAAAAAATGTCTCATCTGAGTTTTATTACATTTTAACGATGTGTTAAAAAATAAAAATGTTAGATTTACCACTATTGTAACAACTAAACTTAATAAAGGTCAAATGTATTTTAATAAAAAACAACTTTGCCCTTTATTAATGCGCTTAATAGTAACAATAATGATAAAAATAGTGACAAATCTAGCACTATTGGTTGAAAAAACTATACATCTTTAAGGATAAAAACAAAGTTTGGAAACAGATCAGATTCTATGCTACCCAAACTAACATGCCCTAATTATAAGCCCCAAGTTCAGCTAAATGTGAAGGGTGAGTTAAGACATTAAACTCTAGTATACTCCCTCCCTCCTAAAATTATTGTGTTATTTTCTTTTTTCGTTTATCCCAAAAAAATATTTTGTTTGAAAGTTTTTTTTTAAGACAATATTTTTACCATTTTACAATTTTACTTCTACTTTTTCTTCTTACTTTTATTATAAACAACATATACATGTGTTTTAAAATAAACTACACATTATAATAATATTAATAATTAAATTAATTTTTTTGTAAGTTTAAATAGGAGAATATTTTTAGGAGAGAGGGAGTGATAAAAAAAAAAAAAGATGATTAGCGTTTGTCTATAAGTTGATGGATTCTCTTCTATTTGTTGATTGTTGATTGTTGATATGTCGTAGTCACTGAAGTATTCCCTTAATCCTGTTGAGGTTAAAGTCTCAAATTTGGTTACGACTGAAAATGTTAATTTCACTTGAAGATAATGTTGCACAGTTAAGAAATGAAGTGATGACAAAAATGAAGCTCTATTTAAAATTCTAACTGGTCGGTCATAGATGTTTGAGAAATATTGTGTGATGCAGCTAGCTAGCTGTGCAAATTGAGAGATATACAGGGCCCCGTTTCTATCATTTAATTGGTCCAGGGCGAAGCTCAAAAAATGACCCTTATTTAATAATCAAAATTAATATTTAGAAAACATTGCGGACCGCTCCACTTTTTGAAACTTTTAATCGCTAAAATACATTTTTTTAATTTTCAACCGGAAAAAGTCACTTTTAGTGACAAAATGACTACGATACCCTTAATGAACCGTAGGCGCGCTATGGATGTCATTATTTTTGTTTATCGCATTATTTTTTGCACCACGGTTTGAGAATTGTCAAATTGGAATGTATGAAGTGAGTCAGGGTCGTGTCTTAAGTTTGAGAATTTTCGAATTGGGCTGTTTTCTTTGGATTTTAGGCTTCTTCAACTAGCTACATAAAAAAACACTAACTCAATATAATACTATTACTAATACCCATAAAAATTTTGAGCCCCTAATTAACTTGGGCCCTGGGCTGATGCCCAACCTGCCCTTGCCCAGGGCCGGCCCTGGAGATATATAACAACTCCACAAGCATAAATAGATTTTCCCAAAGGTAGAGGTTAAGTATACCTCAAAACTTATTTTCTACGTATCATTTCTTCCATTAAAATATTGTATCTTATACTATATATTGTACCTTGTACCTTGTAATATCTAAGAATAGAATTTTTTTTGTCCAACTATATCGTTCTAATTTCGGTGACAAACAAGTGATTAGTTATATTTCTCATTATTTAGCATGTGATATGTTAAAATATAAACCAAGAAGTAATTGTTGTAGCTCTCTCTCTCTCTCAAACAAGTGATTAGTTATATTTCTCATTATTTAGCATGTGATATGTTAAAATATATCTCTCTCTAGTTTAATCTTTTAAATTAGTTGATTATTCAAAATAAATAAATAATAAAAAGCACACAGTGGGCATCAAATTAAAAGAGATTTTAAATATAGGCAGGTTAAGCGAAATCTTTTTCTATTTTTTGTGATGATTGAGTTAAGAAACTTAGCCTGCCACCTTTTCTGCCGACATATCTTTTAATATTGAAGGTTTGTAGTAATATTCAATGAATAGGAACAGAAAATGCAACAGGAAAGAAGAAAAAAAATATTAATAAAAAATAGGTAAATGATATTAGGAGTTAGACTTAGAGTTTATGATATTATTATGAATTTTAGTGTTAGAGTCGTTGGATGATTAAGTTGATGATGATTTGAAATGTTCATATTATTACTTAAAATAAAACATATTTAATCTAATAATGTAAAAATCTAAATAAATTTGATCTAACGACACTAAAACAAAAACTTGTAATAATATCGTACCTCTTAAAAAATATAGTCCAATAGTAGTAATAAAGAAAATTGACCAAGCTGAATGTTGAGGAAGATATATAAGGAGAGCAGGAAGTAGGCCCGACTAAAGCCATTTAATTTCTGTAAAGATAAGGAAAGAGGGTATCATCAATTATCAAGACCAACCTCAAAAAAGGTGTTTTAGGCAGCTGAAATTTTTGACCTGAATTCGTTTTCAATGTATAGCAGATAAGAGAATGTTTTGATAGATATCATTATACGGATACCATCCGTAAACCCTCCATTTTCACTTTTCAGTCGTCTGAGAAGGTTCCTGCAATTAACGTTTAAGAAACTAATTAAGATTTGATCAATGTCTTTGATATATCTTTTATCTCAATCGTTTTATTGTCTTTTACTAATTCAGAAGCACTACCTCAACGATTACGTCTTCAAAACCACTATATATATATTTTATTGCTGCCTCCGCCTACCGTCGTCCGTCGTCGGCATAACTTGTTGTTAGCAATAATTGAACATGTGACCAAATTGTCTAGTTATAACTAGGCTAAACTACCTTTAATATAAATATAAATTAGTAATTATAAAAATTATTGATTATGAATTTATTTTTTATTTTATGTTTTATTAAAGAATATTTGGTTGTTATTCATAATTATAATATAATGAAGATAAGTTTTTTATAAATTTATATTTTTGTAAAGAATTATACAGAAATTGCATCAATCTATTGTATCATACAATACTCTTATGTATGAAGTGTTATATGATGTATCAACTTTAAACATTTTCTAAATAAATCTTATATATATATATATATATATATATATATAATTTATTAATGGATAAAATTGAGTAATATCCAATAATGCTCATAAAGCTTAATAAATATTATTAGATAATACCCAAACTAACCTATTAATTATATTAAGTAGGTAATGATTTTATCTAAATTTAATCAGTAATACCCATAGCTAAAATCATAGGTGAAAGGATATGTATGTGCGCGACAATAGTGGTTGAGTTTGTCAATTAAGTGTGACGTGACTTGTCACATATTCACAACCCAAAATAAAAATGAAAAGAAAAACGACTATGAATCCATGATATCACTTGATCGGATCAGTCCATGGTGTTCATGTTTCAAGCTTCCCCAGACGTGGCGACTAGTAAGTAGTAACCCAACTTGGATTATAGTACGGAATAAATGGAATATTTTGCTCATTTTTATTCGTTAAAATTGAAAATTTTGGAGATTTGTAATTCCTTCCATTATGGCCGATTCTGTTGACAATTAAGCGAATATGTTGTTTGGTAAGTGTATTTGACAAGCAAAGAAAATAGGAATACACAGGATCGGTTCTGAATTTTTAAGAGTCTAAAACGAAAAGAAAATAAGGAGCTCTTAAAAAAATATAAGATAAGAAAATAAGTATTTAATAATTACTGCAGACTATTATTTTTCATTCGTTAAAATAATTTGCAATAAAAAGAATATACTCTAATCAATTTTTTTGCTTTTATTTATATTTTGACTTCTGGATTGATATTTTTTAAGTAACATGTATTATGCACTATAAATTCAAGTAAAAAAACAAGGATTAAATAAACATAAGCAATACAATACAAATGGATGATAAAGATGAAAGATTTTAAAAACGATAAACATATTTTTTTAAAGTTGATTATTACATAAAACATCACAAAATAGTATAAGAGACTATTTAACTAAATCGGGAATTATATGATATAATATGCATATAAAAAAAATTAATAATTGATCGTAGGCCCAAAATATTTTTTTCTACATAAATGACGGAGAAATGACTTGAACCTATTGTGAAAATTATAAGTTATTTTTTAAAATTAATTATTACGTAAAACATTTCAAAATAATATTGGAGACTATTTAACTAAATCGAGGGAGTATACGATATAATATACATATAAAAAAATTAATAATTGACCGTTGACCTAAAATAAATAAAAAATTCAAAAATGACAAAGCAAGGGCTTGAACACAAGACTACCCACTTTATTCAAACCCTTTACCCAACTACCTAATCAATTGAGTCTAAATATAAGTTCATTTATTAAGTTTACATTTTTTATAATATATCTAAATTAAACTAGTCTACACATATATAAAATTTGGGTCCTCTTATATTAGGACCTTGTTCGCTCGATCACTTTGAATTCTTCCAAAATCGGGCCTGACAATGCATATTTAAACATAGGAAACGAAATGTGTACGGAAAATATGCCCTTTTTATAATTATTTACTTATTTATATATTATAGAAAAGATTTTAAAAAGAGAGAGCTGATTTTACCTTAGTATCACGGCATTTCCCGAATGCTGAATGCTGAATGCTGAATGCTGATACTGATTGATAGGGCTTGTTTTATTTATTTTCTTGACTTTGACAGCAGAATTAGAATAACTTTCTCAGGTTGACGAAAATCCAAACAAACTGATCATTACATTAATTTCTTGATTCCATATACATGTCAAGCCGCGGAAGATCGATATTGATTGAAAACCCTTAAACTCACCCGTGAAAGAGCTTTACAAATATTTTATTATTAGGAAAGCAACATCAATAAAAATAATACTAATTAATATGAGATACGTATTAATATTCTTAAACTATGTTTTATAAGGATATATATTAATATATATATGAGAGTGAGACTTATTAATTACAATGAGACTAATCAATAGGAATACATACCAATTTTGAGCTAAAAAAATTATTTTTTTATTTTTTTACTGAATTAAAGTACACATTTTTATCTATTAATAGATACTTGGTTTGTTTCATTTGGATATCAGGAAAAAAAAATTCTATGATTTTTTCAAGTTTTTAGCCATTTTTTGAAAATAAAATAAAATTAATTAAGATAAATATGGTGGAATATGTAAAAGTATTGGATTTTATACCACCATTGGAATGAGTT
Source organism: Codonopsis lanceolata (assembly GCA_013146195.2). Classification (NCBI taxonomy): domain Eukaryota; kingdom Viridiplantae; phylum Streptophyta; class Magnoliopsida; order Asterales; family Campanulaceae; genus Codonopsis; species Codonopsis lanceolata. The sequence continues at coordinate 149,287,602 of CM028378.1, read as the reverse complement.
TTTGGTTTTGAATCAAATGAGTATCAAATAAATTATTTTATTTGTTTTTAATGGATTGTTTTTGATTTTGTATTTGATTTTGGTGTACATGATTCAGCTATTGTTCTTGCTCCAAACGTTAAATTTTTGACTGTTTTGTATTAAAAGTCTTGCTTTGAGACTTTTTAGATAGAAATATTATTTTTGGGACTTTTTGGATAAAAGAATTTTTTAGTTGGAGTTTTTAATAATTTCCTCAAAAAGGGAAGATAATGATATTTAATTAGGAAATGAAAAGTATAATACGTAGTTCTAGGTGGTATACTGGTATCCCATGAAAGAAACCAAGATTGGCATGCAATTGAGAACAAGAAGAATGTAAAAGAAAACTCTCCGATGATCACTTCAAATCTTATCTTCAAAATCTCCGTTTTAAATATTTTCTTATTTTGTGCAACTTGATGCTAAAGATTACGAACTCCGATTAAAAATAACACACATAAATACGTATGTTTTTGTGTATGTGCATGTATATTTCCTTTTCACCAATCACCACCATCATAAGGTCTCGTTTAATTAGATGCCATGAAAGAAGATGATTAGGAATATTATAATTTCCATTATTCGTAAGAAGGTATCAAGATTTGCATTATTGAGTTTATTCTAATTCTTACAAGTCCAATTATTGACCAAACACACCCATCAAAATGTTCAAATTTGACTGGTCATTGATGCGATTAGACAAGTCTTGAGCTTAAGCAATGTCGTTTTTATCTGTTGATTGTTTGAGTGAAGCTCTATCTATCTAATGGTCATTAAGAATATGGTTAGTGGGGGTGACAAAAATTTATCCTACTCATTGGGTTATCTATTATATCCATTATAAAAAACTTATTTGGTATTATCCATTAACACTCAATTAAGTTAATGGGTATTAATGGATAATATCCATTAACACCCAATTACAAAATGGATAATTATGGATATTAACCGGTTATCCATTGGGTTTATCCATTAATGTCACCACCACCATTGAGTTTATCAACTAACGTCACCACCATCAACCGCCCCCACCCACCGCCCCCACTTCCCACATTCGGCAACCGCCACCGGCCACCAGCCACCGCCTACCACCATCAATCGCCTCCACCCACCGCTGCCACATCCCACCTCTGGCAACCACCACTGCCCATCGCCGCCGCCATCACCACTGTATGTTCTTTACTTAAAAATAATAATAATTAGATATTAGTTATCAAAACTTGTTACCAATAGGCTAGACCACTTTTTGATATTTATTTGAAGGTTAATATAAATATAAACAAGTAATCATAAAAAATATTGATTATTAGGAACGTATTTGTTCTTTTATTTTGGATTAAGAATATTTGTTTGTTATTTATAATTTATAATTATAATGAATATAAGTGTTTAATTTTTTAATAAGGTATTTGACTTTTTTTTATCGATCTTTTATTACTTTTACACAATCATTTATTAGTGTCAAATCAATAAACACGTATATTTTCTATCTCACAACTATGAAGACTATTATAAAATTTTGACAACTTTGTATATATTAGGTGATAAAAATAGTGTCGCATTGCAAATTTCACTTTTTATTTGAGTAAAAAAAATGAAAGAAAAGATAAATGTCAAAATTAAGAGAATATCTCGGTCGTTGTTGAAAGTGGTGCCCATGAATTTTTTATTAAATGTGAAAAGTTAGTGAAAATATTATGATTTATGAACATTAAGTTATTAACTTATCATTGTGTGTGCGTGTGTTTTTTTTTTTTTTTTTGGCGTGTGTGTTTTTCAGTGGGTTTGTGTATGTATGTTATACTTAGTGAATCATAATATAAGTATGTAAGTAATACTCAAAACAATAAATGATATTTCTTATTGGGTATTTTTTATATGTATGTTAATGGATGTTATTGGATAATATCCAAAACTACCCATTAACTATATTTGATAAATAATAATTTTATCCAAATTAACCGATAACACCCAATTACCACCCCTAATGGTCAACTTGGCTTGTTAGTTCAATTGAGCAACAAGTGCCAAGGGACCTAACTAGAAATTTGTCACCTCAACTTCAATATACCTCGTAATACTTATCCTATCGTTAATTGAAAGGCCACTCAATATTTTTAGTGGTTGTTGAAATTATGTGGGTATAACTTTGAAGACTATTACTCCTTTAGTTTTCTAAGAAATTTATGTTGGCATGTGTGGTGTTCGAATGGTTGCTTCTATAAAACTGATTATACACGGACGATTGATGAAAATATAATTCATTTATTATTTGAGATTTGGTTTAACATGGTTGCATATAATTGAGAGGACACAAGAGAAATTATTGTTTGAAATTGAGAAGCCTACAGAAGTCAATGGTGGGCTTGAACTTGAAGAGGGACCCTTTTATTGTATCATTTAATAAAATTGATTGGCTAAAAAACAATTCAGATATCTAGAAGTACGTTGACTAGGAAAAAGTGTATTTGCTAGTGTCGTGTTTATTTATTTATTTTTGTAAGCAATAACATAAATTGAGGCATTATTATATTCTAAAAAACCGTACATAATAATTATAATAAATTGATGCATTCACACTTTTAACATAGTATTCAACATGAAGATGATGGGTGAAATATGGCTTCAAATCGTCTATTACACCCTTTGTCATATTTTCTATCTTATTAAATCTCAATCGTATATTTTTCTTGTTATTTTAGTCATTTTTTTTATATAAAAAAAACATGTAGGATTAAGATTCAATAAGATAGAGAATATGATTAATAATCTTGTTTGATGGGCGTTTTTGGTCAAATATTTCAATATTTTTTAAAATTTAAAGATTTTAAAACGTTGTGTTTAAAATTTTTTTAAAAAATAATTTGGAGCGGTTTTAAAATATGTTGCGTCAACTACTTTGTTTATGAAAAATAGTGAATAGTTTCAAACGTAAAAATAAAAAAAATATTGAAAAATTCTCGTTTTCACATTATAAGATTGAGATATATGTTTTGAAGCCTTGAAATATATGCTATCTATTTAGTTATTTCAAAGTGTAGACTTATGATCAACTTATTTTTGTCCTTTGAGAAAATCTTCAATTCCTTTTCCTTTATTTCTCTCTCTCTCTCTCTCTCTCTCTCTCTCTCTTTACACCATGGTTGTTGACTTTCGGTCATGGCTACATCACAACTTACGCTAGCCTTATGGCATGCCATCTATGGGATAGGATACATATATTACAACTATGTAAGTGTGACTATATTGAGGTTTGTTACTCTTTGCTATTTGATTATTTAATTTATATTTATTTGAAAAGGAAGAAACATTATTTTGATCAGATTAGTATGTTTATCGAATTACAACTCAATCTTTTAACGCAATAAAACCATGATATCTACAACATTAATTCACTAATCAATTATTAATCTATTATTATTTATAACGCCTATTTTACAATCCATCATCTTTGTTCTAGTTATTAGAGCATCTCCAATTCTTAACCAAATAAGAATTCCATTAATCAACAATGGGATGAATTGCATGTGAAATAAGAATGAAGAAAAAGAAAAATTGATTGATTAATTTATTTGGATAAAAACGATTTTTTTATAATTTTTCTTAAATCCTAAAATGTTTTTAATAATTTTTTAAAACCTACCGCATTTTATGTATGTGGTAATTTTCTATTTATGTTAATACGTTAATAATATGTGTGAAAAAACTAAGGATAAAGTGATAAAAGCGATGTTTTAAAAACTAATTTATAAATTAATTATTTGAGAAATATATAAAATAACGTGAAATAATTTATTTGAGAAGTATAAAAATAAGAATGAAATGTAAAGTTAACGATAACGGATCATTATAACGCCTATTTTATAATCCATCATCTTTGTTCTAGTTATTACTCATCGGCGACGGCCTGCCATTTCATTAAAAATATATATATATATATATGTGATGTAGAAATTCGTAAATAAGAAAGTATATTTATGGAATTGATAGATGGGGTGGGGCCAAGAGAATCTTTAAGAAAGAAAAAAGAATGGCCTCCATATTGGACGGTTGTAAAAGGGTCAAGGGAAGACGAAATTTATGGGACAGACAATAAATCCCACTTGCATGCCCTGAAACGTTGATAGGCTTATAATAATTGATGATTGTAACATGGGTCAACTCTGGTAGTCGCCATAGTACTCGCGTTCCGTATCCAAATCATTGTTCAGTTTTCTTTTCTTATTTTGGTTCCTTGAACAGTGTGTGTGAGTAAATGTGTTTAGCGGTTTAGATCGTTATGTGACTAATTGATTATTGATGTGAGGCAAGTTGTTGGTACCAAGTGAAGAAAACTCAAGTTTGGTTAGGATCTCACAGTCGGGACTCAGCTGGGTGTCACCCACCCTTTGAATTGAGATTGTGGCTTTGAATTTGACTATTTTTAGCCACAAGACCAAAAAGGTCTGTGTTTTGCTTTCACGTGGAGGCTAAAGTAGACTCTGGTCTGACTCACCTGCTCCCCTCCCGCGCGGTCACCTTCCCTAACTTCACTTTCATCACTTGTACACTCACCGCCCTTCATTTTTCCAGCCAAAATTTCTACATGAAGTTGTACGGTGTACCACTCATATTCACTTATTCTACTTCCTCCAATGTTTATAGGATTGCAAATTTAAACTAAAACATCATACGGAGTAGTTAATAAAGTTGAATTTGATTTTTTTAAAAGAGATTCACCTTGACAGCTTGACTTTGGTTTTGAATTAATTACAACTGCTCTCTCCGTCCCTAATTAATCATCCTAGTTGATCCGGCGCATAGTTTAAAAAAAAGCAATTGACCTGATTATTTATATTGGTTTAATGTGTAGTTTCCTTTAAAGCCCATGTGTATGTGGCCTATAATTAAAATAGGATGGAAAAGTAAGGGTAAAGTGGTAAAAGTGATGTTCTAAAAAGGTAAGTTTCAAACTGGACAATTATTTTGTGATTGACGAAAAAGGAAAGGAATACGATAATTTAGGGACGGAGGAAGTACTTTATAAAATATTTGTTAGAGGGGTTGGCTTGATGTGTTTTCTATTCTAGCAATGTTTGTGTACAGTGTTGTTTTAAGTTTCTCAGGCAATGAAGCTCTGTCCTTAAGACAAAAACTGGCACCGTATGCAGACTGGACGGATGCTGCCAGTGAGTCTCTCAGGGTTTAGGTTACGTGAATGAAGAGGGCAGTCCTCCAAACTTTAGTCACCGGCGAATCGAACACATCTGTTGTATCTCTGTAAAGGCATAAAGTTGTCCGAAAATGGACACAACCGTAGCGGTTGGGTGTCCGTTTCAGACAGGTTCACACTATTTAAAAGGGTCACATGTCATTTGAACTGAACTGGTAACAAAAAGATAAGGTTCAAGTAAGCCAGGTCGGGATAGGCGGGCGGCGGCACGTGAGTTTGGACCAGCACTTGGCGCGTGAGTTCACACTATTTAAAAGGGTCACATGCCATTTGAACTGAACTGGTAACAAAACGATAAGGTTCAAGCAAGCCGAGTCGGGACAGGCGGGCGGAGGCGCGTGAGTTTGGACCAGCACTTAGCTAGGTCTTCCCTCCTAAACAAAAATGTAGTGGCCCAAGGGCCAAAAGTAAAGTCTCAAAACTCTACTTTATAAAGTAGAGCTAGTTTCATCTTATTCCCAATTTGGGATTCTCATTTCTTTCCCTTACATGACTAGCTTATTCAAGTTAGTTAAAAACCAAGTTTCAACAATATTCTTATTGTAACGAGACCCGTCGTAATCAAGTATGATCTCTATGGATCATAATCTGTAAAACGAAGTTCACTTTTTCACAACTCAACCTATTAATATGATAGGTTAAGTCCAAAAGATCCATCTAACCTGAAATACATCTTAAACTATCTTTCCTAAGTTTTCATTTAACTCATTAGTCATTCCATTTAAAAACACGCGTTTTTAAGTATAATTAAAGAAAAAAAAGACTCATGTTAAAAGAACAATTTGCAGGCATTCTCCATTATTGTTTAGCATTATTGACCGAATCACCAAAATCTTTTCTACAAAGTTTGTCTAGTTATTTGAAAGGAAAGAAGAATGCGTTTATGCTAGGTAGGTCGAGAATGTTTTTCGAAGTCATGGATTGCTATTAGAATTCTTTTGACAATTCCGAGTACGGTTGCTTCCGCTTAAATAAGTTTTTCAAAATTAAAGTTGATTAAAATTATCTTTGATCAACAACGTTGCAATGAAGGAACAACGATTTCACCATCATGTCAACAGGTTTAATTAATACTCCATATACTTTTGCATCTAAAAATAATTCTCCCTCCGTCTTAAAATTATTGTCTTCCTTTTCTTTTTCGTTCGTCCTAAAATAATTGTCTTCTTTAAAAGTTTCATTTTTAGTACATCAATTTTGTCACTTTACTCTTATTTTTTCTTCTTACTCTAATTTTAGGCCACATATTCATACGTTTTAAAGGAAACCATACATTATTTCAATATTAATAATAAATATGTTTTCTTAATCCATATATCAAATCCAGTGTTCTAAAACTCCCCACCTAGCTCTGCTTAGGCCCCGCCTAGGCGCTAGGCGTCTCTCCGTGAGTTTCTTAGTCGCCGCCTAATCGGCCAAGTCAACGCCTACGCCAAACCCCACTAACCTTAATTTATTTTTGTACATTTGATTTTATGGCGTGCGGTGGCCGAAAAAGGAAGGGGGCGAATTGGAGAAGAAAAGGGGAGTGGTAATGGTGAGGAAGAAAGGGAGGTAGAAAGAAAAAGGGTTTGATTTTGTGCATATTCGGTGGGCTGAGAGAGGGGATAAATTAAAAGGTTGAATCTAGGAGGAAAGAGATTGGATGATGAAAAAATGAGGAGAGTCGGATTGTCGGAGAGAGAGAGAAGAAAAAAATGAAGAAAAAATGGTTGTCGGTCTGCTAGATAGAGAGAAGAAAGAAGAAGAATAAAAAGATGAAAAAAAGGGGCTGTCTCGGGACTCGAAACTTAGAATGAGGAGGGAGGAGGAGACTAGGGAAAATAGGTTAGACTGTGGGTTGTATGGCAGTAGGTAGATGAAGTAATTTTTTTTTAAAATTCTAAACTTGGTTGGTTTATTGCTTTGGGGTTGTTGGGAATTAGGATTAGTGGTAAGTTTGTATATTTTTGTTCATTTTACAAATAATGTCAAATATAATCGACCAACCTTAATTTATTTTTGTATTTTGATTTTATAAAATAATGGTAATGGTGATAAAAAGAGTAATATCTTTTTTGTTTTTAGTTATAAACTTGGCTTGTTTATTACTTTGGGGTTGTTGAGAATTGAGATTAATGGTATGTTTGTATATTTTTGTTCATTTTACAAATATAGACAAGTGTTTGATAAAATAACAAATATAAAAAAATTTAAATTTATATTCAATGTGTCTGATTTTTTATGTAAATTATCAAAAAATGGTAATTATGCCTTAATTCAGGCCTAGTCCCAAAAAAATTTTAGAACCTTGACAAATATAAACAAGTGTTTGATAAAATAATAAAAATAAAAAATGAATAAATCTGCAGTCAATGTGTTTGATCTTTGATGTAAATTATCAAAAAAAATAGTAATTATGCCTTAACTCTAGGCCTCGCCTAGGTCCCGATTACGCCCCGGCTAGTCCCCTGGGCGCTAGGCGCTAGTGTGTCGCCTAGCAACTACCTAACGATTTTTAGAACCTTGACCAAATCAATTCAGACGATAATTTTTGGGACGAATGGAATACTATTTTGGGATATTTCAATCAACTTTCAAAAATTATGCTTACATTTTTTATAATATTTCATTTTTACCATTCACTTGTGTTGTAAGTACATTGTTTGTGCTTAAATATTTTTATAATTATAACTAATTCCAATGTCATTAATATATCCCCTCGTTAATTAGATGTTTCAAATTAGAACTTTTTGCGAAGAAAGTCAAAGACTTGAGTGTTTTGGTGATATTTTTCGATAATATGTAAGTTTTTCTCTCTTAATTAATGTTTATAATAATTTCAGTTGTTTTATATTTATTTGAATTTGATTGTAGTTTTGTTTAATGGAAATAGTCAAGGGTCTTGGGTATAATTTTAACTTAGGAACACCCAGCGTGTGACCAGAAAGTTTAAGTTCATTTAATTCATATCATATGACATGATTATTTTATGTAATACTCCATCTCCATGTAACATGCTTTATGGATGAGAAAGATCGATGGATGAAAACTTTGGATCACCATCACTACTCATTTGAGAATCCCAAAAAATAAATGAGGAAGCCAAAAATATCAAACTCCACTAGTTTAAGACGGCTTAAAGAGACAAACCAAAAAAAGAATGATGGCTTTAGCTCATTTTTTTAATTTTAATATCACACTCACACGTTTATAACACTATATCATTTAGCTCTTTTTTTAAATTTTAATAGGCATTTCTGCAACATCCTAATCAGTAACATATCTTTTAACTTATAATTAAATAATACTAACATCATGTGTCCGTGTCATAGACAAGTATTTATATGAGCTCAGTTAAACAAAACACACAACTGAAAGTTTTATATGTAATTGTGGAGGGAGTAATTCAAACAAAACTCATAACTGAAGGGTTTATATGTGATTAAACCTAGATTTCGTGCCTATGCCTATGACATAGTGTTAGTATAGACGTGATCAATGTATGAAGAGAGTATGATGCGAATAAATTAGTATATGCTTGAGATTTTGTAAGAATCAAATTCATGTACACTACACAAAAAACTTCCCGAAAATTAAAAAAATAAAATATTTTATTCGCTGTAAAATTCTTTAACTCATCCAAAAAAAGTATAATTAAACATTCAAAAACATTCTCTCTTACACACCAACACAACACTTATTAATTGAAATAAACATAAAAATGAATATCGCAGCAAACAAAAAATATAAAATTAATTGAATGAGACAGAGTGAACTAACAAAAAACTATTTTGAAATCACAAATATTTCAGACTATTAAGGAAAACTTAACACATATTTTTTTAAAAAGAAATAAATTAAAATACAAATATTTAAAATTACAAAACTTAGGAACGAATGTTTTTTAAAAAAATAAATCTAAATCGGAAAAAAATTAAATTGAGATTTTGTTGATTAGGATAACAATTAATTAAAAACTGCAAACTAAATATTAATAATAAAACTAAAATACAAATATTTAAAATTGTAAAAATTAATTACAAAACTTACAAACATTCTTGGTTAAAAAAATGTGTTAGAGGAAAGCATTCTTGTAGATGTAACTGGTTGTGGAGAGGATAATTCAAAAAAAAAAAAAAACAATAACTGAGGGGTTATTACATACTTATTGGTTGTAGAGGGGGTAATTCAAATAAAACTCATAAGTGAGGGAGTTTATACGCAACTCACATACTTACGAATCAATCTAGACCGCCAGTTAGCTCCTGATCTCTTTTATAATATAGATTTTTGTTCCTGGACATTAGCAAAAATATTAGTTTGGTACTCGGACTCTAAAACATATTCATGTGGTCCCTTAATTCGTTTTTTTTTATCAATTTCCCCCTCCCGCCGTTACCGTTACATTTTCCGTCCAATATTATTTCAAATGCCAAAAATACCCTTAAAAGTTTAATATGAGATGACTTTTCAAAATGTCCAAAATATAGGGGGTTAATGTGCCAATTCAAAAAGGAGTCTCTTCAACCTTTGAGATTCAATGTCAAACTTCGGCACTCTCGACTCCATCAGTGGACAAAAATTAATCTTGATTTGGATCTCCAAGAGACTCCAAGTAGGGTTTTCTCCAATCAAAAATAATAATAATTCTAATAATAAAGTAAATCCTTCTATCTTCTGCCCTCTTGCTCAAAAACCTTCTTCGCATCTTTTTTCCTTGTCTTTGTAATTACATACAACATTCTCTCCCAATTCAAAAGGGAGTCTCTTCAACCTTTAAGATTCAATGTCAGACTCTGGCAACCTCGACTCCATCGGTGGCCAAAACCCTACCTGGAACGACAAGTTCGTGTTTCGTGTCCTATTTGATTTCCTCACCAACAAAACCTCAAGCGTCTCCGAGGAAATCTACGCAGTCTATGGTTTCATCAAAGACTTTCATGTTGGCAACGCTCGTTTACTTCTCAACACATGCGTCGGTGGTGATGGTTCACCCGAAGGAAAGCCGTCGTTTTCTAACGTCCAAGTCCATTGCCCATCATGCCAGTTTCAAGGCGTTCTTAATGTTGGTGTGATGGTCTGCGACGATTCTTAGTTAGAGATCCAGAACTGAAACTGGAAAAAGAAAGAGAGACCCACCTCAAAAATGGAGAGATAAACCAAGATCTGAAATTTTGATTTTTTGGTATGTATAAACTCTTCAATTGTCACATTTGATCTAGGGTTTCACTCCAGCACCCATTTGTTAGATTCTATATTTTATGTATTATGTATGTATTCCTCAGAACCACCACCCCGCCATTGTCGTCGTCGGGAGACCGAAGTCTGACATTGAATCTCAAATGGGTTTCAATGGAAAATTGCTCACTCCTCTCCTCCCATGGTGAGTAATCTCTTTCAATCATTCCCCTTCTATACTGCCCATAATCTATTCACGATAATGGGTCGATGCCGAAGAAGAATTCGAATATGTCTCGTGCGATGTTGATGGCGGGGGTGGAAAGAAATATGAGGCTTTCAAAGTTGATGACTCTTTTTTTGAATTAACACATTAACCCCTTATATTTTGAACATTTTGAAAAATCAACTCATATTAAACTTTTAAGGGTATTTTTGGCATTTGAAATAATATTGGACAGAAAATGTAACGGTAATAATGGGAGGGGGGAAATTGCTCCCAAAAAAAACGAATTAAGAAACCACATGAATATGTTTTAGATCCTGAGGACCAAACGAATATTTTTGTTAATGTTTAGGGACCAAAATATATATTAATCCTTTAACTTATAACCCATCCCAATACTTAGTTCTTTCTCCTCATCAACCCATTCCCCAATGAACATTTAGCATTATGTTCCTCATGATATTTTCTAAAAAAATAGGATGCAACAAAAACACACAGAAAGGAGATGCCCCAAACCACTTAATATACTTTGAAAGATCTGTTTAAAAAAAAAAACTTAAGAAAAACTCTCTTAGGATTATTTTATGGAAGATAGATCGTAGTGCAAAGATCTGGTCAAAAACTAAATAAAAACTCTCTTACAATTATTTTTTGTAAAATACATCTCCCTGACCGATCGATTCACTGTGTGTTAGTGAGTTGAGGTGTGAGACAGTAAGGTTTCATCTTACGAATTAAGATTCGAAAAACACTTACGGTATCACAGGATGCCTGCTCAAAGATGTATAACCTAGATGATGTCATTACATATCTCTTGTTTAGATGCAAGTGATTGGAAGAATACATTCTGCATTAGGGGTGGCAAAATGGGTATTATGGATCAATGGATAATAGGCCATTATCCATGACATGGATAATGACCTATTATTCATTGATCCATAACACCTATTTTACCACCCCTATTCTGCATTCCCTATAATTCCCTGAAGCAGAGTAAAAGAAGTCATTTTTAATGCAAGCAAAGGGAAAAAGGCATTGAAAACTAACTTATCAATGATTGTAAAAAGTAATAAAGGAACCAACAAAAAAAAAATTATAATTTGACACGTTTTTAAGATTATTATCTTTCTTTTTTTGATAGGTTATATATATTGCCATATCTCTTTCTGTAACGTTATCAGCATATCCAACCATAATTCCTATCTTCTCAGGGACCCATACTACTTACTTAGTGCCTTCCAGTTTGTTTGTGATCACTTACTCAAGTTGCAGACTTAGTCTCAAAGTTTGGTTCGTCAAAAATTAATTAATTAATAAGAAAACAAAAAAAAAAAGGCAACCTTGCCATCGTTAACAATTACGAGGTTTCGTAATGGTATTGAATGATCCATTCGATTCTTATAAACCAATTTTTTTTTTTTAAAAAAATTAAGCGTATTGTCTCTCTTATTACAAAATCCTTACGACGAAGGAGGGCTATAGTAATTATTCTCGTCTTAAAATGGGTGTTTAATATTTGTTTATTATTATAAAAAAAATCACTTGTTTTTAAAATAGATGGAAGTTTTTTTTTTTTGTCTTCAAACCGCATTAGTTGTGAAACTAATACAAGCTTGCAATACAATGTACAAATAAAACGATTAAGTTTCCTATCGGTAAGACACCTATCCATGTTAAATGGACCGAGATTCCAAAATTTCAATGCAATCTCTCAGTTTTTGGAAATTGCAGCGTCGCCCCTTACATTCATAAATAAAGAGTGTCATTTTTTTAGTTTTACAAGTATCTTTTTTAGTATAAAATGTATCACTTTACATCTTTAATACAAATTATCACATTTTTTCATTTAAAATGTGTCATTTTTTTAAGCTTAAATGTGTTATTTTTTATCTTAAATGTGTCATTTTTTCTTTGAAAATTGTTACTTTACATTTTAAATGAAAACCGTCACTTTATAGCATTAAAAGTGTCATATTTTAGCATAAAATGTCTCACTTTTGGCAATAGAAGTGTCATTTTGCATTATAAAAAACTAGTTTTTGTACTCATGCGTTAAACGCACGACATATATATTTTTAAATTAAATTATATATAACTAAAATATAATAGGAAAAAAATTAGAAGATGAACAAATATCTTGAAATAAAAATCGATCAACACTTATCATGAAATGAAAATTGAATTATTTTTATTTTTTACAAATTAAAATTGTTTCAATCCTTTCGTGATTTTGCAAGTTTGTTTTAATGTTTGCACTGTCTTGTTGCACATTGTGTATCAATGTTTTGAATATAATGAAATATGATTAAAATGATATCATGTACTTTGGTACTTGTGAATCATTGTGTGATATATATGAATCACTTGACATATACATCTACTAAATAACAGGTAAAAGATGTTACTCCCCCCATTCCAAACAAATAGTCCACTATTATGTTTTGAGATGTTTCACTTAAAAAGTCTACTTCTAAAAATTAAAGTATAAATGTATCATTTTTTACTAATGAGCTACTAAAAGTGTCATTTTCTTAAAAAGTTTAACTTTCAAACGGGGACTCTTTAGCCGAAACTGAGGGAGTATTAATTATTACGATGCATGAATATACATCAATATTACAACCTTTGAAATCATAATAGGATAATTATCTCTTATTTCTCATGTTCAATTTATTAATAAACATGATTTCTATATTATAGTATTATGTAGTTCTTTCAAAAATTATTTGTCATTTATGTGTCTCTATACACACGCACAAACATGTAGAAAGTAGTTTACCAAAAACATGAACTAAATTTGCACCATTTGTTTTGGATGTACTTGAACAAAAAAAAATGAAAATTTGATGAACAAATATGATTAATTAACCTTACCACTATAAACTTTTTTTTAGTTTATTTTTACTGAAAACTGACCTAAAATTTGCACCATGTGTGTTTTAAGTACTTCAACTAAAAAATGGAAATTGATAAACAAATATGGTGAGTTAATTTTACCACCATAAAACATTTGTATATTTGTTTTGTGGATGTTTTTGTCACCAATTTAGATCACATTTGTTGTAGACATAAATTGTAATTTGCAGTTACTTGTTGTGATTTATGTATCTGTCATGACTATCAAACACTGAAACATTTTATATGTAGTATAAACAAATAATTTTTCTATTTATCACTTTGCAAATACAATAATAGAAATTATATTTTTAGATTAGATAATTAATAAAAGAGAAAATCAAAATATATATGAGTATAAGTTTTATACTTACCTCGACATCAACAATATCAACACCATAATATTTTTAGTAAAAAGTATTGTGAAAATATCAAAATGATTAAATTAGATTTATCTTTCAAAATTTTAGCAACTACTTTTGAAGTTTCACTAATAAGTAATAAGTATATATATATATATATATATATATATATATATATATATATATATATATATATATATATATATATATATATATATGGGTGGAAATCTGAAAGAACATAATGCAAAAAGTATTGAGAATATGGACAAATTATAAAGAGTTTCAGGAGATGTATTTTTTATATATAAGACATTAATTGTTATTAAATGTTACTAATTATAATAACTTCATGAAGATCCATTTTTAGAAAGTTAATATAGGCGGAAAACTGACATAAATAAGAGTGTTATACACTTCTGGCATTTTATATATACCATTATTAAAAATGTCACTTTTTTGCATTAATTGTATCACGTTTTAACAATAATGGTGATACTTTTGGCCATTTAAGTGTTACTTTACATTTTAATAAAAATTATTATTTTTCCACTAAAAAATTATCACTTTTGCCCTTAAATGTGTTATTTTTTATTACAAAGTATCAATTTACATTAAAAATAAAATAAATCAAATATTTAAGATTAAAATGCAGAGTTTGGAAAGATGGGTTTTGCGGCTCGTCTTTTGGAATCATTATGGGCACCGGAGTAACATTTTGAAAAATCAAGGGTACCGGAGCAAATAAGAAAAGTTCTCATTAATGTGGTGGTGGCCCGTTATGATGTATCATGCCTTTATAAGCTCTCTAAAACCCTTTTTAGAGCATCCACATTGTATAAACTTCTTATACATCTTTTTAGATGGGTCCTCACTGTCACCTACACATTTTTTTTTCTTACTCACTTAAAAATATATATTTTCATTGTATAATCTTCTTAACATCTTCTTAACTGTGTCTCACTGCCACATCATTAACTTTACACTTCAATCTTATTTTTATATTTTTAAAATAAATTTATTTATTTATTATATTTCATATTTAAATATTATGTATATATAAATTAATTTATAAATAAAGAAGTTAATGAATTTATAAATAATAAATTAATCATAAATTATATAATTTATAATTTAAATAATAAATAAAGATTAAATAATAAATAAAGATTAAAACACAAATAAAGTTGAATTTATTAATAAAAATAAATTTCAACTTGGCCAATTTTCGGTTCAAAGAATTGTATGATTTTAAAAAAAGAAAGAAATACACAAATCAAAACCAAAAAGTCATGCAGTGGCTCACGCCAAACCACTTCTCATGCCCCTTCCCCGTGCATGTGGTAGACGCGCCAACTTTGGGCCAATGGTGCACCACACAGCCCCTCTCTCCCCCATTCTTCTTAAATCAAAATTTTCTCCTTAAATAAGAAGATGAAACTATCTCTCTCTTACATGGCTGGCATAGGAAGTCATCTCTCATTGTTTGTTCTTCTCTTCTTAATAGGAAGATGGGTGAAGAATAAACAATGGAGTTGCTTTTAGAGATATTTAGTTACAACTATCTCCACAGTGGGGAATTGCCGAAGGTCTCCATCTCCATAACAAGGTAAATCACTCTTCTAAATAGAAGAGTGATTTACCTTGCATAGTAACTCATCTCCAGCTCTCTCTAATCTTTCTTGTTTGTGCGCAACCTTTGTCGATTTCTCTCTCCCCTACCGGTTTTTTTCTCTGTTCTCCTCTCTTCCACAGAGATTGCTCGATCTGCATTCCACGAGTTTAGGTAATTTTTAAATATCAATTTCTCTACTTTCTAGGGTTTTGTGAATGAGAGATTTGTTGGGATTAAATGTAGACTCTTTGATTAGGATATGTTTGTTTGGTTTATGTTGAAACCGGATGCTTGTACTCACTTTGATTGATTGAGATTTGTGCACTTTTTTCCTCTTCTCCACTGGCGCAACCTTCATTGATCATCGCTCTCCCTCTACTGGTCTTCTTCTATGTTCTCCTCCCTTTCACAGATCACAACAATCAATGTGTTGGGTAGATTATGTTTCATTCCACGATTTTTAGGTAATTTCAAATCTCAATTTCTTCACTTTCTAGCTTCTATGATTTTGTAAATGACAGATTAATTTGTTGAAATTAAATGTGCACTCTTTGATTTATGATATGTTTGCTTGGTTTATTGTTGTAATATGATGCTTGTACTCACTTTGATTAATTGAGATTTTATTTTAATTTTAGATTGAATGAGGGATTTTAAAATATATTGAAGTAGACATTTGTTAGTTGAGCATGATATAAAAACTTCTTAAGGCCAAAACTATATATATATATATATATATATATATATATATGTGTGTGTGTGTGTGTAGCAGGAAGATATATAATAGGTATATATATATATATATGTGTGTGTGTGTGTGTGTGTGTGTGTGTGTGTGTAGCAGGAAGATTAAATAGGTGTGAAAATAAATTCTACCCCAACCCATCTTTTTGAATAAATAAAAATTAAGCCGAATTCATATGGTGGAAATTTACAAACAATAATTGTAACCATTCCAATCATCATGATAATCTGTGAGTTTTTAAATAGGTAGGAACTTCAACTATTCAATTGTTGGTTCTTGTTTGTTCTTGAGGCCCAGTTCATATTATGTCAACTGAAATAAATGTATTACCTGTTGGAAAGAATTTATATATTTGGGTTTTGGACATCTAGTAATCTGATCTAACTAGTTTTAGTGTTTGTTTTGTCAAAGGCTTAATTGTTCCCTCTCTGTTTGTCTGTCTAATTTTATTTTATTTCGGATAAGAAAAGAGATATATTAGATTAAATAAGAGAAAGATACAAAAGGACAAACAAGAGATCCATCAAAACAATTGAAAAGTAATAGAAATCAAAAAAGAATATACAAGATAATCAACTAAACGATAAGAACATGCTTTTCGTGCTGAATAATAGAAAGCATTCCATGGCAGGGGATGAAAGTCAATCCATCTAATTAGTTTCATTAAGATGATTTGGCATCTCCAAGAATCTTGATTCTATGTAAAATCTAATGTGGGTTTCTGCATTAATTATTTGGATTTGGTATCCTCAAAAAGTTGGTTCGTCAACGTTTTGATGTTCCTCTGAAGTAAATTATTATAATTCTTCAGTCCTAGGAATTCTTTGATTTTGTTAGTCGCATGTGTTTATAATTGATTGACTATGAAGCATTGAATCAATGCTTAAGTCAAATCTCTAATCAAGATCAATCTTCGTTCTATTACTGCTTTATCTGTTGTTTGTTGACAAGTAAATCGGCTAAAACCAAACTTCTTAATTTGGTATAATATATTTGAGGTTGCTTAGTAGTTCTCTTCATCCTCGAGGTTAAGTTTTAATGCGCTGATTTTCTCAAAATAAACATCTTCCTGTTGGCTTTGATACATCATACATTGACAAATTAGAACTTTTGGGTAAGGCATGATGTTGCTATAATATAGTAGCAACATTGTTATGTCTATTTTTGAGCATGATAATTGATAGCTCTGTAAAATTATCCTATAACAGATTATGGCCCTTAAAATATATATCTTATTGGTGTTATAATAAATATGATTATACATTAATGTCATGTAATAAAAGTTTGTGTTGTTGTTTACAAGTTTAATGGATCCTTCCCGGCCATCTTTCCAACAAAACTTGCCGCATGTGCAACTCATTGTAAATGACTCGCCAACGCAAGAAACCATATTGAACTGGTCGCATGGATTTATGTTCCCTCCAATACCACTCCAACAAACTCAGGCAACTCACGTAGGACAGGCTGCTGCGTATGCGCCTTTTTTAATGGAACAAATGCAAGCAAAAAACCATCCATCTATCCAACATCTCATATCTACTACACCACCCCATTCTACATACAATCAACCGCATTTTCCTACATCCCAATCTGAATCAAATTCAACTAAAACATCAAGTGTGCCAGCCAAAGTCTCTAATAGAAAAGCACCAAACTGGAACCACAAAGAAGACGAGGCACTTTGTGAGGCTTGGGTGCAACGTTCAGAGAGAATCTGATTGTCATCACTGGTCAGACTGGTGATACTTTGTGGTTTCACATCTTTGAGGACTTCTGTAAAAAGCAATCACAAAATGTACTCAAAAAGGATTGGAGAATAAGTGGACGGCAATTCATGCCGATGTTACAAAATGGAGAGCTATTGTGAACAAAGTTAATAGAAACCATCAAAGCGATACAAACATGGCTGAGGTTCACAGTTTGACATCTTTTTTTTAAGTTCGTTTCTTTATTTTTCTTATATGTGGATTTAAATGTCTCTGTCTACTATTGCTAGACAAGACAAAAGTAACTTCATTCTGGTGTTACTGGATTCAGTTACCAATTGTAAATAGTTACAAATTTACGGTTAATATTAATGATGATTTTAAACTTTTGTACATGTTATTATAGTTAAGAGCTTGTTATGAAGTATTCAAGAATGATCATGGCCGTGATTTTAAGTTCTACCACTGTTTGCAGATACTTCAACACTCAGCCAAGTAGCATATTTCTCCTGGTGAAAAAAGTAAAAGTCGGCCTTCTCCAAGAAGTAATCCGGTCAATGCAACTCCCCCACCTGTGTCCCCTATGAATGACTTTGCTGACATTGGTCTTGATGCCACTGGTCTCGATGGCTTGCCTGATACATGTGCTTATCCTCCTACACACATTCATGTAAGTGATGACTCCCCCTTACCCACCACACCTACTAGGCTGCTCCAAGTTGTATCCGCTCTAAGCTACTAGCACGACCTTTAGGAAGGAAGTTTGCGAAGGAGAAACGTCGTCACAAAGACAACAATGCGTCACATGAAGTGTCTATGCGCAATAAAAGGTTGAGTGACCAAGTACTTGAATGGAGGATCTCCCAAAATAGTCGATTTCTCGATAATGCAAGAAGCTAACAAGGCTCAATTTGAGTCCTTGAAAGCAGCAAATGAAGTTCAAGCATTCCATTTGGTGATGAAGACTAAACTTGAAGCATTGCAATCTAGCATTGCAATTGCTCAAGCCATAAGGGAGGCTGAGGAGAAAATTATCAACCGAGCTCCACATCTTCTCACATCTGAGGTTACGGATGTTCAGATTGCAAGGCTTAAGAAGCTGTGAGATCTTGAAATGCAACATGATGGTATATTTCATACCATTAATGTTTTTACCAGATTGCTTCAAATATTTCTTTTGCGTTAATCAAAATTCCATATTATCGTTATTTACAGAGATTCAACAGTTAGAGTACTCCTCGGGAGGTAGTGCAAGCAGACGGCTCAACAATGATAGGAGTAATATGAACCAAGTAACCTTGAAAATAGGTTTAATTTTTCATTCAACTCAGGTGAGGAAGATTAATGGTCCATATGTCGTGCACTATTTTTGAAGGACTATGGCGTGCATTGTTTTTTGAAGAACTGTTGTGCGCTAGTTTTTGAACTATATGTTTCAGTAGGCACTTGTCTCGCAGTATGCTACACGATGTGGTTGGAGAGGAATCATAGAGCCTTTGATAATACAAAATTATGAGTTGATAGATCGAAAGAGTTGGTCATCCAAAACCTTTTTTTGTTGGTGCTCTGGCCATAATTCCTTGTTAGATACTCTTTTGTAAATTTAATGAACAGCTTCCTCTTTATTTAGTTGGAACTTTGCTTGTATACTCCCGATGTACAAAGGGCACATCACTTGTGTTGACGCTTATTCTAACTGATGCAAAGGTTTGTATCTTATATTATAAATTATAATCTATGTTTTCAATTCAATAGGTGATTCTTGACTAACTTATGGGTCGGGGGTTGTTTTATTGTCATTCAAAGTCACTAGCTTGGCTTTGGAAACAACATTGCATGTTCTAGGCATTACACATATACATATACAACAAAGAAATATGCATCTTGTTAAGGTTCTAAAATTGAACCATGAGGTGTGGTTTGAATTAAGCGTTTGGTGCCAAGCTTCTGATAGCAATATGCCTTTCTTTACTAACATATTTTTTAATAATCATGCTGGAAATAGAGAAACATGTGTGGGTTCAGAAGTGAACTTATGGTTCGTAGTACATCGTTAATGGCAAAGTTCGTTCTTTTGAGTTATATTTCTGATTTTATCTGGATCAAAATGGTAAATTATCCTTTCATACTTGAGTTTTTGAACATTTCATGTACAATTAATTAGTTAACTTTATATATCCAAGTTCTTTTTTTTCTGCTAGTATTCATTGCTCTGTATCTTACAGATGGAACCAATCTGTTTTGTTACCACATGTTGTAGAAATTGTGCGACTCTTAACCGAGTATTTTAGGAGATGTGTGTTGGCAAAACTTAGGATAAATGTCTATGCCACCATAAGAATGTTGCCGATGTCCATAACCATGTGGTGATTGCCCTGCATCTATTGTCACCCAGTTCAGCTCCTCCATCATCTCACACTAAGGGTCCCTGTTGTAGTAGATCATGCTTGTTTTAGCTTTTACAATGTTTACAATTACGTGGTGTTGTGAGAAACATTGCTTGTGTCACACTTGCTGATATGCTTTCATTTTTATCGGTTGCAGGCTAAATGCATCGTGTTTTCAGTGAAGCCCAGCTTCTACAGCAAAACCGTCAATGAATGTGGCTGATCTGGTGTAATACACCATGGCAATAGGCAAAAAAGATGAGAATGATCCCAAGCTGGTGCTTGTCAATTTGGTACTTTTAACAAATGATTGATGATCGAAGGTACAAATCTTCGAATCAATTGGTTGTGATACCATCTTCTGAAATGAAATGGTTTTGAGATTTTTAGATGCAGAGAAATTACACAAATGGTGTTTAGAGGGAGGAGAAAGGAATCTGTAGGGATATTTGATCCTTCTTTTTTTATTTAATATGAAATTTGTGAATTACCTGTTTTTTTTCAACCAATAAAAATATTTCTCCCGTGTCCTTTATATATAAGAGAACAAAAGACAATAGTGAGAAAATATATTTTAAACATAAATGGATCCTTTGATTGACCCAAACCAAACCAAACCCAACTTTATTTTTCTTCCTATTTGGGGCTCCGTGGGATCCGTATTCCGTAAAATGGTCACAAACAAGTTTTTTGCCGAAATCAAACTACACATTTTATTTGTTTCATTGACCTAGACCCTGGATCCGAAATAGGTTTAGTCTTCAATGCATGACAATAAAATTCTGTTCTTTTTGCAATATTTAAGGATTTTGATTTTTAATTTTTTTTTCTTTGACCCCACAAACTTCTTTCCATCTTTTTTTTTTTCTTCAATCATTATAAAACGAAAACTCAAAATCTAAAATTCAATCTCGATACTGCCTCTATACATACATAAAGAGACATTGGCAAAAACTTAAGTAAGCCGATCTTACACATATTTTGTAAGACGGATCTTCATTACCCAACTCACTGTGTATTGGTGGTTTGAAATGTGAGAGAGTGGAGCTCCGTCTTACGATTTAGGATCCGTAAGACCGTCTTACAGAGACCTACTCAAAGACATTTTGGCCCTCTATATTTGATGTCACCACCTGGACAAGGACAATACACCGACTTGTTTCTTAAAACCGTTGAAAGTTGGTAGCCAACATAACAATGGCTTTAGACCAGAATCACTTCAGACTCATAAATATAAGAAGTTGGTTCCACTTTCAGATGGCCTTTGCAACTCCTCCCGATCCTGGTAGGCTTTGACAGGAATATCATGGATTTAAGTGAGGAAGAATGTATTACTCCGATCTCACCTCGAATTAATATAGAACATAGGCAGGTCTTATAAGCATGCTAGACACCAATAATATCCATGAACTTTTAGACGAACCCATCCTAGGTCTAATTAACTCTGGTGCCTGATGGCCAAACCTAGTTAACTTGGGGTGCTTAATGGCAAGTGCTTGGACTAAACATAGTGGAACATCCTTTCTGGACTGGGCATTATAATTGGAATCTTTCCTATGTCCATGTGATACGGCAAGTCACGCCGCAATGCACATATGAGTAGAGACACCCACAACGTCATCGTCATCATCATCTTTGGAATACAGAGGCTCTCCCAGGCCCAGGCTAGGATTACATGTGCCAGTATGTCGAACCAGTATAGCTTACACTAACTTTATTCGACCTTTGTCTATCGACCAACAGAGTACATGGCGCTTTGTAGGTGAAAGCAACACGGCTCTTTGTCCAGGGTCAGCTAATTTCAGTTCAAACTGCATCAAAATATTTGCCAGAGGGCTTCCCCTAACATGAACATCAGTTCTGACTCCTAGTCTCCTACCATCCTATTGCTGGAAAAGGCCTCAAACCTTGCTATTAGTTTTTTCTTCTTACTTTTCTTTCAGAAAATCTTGAAATGGTTCTAACTTTCTATCCGATCTCGGTTATAAAAGCATTTGCGAAAATTTCTCAGGACACAAACCTATTCAGTTGAGTATAATGCCAGCTAATGCAGTTGTCTGAGCACTCTTTACAGTTTTTATACAAATCCACGACTCTCATTGTTGAGTTCTTTAGCACTCGTTAATGATATTAATATCGTTTTTGTGGCCAAATAAGGAAATCATAACCATTCACTGCTGTGATTATCGCGAAGCTAGTTTTCATACACGGAGTAATGGTATTTAACAGTATTCTCGGAGTTGCAATCAGATGCGATCCATGTAGGTCGGTCGTATTACCTTACAACATACAATGTCTCGCATTTGCAAATTTGTTGATGATGATGAAGCTCGAGAATCTCTGCTCGTCGAATCACCCAGACAATCAATATTAGAGTATACTTGACAGCGGATGTCACTGCTTGTATCTCTCAAGTAGCTGACGATGATAATGAGAAGATTAATGTGACGTACCTTATGTTGCGTTGAAGATATTTGGCCAAAAAGGCCCATTTGGATTGTTAATTGTAAGCCAATTTGGGCCCTAGATATAAATAGTTGTAATAGAGTAATTAGGGATTGAAAATATTGAATCAAATTACTGAATATCATTTTTCTCTTCCCTCTCTCTTGCCGTGGCTTTCTCCCTCTCTCTCCTTCTGTGTGCACGATCTTTTCTCCTTCACTTCCGGCCACCACCATTAATGGTGGTGGTCCGACATCCATCACATACAGAAACTAACATGGTATCAAAGCGATGTTTCCGCATCCATACAATTCGTCAGAAAATCAAAATCTAAAACCCTAATATTCCCATTCAAAATCTAAACATAGAAATTCTTCGTTCATCCTTTCAATCAAATTCACATAACAGATCTCTCTCTCTCTCAATCAGCTACAACAACCAAACAACTCTCTAAATTTTCTGAAATTTTCATTTCCGTTGTCAATCCAAAATGGTTTCCGATGAGGTTGTGATTGAGAAAAGTGCTGTAGAATTGAAGCACTTAGGTTTCGTGAGGGTAATCACGTTGAAAACGTTGGTGTACGTATCGCATCTGTACGAATCTACTAAGAAGAACTCAGGTTTGTTGAAATCTGTCATCGGTGCTGTCGAGAGCACCGTTACTACTGCAGATGGACCTGTTGACGAGAAATTCAAGAGCGTTCATGATGTTCCGCATGAGATTGGGAGAGAACTGCTCATTGAAGGATTGTAAGAAGATGATCAATTCGGTCGATGTAGATGGCGATGGTTGCGTCAATTTCACTAATGATTGATTGATTGACATTACGCATAAGGTTTTCGTTCTGGATCCGATCTCTTTTGTTGTCTCTCAATTTCTTTTCTGTTATTTCTATTTGGATCCGTAGATTGTGCATATATTGAGAATTTTGTTCCCAGATGCTCGGTTGAGAATTATTGTTACCAACCGAGTTAGGGTTTGAGGACTCGCCGAGTTGACTTAGTTGAAAAATAAAATTGATGGGTTGGCTCACCGAGTTGATGAGTCACTCAAAATCAGAATTACAAAATGTTTGCTAAACTTCTTTAATTACCAAAGTCAAAACACATTGGAATTGTATTTTGTGGACGGTGTTCGATCTACACTTTGAATGCTTGGATTAAGGGAGTGCTTTGTGGACAAAATGTTTAGTTTGGGCTACTCTTCCTTCTTTGTTTGCCAATGACTGAAAAAGCTTTTCGGGGATTAGCTCCTATTTGGGCTTCTCAACATTTATTACATCTTCTGCGACAGTTCGGAATACATATTGGAATTTCGTTGCAGACTTGATCTCCCTCCAACTCGAACACCTCATATGTTCGTGTATCACGTTGAGTATCGAGTTGAGGGGGAGTGTCCAGAATATGTTTTTGATGAGTTGAAAAACTACTCAGAAATGTCACATGTTGCCTCTCATATTTGAAAAAGCTCTAGGGGTTGTCATATGCATCCTATTTGGGCTCTTTTCGAAGAATTAATGTTCGACGGTTCATGCATGATCTCTTCAACTCGCTCACTTCACAATTGTTCCGTGTACGAGTTGAGGGGGAGTGTTGAAGATATATTTGGCCAAAAAGGCCCATTTGGATTGTTTGTTAATTGTAAGCCCATTTGGGCCCTAGATATAAATAGTTGTAATAGAGTAATTAGGGATTGAAAATATTGAATCAAATTACTGAATATCATTTTTCTCTTCCCTCTCTCTTGCCGTGGCTTTCTCCCTCTCCTCCTGTGCACGATCTTTTCTCCTTCAATTCCGGCCACCACCATTAATGGTGGTGGTCCGACATCCATCACATACAGAAATTAACATGTTGGTTCTGATGATGGGAGAGAAGTTGGTGCAGTTGTGAAAGTTATTCAACTTGCAGACGCTAATCTTTGAGAACTATTGTTTTTAGTAGGAGTATGTTTTATTTTTCTTCTCTTTCACCTTTAATAGATCATAGAGGAACTTCAACCTACTTTAGCAAGTTATTAATGATGGGACTATTAGATTAAACAGAAATATGCATGCATACATGTCAGTAGGAATCATCGAATCCCCTGCTGAAATCAGAACTGATTTTAAGGAAAGTACACGACCAAAAATGCAATGCATATATATAGCAGCTTGGCCAGTTTCAAACTTGTAACGGGGTAATGGCATAATCATTGATTACCTTTAACAAGAATGCGGTCAAATAGATGTACCCGAACCCATGAACCAGGCATTCACAAGGCTCGATATGCCCAGGTCTAGTAATACTCCATATCGACTTATACTGAAAAATCCTGGCCAAGTTGAATTCAGTCCCATCCCCGCAAAAGGAATCCCTTTTCCAGCAATGTGAAAAAAAGGCAAGGGGCAGTAAATATGCTGGTCTGCAGTTTGCACAAAAGGCAATCGTCAACTGGAATATTGATGATAAGGAAAGATCAAGTGCAACTGCAATTAAGTATGTCATCATAAAGAGTGCCCCTTAGGCCTTAGATAGCAGCGTTCATCAAGTCTCCCAAAAAAGCCAACTAGTTCTGACTTGGGCATGGACACAACTTAATTTCCAAATCCCTTGGATAAACTTGACCCGGTGATTTATAAGGAGTCATATCTTTACATAGCACTAGTTATAGAGCCTGGGTGTGATTTGATTTTAAGATTTTGTGATTCATTTCATGAGTATTATTATAAAAAATTATCATGATTGATATCAAAAACCAAATCAAAATAAAATACCAAAATAAAAAATAATACCAAATCAAACCAAAACTAAATGTAGATAGTTAAATCAAAATCAAATTATCATTTAGATGAGCAAAAAATGGAGACAAATAAACTTAATAGTAAAATGTCATAACCTAATGAAACTTATTTCAAAACCAAAATCAAGACAAAATAAAAGTAAAATCAAGGACAAAATCAAACCCTGATCATAATTAAATAGCAAAACATAAAAAAATAATTCAAACCTAAGGTCATGAATAACAATATGGAGAACCGAAACCAAAAATGAAGGCATAAAAATTAATAATCATAAATTACAAATGAAATTTAAAAACTAAAATAAAACTAAAACCCTTAACGAAAACCAAAAAGTCAATAGCAAAGGCTAACCGCAATGATAACTGAAAGTAGAAAATAGAAGAAAATCAAAATCATTATCTATACAAAAACCAAAACCAAGTCCAAAACTAAAACTAAAACTAAAACAAACAAAAAAAAACAAATAATAAAGACCAAAACAAAGAGCAAAAATAATCAAGAAATCTTATTGAACAAAAACATAAATTGACTTTGAAACTAGAATCATAATCAAACTAAATCAAAATAAGAAGATTAATCAAAAGTAAAAACAAAATAAAATATTAATGTCAAAAGTATCACCTAAAGGAAATACAAATAAAAGTCAAAAAAGCCACACAAATAAAAAAAGCATAACCAATTATAGAAAGCAAAAGCAAAATGAAAACTACTAATTCAAAGAAGGAAAAAAAACAAAAATCAAAGCTGAAAAGAATAATAGCAAAATGCTAAAACAAAAAACAAAATCGATGAAAATTTTTAGAGTTAATCTTAAATCTTTAGCAAGAAAACTTATCACAAAAATCCTTCACATTTTGTGTAAAGATGTAAAAAACAGTTGACGAAAAATCAAAAATCTCATTCAAACAAAATAATTTGGAGTATTACATATGGAGATTGTACCACCAAAAAATCATTCTAAGATCACACATTCATCTAATCATATCAACTAAAAAAATTATAATTATAGAATGTTAAAAAAGATCAACTTGCCATGAAAATTCTTCTTGAAGCTCTTGTTATCCCCTTTCTAAGACTTTCATGGTTGAGACCTCACAATTTTTTTAATAATTTCCCATGACAATTCATTAAAAAAAATTTTAAAAGGTTAGTAATATTTTGTGTGTGCAAGTATAAGGAAGGAAGGGTGATGGAGATGTTTTGTGTATGAGAGAGAGAGAGAGAGAGAGAGAGAGAGAGTTGAGGGAGAAGAGAGAGTATATAAGAAATCTAAAACTCTTATAACTCCTTTCATCAGGTTTTGAAAGCCTTTCAACTTCCTTGGGAGAGGAAAAGCCTTTTGAGAAACATGACAATTTCATAGCTAAAACTCTTGTCATAGCTTTTGAGGAATTAGTAACTCATGTTAATGATGAATTTAGATACACAATCAAAAAAAAAATTTGAATTCTAAAGCCAATAGCTAAAACTCTTCTATAATTGTTAATTGAATGAGTCACATAGGAATGATTATGAGTATATATAGTGGAGGTGAATACCCCATGTTATAGCTATTGGAATTAAGTTATTTTCATTAGGAGAATTGTTTATTTACAATTATTTTTTTGATAGGTAAGTGTGAACCCTTGTTGGTATGGGGATTGGAACCAAGGACCTCAACGTTCTCCCACCCTTGGGGTCTTATTTACAATTATTAGCACTAATAATAGTAGGAGGCTAGGAGCATAACTATAGGTAATTTGTAACATCTACGATATAATCACTCTCTATCAATTCTATTGTTGTATTGTTATTAGCTAATAGTTGAAAAACAAAGAGTCTTTTAAAACAAAGTGTCTTCTAAAATAAAGAGTCTTGCCACATGGATGCTTCGCAATTGAGATTTCTCAAAACGGGGTGAGGTGGCAGTTGGCACCCACCAACTTTTTTTTTAGATAGGTAAGTGTAACCCCTTGTTGATATGGGGATTGGAACCAAGAACCTCAAGGACTTTGCCTGAGTGCCTCTTGTCATCTCTCCCACCAACTTTAATATACTATGGTATAGATTTTATCATATATTACCAGAGTCAGACCTGATGACAGTTTTAAGGGGTAATGTCAGAAATAATGCAGGTAATACAGTCAAATGGTACCAAAAAGGCAAGAGTAAATACAGAAACCATGTCATATACATCAAAGTATCCATGAAAACTCCATAGATGGAAATAGGGTAAAAGTATTGGTACCTGAATATGTCCATTTTCAGTTGCCCATTTTGTCACTTAGCTGAAGGTCTATAACAAGACATGACATATCTCCCTACAATGTTTTGCGCAGGAAGAGGTCCCCTGTTCATATATCAAAAGAAGGAAAGACGAGAGCATTAAAATTAGAAAACTGTGGTGTATGTCCACAAGTCTTTTAAAATAGAGGCAATTGAAGCACTCACACAAGTTGTGTGACACAGTTGAGCAAGAAAAAGTTTCCTTAAATATGATCACCAAAATAATAATGAAAATAATAATGAAAACTGTTCAAGATAAAGTTAGAAAATTGTAGTCAAGCTGAAGGCAGATAAAGAACTTCTCTCCAGATATAGAACTTGAAATGAATACAGTTGTGAGAGCGCAAATGTTGACCCCGTAGAACATCAAAACAAGTAATGACACTTAAGATGGTTAATACAAATACAATATCGACCAATGAGTGTGCCAGTTAGGAAGAGAGATAAGATCAATATCAACGGTAAGGGAACACCAAAACTAACATGGCCAACAATTATAAATAATGATATTACCACTTGTGTCTTAGCAAAAAATCTTGCTTTAACAGAATTGAATGACAAAAGATCTTGCTTTGACAGAATTGAGAATATAAAAGCACCAACAAGAGGGTATCAGGGCACATCAGTCATCATTTGATAAGGTCAAAATACTCACCAAACATGAGAGTCACAACTGTTGTTGCGGTTGTCACCCAAAACATAAACATGACCTCTAGGCACGTACTGCAGATTGAAAGAAAGATAAAACTGGTATTAGCTACAAATTAAGCTTGGGCAAACAGACTGAGAATAAAATGTATCATCAAAAAACTAAATAAGTGAAGACAAAATGAGTGTGAAATACTTGGGAACTTAGCATAAAGGAAATGCAAAGCTCAATTCATGTCACCTCAACCAGTGAAATGGGTCCAGTTGGGTGCATTTCAAGCCAGTAGATGCACCCAGTAATGTTGTGGAAGAGTAAAGACGTAAAGGCTATAGATGAAGGAAAAGGGACACACAGTTAAATTTGTTACGTATGTTGGTCTTTCAGCAATATATTCTTCTTTCTGGGCTATCCCATTGACATAGAGCCACCCACCATGAACCTGGAAATAAATATTTCAAGTGAATAGTCCATCAATAATCAAGCTCCAACCAACTCCTCACCACATAAACATTAGTGCAGGTCCCCAACCAAATCACGTGATAAATAAAAAGAAGAGAAAATCCAACATATTGAAGGGCACACCCCCAAAATAGAGAGAAAAGGAGAAAAATCAACCTCCCCGATCTGTGTTCAAAAAAGTCATCAATAGAAAAATGTTTCAAACCATAGAAATCTTTTAGTGAGGGTAGAGCTAGAAAGCAATGAATGCACATTTCTTTCTTTAATGAATTTCAAATGAAGTCACCACAAAAGTTTACCATCAGTTCACAGACTGAAATAAAAATAATTTGGAAATGAAAATGCTGCCTGCATAACAAAATCAGTTTTCTAGTGTGAACATCAAATGATTTTTTTGAGCTAAGAGATGCCCGGGGGTGGGGGGTTACTTTTGATTTGTATGTCGGATGTATAACGATGAACAGAAGCAAAGAATGATGGTAAAGAAATGGCAATACCTCAACCAAGTCCCCTGCTTTTGCTACAATTCTTTTGATGAGAATTTCATCCTCCCTGAAACCAGTTTGCTGTAGGGAAGTCATAAAGGAATCTAGGTGCAGCCTAGGACATGAACATAACTGAAGATGTTGGTAACAGGCTAACAGCCAACAATATCTTGAATAACTAACCTTTGGAGGTCGAAAAATAACAATATCCTGTATAGCAGGATTTCTGATAAAATATGAAGCCTGCAGAAGTTATTAGAAAGAGAATCATGTATTTAGTATAAGCTTGAGTATGATGCTGCAAAAGGCGATAAACAATGACCAAAAAAATAAATCAGATTCTGAATCATTCTCTTGAAACCACAAAAATTACAGCAATACCACCTGGCCAATGAGTCGGTTTGACTTGCAGCATACAACTATTCTATTTGATGGGTCTACCCAGTACTGATAACTTGATCCTGAGACCCCCTCCATAAAAGAGGCCTATAAAATCTCTCCTTTTTTTCCTTTCATCTTTTTTTCTTCTTTCTTTTTCTTTTTTTTCTTTTGGGGCTGGGTCTGGGGGGGTATCTGCATAAGGTTAATCAACTACTAGAATCTGATTATCTTCAACAAAGAAAGGGGATTCATATCACCGATGGGGGGGCCTGGGAAGAAAGGTCTCTAGTCCCTTAAGCAAAAGGTCTCGGGTTTGAGCCCTTGTGTGTGCAGAAAACTTCCTTGGGAGAGGTCTCGCTTCTAGTACCCAACAGTACCTCGGGGATTCGTCTTGGGCCTCCGGTGTACGGATCTTTGGGAAACCAAAAGAAGGGGGATTCATATTTTCCCTCCGCAACTCGCTTA
This sequence comes from Codonopsis lanceolata, assembly GCA_013146195.2. Classification (NCBI taxonomy): domain Eukaryota; kingdom Viridiplantae; phylum Streptophyta; class Magnoliopsida; order Asterales; family Campanulaceae; genus Codonopsis; species Codonopsis lanceolata. The sequence continues at coordinate 149,257,344 of CM028378.1, read as the reverse complement.
GCCAGGTCACCCCACTCTGTAAGGACGCTCTCCAAGGAGCCATTTCTCTACCAATCATCTGTCCAACAGCCCAGCCTCATGACAACGACCTCTAATAGGCAACAACCAGAATGACCACCATCTGAAAACCACTGAAGCATAATCCTACTCCCACTATCCCTTCATCACAATTAGCCACCATAAGTGGGAGGCAACATTAGCCCCCAGAAGGTCAAGAATACCCTGCCGCATCATGTTCATGATGTGCTTCAAAAAGAACTCGGAAGAAGCCTCAAAAGTGATACGAGGACCCTCACAAAAACATGATTCTCTGCCTTAAACCAACTCTAGAAACAAAACATTATCAAAAGTCAGCTTAAGACTTTAAAAAACTACGAATAACAACTCCGTTATCTTATCATTGCTCCAGATTTCAGCCGAATTTCAAATGTACTCTTCTCTCTCAATTTCTTCTTCAAATGTCATCAAAGCTTTACATCATACATTGCATATCATGTAATTCATGCACTATAAACATCTTATATATAAATAGCATCAAACACACAGATGGAACATGTCAATAAGCCACCTGTTCATGGTTCATTCTATAAGGAGGAATCAGAGAACTAAGTATCTGAATGCGAGTTTTTCTTTTTAGGTGTTCAGTAGCTGATTCGAGTTCAGGAGATTTCTTTGTGGATATAGTGGACAGGACTTTTGCTAACTAATAATTTTGCCTAGTATACTTCCTGTTTCCGAGGATGCATCACCTACCTTTACTTATCAAAAAAGAAAAAAAGTGAGTTTTTCTCATTAGAGGGGTAAGGATTGGCTTAAAAAGAAGCCTATTGATCTCATGTACTAGAATACATTTGGAGAACTTGCCACCTAAGAGTGACTAAAATAAGAATCCCTCTAAAATGTAAAGCCTCCATAACAGTTAACAGAATATATATATGGACAATACACATGAATCGAAGTTGACTGACATTCTGGTTAGAAGAGTGGAATCAAAGCCCAGAAACTAGAGCTGGAGAAAACCTAAACGACAATTTAATGAATGCCGACTCCAATTTGACTTCAAGGGGTGAAACAAAAGATAAAATTCGATCAAAGAAGCATACAGAGTACTTAATTATATTTTGGGTATCAAACATAAAATAAGTTAGTGAAATGAATTCAAATCCAAAGAATCAAACTTTGAACGAAACCCACTAACTAACAAACTGCAAAAATCAAATGACAACAGCAATTGAGCAATACTATCAAACAGATTAAAAGCAGACACAAAACATTTCATCTACCAAAACTTTAGCCTCGATATGAAAGGTTCCAAAACTATATAAACACTCAATCAATTTGTATTCCCGAAAAAATAAATAAAAATAACAGTAATGGAAGTCGTGAAATTTCGAGAATTGAGAGTACCCTTTCGGTGATGATTCGATCACGGACGCGGAGAGTTGGGTACATGGAAGAAGAGGGGATGAAGTGAATTTCAGCAAACATGGACCAAAGAAGCACAAGGATCATGAGGCGAAGAAGGCCAGCGAGACCGGGCCATCGTAGAAATGCCCAACTTTGACAGGGCATCCATCGCAGGGATGGGTACGTTATCAGAAACTGGTACAGAGCCGATGGCCTCAAGAAGCTCATCGCACAGATTGCAAGTTGGGATTTTATTTTTATTTTTTAAATTGGAGGGAAACAGTGACAGAAATGAGCTGTTTAATTGATAAAGGGTTGGATTATTTGTTGAATGTGGATTTTGGGGGAGTGGAAATGGGAACTTGCGAAGAAGAAGAAGAAAGACGCGTTTTCTTAACGATTAAGTTTGAAGTTTCTGTGTGTGTGTGTGAGGACGCCTTGATTCGAAGTCTCAAAGGTTTAAACAGAGAAAGAGAGCGCGCTTCAAAGGGATTTGCAACAAGGTTTTACCCTCTTTTGGCTTCTTTGTCCATTATGATTTATTAGACTATTAGTATTTCTGTATTTGTGACTTGTCGTTCATGTGTTGGAAATCATTTTTACAATATCATTTGTGAGTTATTGTAGTACTTTACAAACACAATAATGGATACTTTGCCGCACAAAAGATTTCGTAAATAAAATATGTCTATAGAGTAAGAATAAATACAAAAATAAAATAGAAAATAAATAATGTTTAAGATGTCCATAGAAATCAATAAGAACCATCCTTTTTAATAAGATCCTAATCTCACAATTACAAATAATTTTTTTGATAATTGATATGATCAATCCGTAAAAACTATATATTAATAAATACAAAAAAATATATTCTAATATTAATGCACATATTGAATATAAAATAGTGTTGAACTTTAAGTAATTTTTCTTTATTAATTCTCAATTTATCATTAGTGGTGTCAAATCAATGTCTATATTTTTTCAATCTTACAATTACAATTTTTTTTGATAATTGATATGAAAAAAATTTTAAAATAGAAAATTGACAATGGTTAGGATGTCTAATGTAGGTGACACTAAATTTAGAAAGTAGTAAGCATTTATTAAAATTATAATTTATAAATAGTATGCACAAACTTTATTTATATTTCTAACCAATTTATTTGTTGAGTGAAATATTGTGTGTAAGTAAATATGTGCAATTGTGAAAGTCCAACATTTGAAAATGACTCTGAATCCTAAGTCATTTTAAAAAACCTTCATTTTCCTAAGGTTACCAAACCATTTTCAAACCCTTAGTATTTATGTATTTGTGACTTGTCGTTCATACTTTTCTTCTTTGTGGTTTTGTAGTGGGCCGCACCGTATACTATAGAGTAAGACCCCGTTTGCTATAGGATGATCTCCCAAAATATAAATTTTCTAATTTGCCCTTTTTCATCCAAATTCACAGTCTCCTCCCTCCTCCCATCCAATGAGTCTTCCTCCCTCTCAAAGTATACCCCGCCATCTCCGTCCCTTCTTCCTTTGTTTAAACCATATCTTTTTCCCTTCTTTCTCAGTCCTTCTCTCTCTTTTTAATTCAAATCAAGAGTTGTTCGGTCATGGTCAACCGAACAACCTTGTGTCGTTCGGCCATGGTCGACCGAACAACCCTTAAATTGATTTTTTTTTTAATGGAAGATGATACGGAAGAAGGGAGGTGGGAACTGAGAACTAGGAACTGGGAACCGGGTTAGTGGTGTTGGAAAAACAAAAGGAACAAAAAGAGTTGTGTTTGGATGGAGGATGAAGTGGATGGGAAGGAAGGAAAGGGAAGACGGCGGGTGGGACTTGGGAGGGTGGGGGGATTGGGGGCGCAGAAGAAGGGAAGAAGCAGAGTGAGAGTGGGAGGGGAAGGGGAAGAAGAGAACGAAATGGGAGGGAGGGGTGGAGGATGCAGTGGGTGGGGGAGGGAGGAAGCGATGAAAGGAGTTTTGAGTTTGGATGAACAAGAGTAAATTAGGAAGTTGGGGTTTTGGGGGGTTTATATAGCGCCACCTTTTGTAATGAGTTAAATGCATCATTAGTCTCTGTACTATTCAAAGTCCACAAGCAGTCCCTCTACAAAGCAATACATGCTACTAACTAAAAAATGCATATTTTGGACACCGATAGTCTTTGACTCTAACTTCGTTGGCTGAAATGTTGTTCAGTGAGCATGCGCACTTAAACTTAACTTAACCTGCAAAATTTATCAGGTTAAGTTGGATAATCCATTTAAACTCATTTTATTATTGGGTTGAGTTGGGTTAGGCCTGGTGGAATCATGAGTAATGGGTCAAAATGGACAGACCTACCCCCAAACTAATAACATCATCAATGTGGATGTGAAAGAAATTTGATATCACCTAAGATTTACACCCTTCTTGAAAGAAAAAAATCACTTCAATGCAAATGTGGATGATGAATGTGGACATGATATGTCAACCAAATTTGTTCACATTGTAGATAACAATGTGAAGTTTTCACATTTTACTTGAAGGTGTGGATACATCCAAGTCATCATTATTCTTTTTAAAAACTCTTTCTAGTGATTGTTATTTTTTCTTTTATTTTAATTTTTTTGTCAAATATTATTTTGGGCAAACTACATAATTGGTCTCTCTAGTTTTGGGTTTTTTTGGCAATTCATCCCTGCACCTCGCAAATGGTCCCTGAACTGAAAACTTTTACACCATTGGTCATTCTGTCAACTTTTGGATGTTAAGTACGCTCACATGACACACATGTGCATTTGTGGAAGAGTAAAATAGTCATTATCTCTTAAAAAGTATAAGGAGCAATTTTAAAACATGAGACTCCCCCTTCTTCTCTATCTCTCTCTCATCCATGGCCATCCTATTCTTCCTCTTTCCTCCTTCTTCCCTCCACCATTCCCGCAACGACGCCACCACCACCACCCGTCTCATCCTAAAATCCCCATCCATCAACCTCCGCACAACCTCTCCCTATTTTTGCACCATCAAGGCTTTCTCACCCCATCCCCTTCCCCCTCATTTAACCGACAACGACCTCAAGAAACTCACCGCCGACAAAGCCGTCGAATACGTTAGTAGCGGCATGGTCCTCAGTCTCAGTACTGGTTCCACTGCCGCCTTCGTGGTAGACAAGCTTGGTGAGCTCCTAAAAACTAGGCCAATTGAAAGACATAGTCGGCATCCCCACTTGGGCTCTCGAAATTCCCTTTCAAGTTTTCTCAATCCATGATGATTATGATAGTAGACAAGGGGAATTTCCTCTGATTGTATCTGGTATACCCAACAACAGACTATTTCATTGAGAATTCATCTCTCCATCCTAGTCGACCATCAGAAGCTCGATCTTGTCATCGGGAATCCATCCCTCCATCATCCTACCACTTGACCCCAACCGGAGTATACCAACCGTCTAATATTTATTTCAATTAAAATATAATTAGTTTTTGAACAATATTAAAATAGAATTATTAAGTTATAGTATTATAGTTGGTAAATTAAAAATTATCAAAGTTATAATAATCATCATTATTAAAAAAAAATTAGTTTTTTCATAAAATAAGAAAAAATAATGTTTCTTATAAAGGTTGAGGTGGACATGCATAAAAAATAATTTGATAAAAATATTAATTATAGACTAACTTGAACCTTAATAACAGTTTTTAATATTGAACACCTATTTTAATAATTTATTATTATTTAAACAATTCATACAAAAATAATAATAACGAAAATTATTGTCGTTACACAGTTGGTCCCATACTTTCAAACAAAGAGATGACTATTTTACCCTACCCAAAATGCATGGGTATTGATTTAACGGAAAAAAAATAACGAAACTAAATTGAATGACCAACTCTGTTGAAATTGGTTGGTACGATACAAGGACGAAAATCAAAAAAATCAAAAACTACATGAACCAATTGTTTAGTTTGTCCTATTATTTTAGTGGTGGGATACATGTCACATAAGATTACATTCATATTTGCATTGAAGAAATCCATTTTGATTGAATGTGAATAAATAGTGAAATAATAACAAATGATTGAAAGTATGAATTACTTACGGTCACATATGATCAAATTTACGGTTGCATTAAAGATTGAAGTAAGTTAGTAATTCATGGATAAGCAACAATAAGATAGATGGATGCAGTCGTAAGAAAAAAACTGAAGATTAAGGGACCATGTCTATTAATCACAAGTAAAGGGACTATTTTCCAAATGGTAACTTGCCCTGCTACACAATTCTCATCCAATCGAATTCAGATAATATTCATTTTCCCTTTGCTGCACAATGAAAATGGAAATAGTTTCTGCTGCTTCTGATTATTTCGTTCCTCGGTGCATCTTCCCCACCCATCTAAAATTTCGTCACAGGTCTGTTGCTAATCTCAACTTCAGCCGCAGTAGCTCAAGAACAAGAATCTTTCATAAGGTAAAGCTTTCTTCCCAAATGAATCCTGCCATATATTTCAAGGAAATCGTGCAAAGATCTTACGAAGCAGGTAAATTCGATGAAGCACTCAGTTTTCTTGAGGGTATGGTGGGTCATGGTTATAAGGCTGATGTATATTTTTGTACTAAGCTCATGAAAGGGTTTGTTGATTCCAATAGATTTGAAAAAGCTGTTCAAGTTTTGGAAATTTTGGAGTCGTATGGTAAACCAGATGCTTATGTATATACTGGCATTATCCTTGGGCATTGCAAGTTGAATCAAATTAACTCCGCCCTGCAAGTATTCAGTCGCATGAGAAATCGGGGTCTTGTGCCTTCTTTGATTTGCTATAATTCCCTGTTAAACATGTTACTGAAAAATGGGGAACAAAATGATGCAGAGGAGCTACTGAAAGATATGAGTTTGACAAGTTGTGAGCCCGATCGAGCCACATTTAGCATCTTGATGCACTCATTTTGTCACGACGAGAAAATGGATGAAGCGATGGACTTGTTAATGCTTGCAATGGAAAAGGGGGTGGAGCCAGATATTTTTTTGATGACTCCGTTGATTTCTGGGTGGTGCAAAAAGAGAAGGTTAGATATGGCAGTTGTGTGCATAGATCACATGATATCGCACAGATGTTTGCCGTCTTTCCCAACATACAATCAAGTCTTATCTTTGTTGTGGAGGAATGGAAGTGCTGAACGGGCAGTTTATTTGTTTGAAAAGCTTCAGGGTGCAGGTTGTCATCTCAATGTAGTTACTTACAATATTATGATCAGGGGTTTGTGGCTCAAAAGCGGAGATATGATCAAGGCTGTTAGACTGGTGACAGAGATGATAGACAGAAGGATCGATCCGGATAACGCCACTTATACTAAGCTTATTTCTTGTTTGTGCAATGATGGTTTTGTGAATCAGGCTATTGTCTTGTTAGGGATTATGGAGAGTAATGGGATAAAACCCTGCGTTAAGGATTACAATATTGTGCTTCGTGGACTGAAAAAAGCTAATAGATTAGCTGAGGCAATTGAGTTGCTGGAAGAGATGGTTCTGGAAAAAGGTTGCCAACCAGATCGTAGCACTTACAGGACACTGATAATAGGGATAGGTTTGGCAGGAATGGAAGAAGAGGCAGTGGAGTTTGCTGATTCCCTCTTCCAAATGGGTGTGCTTAAAACCACGTCATTCACACGCTGTTTATGGAAACCAAGGACTAGCTTGCATTGGTCTGCAGTTGACAGTATTTGAATGAAGTTGTTAGTTTTCCCGTTGTGTTGAGAGGGGCCTGTATTTTATCTCTCTTTTACCACATAAATATGGTTTTCAGGTATCCGAAATTACTACCACTCGTCAAAAGATTAAGAACCAGCAAGTACAGAGGCTTCTTCTTGAGAATGCAGGTGTGAGGAGGAGCCACACGTGTACACATAAGTTATCACCCTTTGAAGCTGCAACTCTTTTGAGACCACCCAGATTACCTAACAAAGCAAATGATGTTGAGTTTTCAAGGCACAACATGGAAGTGGGAGATGCTGGAAATTGGGTAAGATAAAGTGCGAGAGGGAGATGTTGAAAATTGGGTCCAAAGCTGCACAGTCGTCCGCTTTCTCGGCCCTCCCGAACCTCCATCCAAGTCAGTATAAGATTATAGAGAGAGATGAAGTCAATCATACAAGGTAGAGAAGAATAATATGAAAGACTCAATTTTATTATGATGCTAGAGATACATATTTATAGGGTTACAATGGGAGGAGGTAATCTCCTAGAAGGTTTCTAGATCTATACAAAGATTTTCTTTCCTAATCTAATACAAAGATTAAGTTTCCTAAACTATATATAACAATATATACTTGAATATAATATTATGATATTATATTCCTAATAGTCTCTCCCTTTTGATCATTTTAGTCAAATTAGACTTGAGGATTTCCTTCCGACCTCACATCTCCATTTCTCTGGAACTGGTTTGGTTATTTTGGACCTACTACAAAGGAAACGGCCAATGGTTCGGATCCCTCTTCCTTGAAATCTTCTGAAAAAACAAAAACTTCACTGCATATTCATCTTTCCCTCCCTTACGGGTGAGGGTGTTTTTTAGGATTTTGATGAGTTTAAATTGAAGCTGTTTTTGGTTATGAGTTTGATTTAACGTCTCATTGGATTAGGTATTTTCCAGTTTTCTTATTGGAAATCTTTGGGTTTTGTAACTTTTTATAGAGAGCTGATGTGGAGCTAGAGGTTGATTGGGATTCGAGTGCTGTGATTTAATATTGATGATTTCTTTTGAATGAAATTTTCAGTTAGTTGCCTTCAATGTCCTGGTTCAAGGCGCCTTCATTTGCGTTGAGGACGGTGATTTGTGTCCACGTTTGAACTTTTCACTATGCAGCCATATTTATATTCCAGAAGTTAATCAAGTGATTTAATATTGATAAAATGCTTCAAAGAGCTTTAAACTATTTATGTGAATTCTGATGCATCCTTTTCTAGGTGGTACTCTGTGTTTTATGTAGAAACTAGAAGTCATTTTCCATTGTCGAACATTTAAAAAAAAAAATTGGTGATTTGATTCAAAGATATGTAGCCTCTATTTCAGCTGATTGTTTCTTTTCTTATTGGTTACTTGTTTTTTGTTTCAACAGGATGTCTCTGCTGAGAGTATCTTGAGGAATTATGTTTCCACCTTATAGGTATGCTCTCTATTTGAAAGAAATGGATACATATGTATGTATGTATGTATGTATGTGTATATATATATATATATATATAGAGAGAGAGAGAGAGAGAGCAGGAAAAATGAAAAATGCTGAAATGTACTCTTTCTTTTTCCTCTTTGATGTTTCTTTTTGAGGGTGGTGATTATCTGTGTTCTATCTTATTGATGTCTCCTTTATAGGTTATATTCAAATGTGATTTTGGACCTAATGACATGCTAATTTCCGCGTATGATTTTTTTGTTTTTGTTTTTTTGACTCTCTTCAAATGTGATTTTGTACCTTATAGCAGCTGATAACAATAGAAATTCAGCATTCATAGATGGCTAAAGTTTTAAATCCAACAGATGGCTAGTGTTTAGTGAAGCATAGAATGGTAATAAACGCTACTTATTGATTTTGGTATATTTTTCTTTTATCATGTGTCATTGTGTAACTATAGGTAGTTATTTTTTATTCTGATTCTCCCATTGATGACACGATTGTCGCGTTGTTGTTATAAATGAAGTTGCATAGTTCAGCAAAAGGCATGAAAAAGAAGGAAAAAAATCTGAAAGTGAATCTAAACCAATCCTGGTCCAGCCAATTATATCTTATTAAACATAGTGAGTTAGTCGTATGAAAAATGATGTACCAATTTCTATTGACAAAACTGCATTTTTTGTTTGATTTTTTTATTGCGAAATTTTCTATGCAATAAGGTCCTTCAACCTTGTATTAACCATTGTAGCTCTGAAGACTATAGTTTTAAGAATTCGCAAATCCCATTTTTTCATGATTCATGCATGATCCACTCAAGCACTCAACCAACCCAACTAGTTCCTAAAAGCCGTCGCAGGATGCTTAGAAAAAGGATTGAAAGTAAAGAATATGACAAAATGGACTTGTATACCTTCATATTTGGTAGCTGTCTGCTACTACTCTTTCCTGCATCAATGGAGTGGAACATGCAAGCAAGTTGTGGTTACTACAATTAGTCATCAAATTATGTATGAATCAATAAAGATGCAGTTTCAAAACTGATTTGCTGTCCCATATCAGATTTGTGCTTGGGTTTTTGCTTTATTCCTATTGTCTTGGTATTTCTATTTTATCTTCATTAGGTTCCTAAAAATTCAGGATGGAAAATCATATAATCATCATGTATAAAAAATAGAACTTGAAGATAACTTTCTCATGAGTTCATCCACCTTGATAGTATTGTTGCTAATATTCGATTATTTCACCTTCTAGGATTCGGACTAAGCAGGGTTAAAGAGAATGCAGCCAGTACCAGACCGGCAGCTCCTGACGCTGTTTAGCCATGGCCAAGTTTAGCACTATCAACACGCAGCAGAAGATGTAGCATCAATGCTTACTTTGCCACGTACTGATGTTTCTTCCAAGCCTCTATAATCTATGGATATGCCTGGTGATAGTGGTTTAGGAATGATGACCATAGTGGCCAATCAGTTAATTGGTGAAGATTTCTGGTTCTTTAAATTTCTATTTGCAGTGATAATGTTTCCAGCCAATGTTGCGAGAGTCACAGCTTATCGCCGAATTTGCCTCTTCAAATAGTGTTTGAATCACGTTTCCTCCACCGTTGAATTTTTTTTTACCTCCAGTGCGAAACTCTGATACCAAGTATAATGAATCTCAACAGTTTTATGTTTATAAACAAACGTTGGGTTTTAAGACCACACTGGAAATGAGTATTCGATAATCTTGTTCACTCAGTGTCTTATTGATTGTGGGTTATTTTATAATGTAACATATATTCCCTCCAATCATAAAAACAATAGTTCCACTTGATAAATTAATGGAAAATTATCCAAATAACCATCTTACTATTCGAGGTAACCGATATGACCAACCATCTTTTCAAATGTGATCAATATACTCAATAATTGAGTTATCCCAAATGTGATCAATGTATTCAGTAATTGGTTGGGTACGATGTGGTATTTGCCCGTTAATTAGGTGTAATATGGTTCTTATCGTCAATGTCTTATCCAATTTTGTAACGAAGCTGTTGATGTGGATTAACGGAGCGACTGTACGAAAGGTATTATTGTCTTTCAATTGCACCCCTTTCTTCCCAGAAAGATGAAATCGAAGGAAAAATGTTTGGGGAAGAAAGGGGTGCAATTGAAAGACAAAATATCCTTCGTATAGTTCCATTACGTCAATAGGTTCGTTACAAAATTAGATGAAGCGTTGACGGCAATGACCACATCACACCTAATTACTGAGTACATTGGTCACATTTAAAATATTGTAATGTTGTTAGTCAAATTGGTTACCTATGAATAGTATGATGGTTATTTTGATAATTTTCCCCAAATTAAATTTTTGTACATTAAATTTTTACTTATTTATATCATCTTTAAGAGCATGTTTGGCAGCACGTTTTGGTTCAAAATGTGCTCCAAAACGCTCCGTTTTAGCAAAAGTTTGTATCAATACTGCGTTTGATAACGCTCCATTTTCAAAATCGGAGCAACGTTTTAGATGTTACCATTTCTAAGTTTTTACAAAATGCTGCAACGAAAACGATGGGTTTCAATCTTCGGACAAACCTACCCTCTCCATAAGAAAAGGGAGAAAGAAAATGAAGAAGATTAGAGCATCACACCATACAAACCCCCAGATCTGATTTTCATTGAGAGATTGATTCAAAATAATTAAAAAACATGTGGTGAGATTAGAGAATTCATAATGATATCTTATAGTAGCAAAGCTAAGCATCGACTTACACTCTGTACTTGGGACGGAGAATGGGGGTTTAAAGGAGATGACTGATCCGGTGATAGACAAAAAGGGGAGAGAAGAACATGGTCACCAAATTTAAGAGATTAGGTTTTGTGCCAAGATATTTTCAATCTCATGTCTTACACGTGTCAATCCAAGTGATGTTCTAAATATGTGTGTGTGGGGGGGGGGGTGTTTAAAAATGAAGCATGTAATTATATAAACATGTAAATCTTTGTTGACAACATTTGGATAGCTCTTGTTTTATATTGGCTGAATAATTTGTGCAATATTTTTGAGAAAATAATTCTGTAAAATAATTGTACTTTGTTTTTAATTTAAATTTACTTTAGTGTTACGTAACAAGTACTTTTATTATTATATATATATTTGAAGGTATATGTATTAATTAGAAGTAAGATACATTGTTTATAGAAGGGCAAAACCGTCATTTTTATAACTATTATGTTTATAAAAATAGCGTTTTGAAATAGTTTCTCAAACGTGTTTATAAGAAAATAACTGCATTTTGAAAACGTTGCGTTTTAAAAAAGTTACGTTTTGAAAAAGCTGCGTTTTGAAAAAGCTGCATTTTCAAAACGCTGCACCAAACGAGGTCTAGATCGATGAAGGGAGTAGTTTTAAGATGTGAAATAAAGAGATTTTAGGTCAAGGGACCAAGTTTGCAAATTAGCGCAAGTAAAGGGTCTATTTTTACGACCATTGCGGAACTATTTTTCTTATTTGTGTAGGATTCTACCTTAAATATAAATAAAAGAAGATTTCGTATAGGCATATACACAGAGATATAGACGTTCCGAGATATTTCATAGAGAGAAAAAGCTGAGTTGGTGAAGACTTCTGGTTCTTTAAATTTCTACTTGTAGTGGTAATGTTTTCGGCCAATGTTATGAGAGTCACAACTTATCGTCGAATTTGCCTCTTTAAATAGTTATCATATTTCTTGATGATCTTTTTCACGTTTCTTCAAGATCTCGTCTACCTGTTTGAATCACGTTTCCTCCAACGGTGTATAAATTAGTTTTTTTAACTTGTGTGTTAAATGCACGTCAATTAAATCGTACATAAATAAAATAAGGATGATCAGTTTATTAACAATTACACGTAAGTTTATCATTAATCATTATAGATTCTAAAAAAATTCTTTATACACAACATTTGTTGTCTTATTAGTTGGTTTTTCATCTTCACCGCATATCAATATCTTCAAATCAAAAATAATTTGTAACTCTAGAAACTACGACATATAACTGTCCATGGTTAAATAATGTTTTTTTTTTTCAAATAGAAACCTACGTGCAATTATTGACTTTGACACTTGTTAATTGTCATTGCATATGATACCAGCAATGTAAATTGTCTTTTCTAGAACTTGAAACACATTCTTACATCATATGGAGTTAATGACAATCTTGGGATAAAAACATTTTCTCCAATATTGCTTCCTTTCAAAATTTTTGTTTCAACAACATGATCCCCAAAATTTATGATGATTAGTCTTGTTTCATTGCACAACCCTCTAGCATGGTCAATGTTTCTCAATAGCATTACTGGAACACTAATTTTAAGTGTCAATTCATGACCTGACAACCCCGAACACTTTATACTATTCAAAAACTCTGTATAATAAATGTTTTCTAACAAACTTGAATTTTTTCTGCCTTCAAATAGAATATGAACTCAAATAATTTCTTCCTTTTGAATGATTACTTTTATTAAATTATATTTGTATTTTATGAATAAAGAAATTTCTGAGAAGAAAATAAGTTAAAATCACAATAACGAAATTATTTTTACCGTTAACTATTATTTTTGTTTTGTAAATTATTTTGATTTTAATAGCTTCAATTATATTTTTTTGTTTTATTGACTTTGTAACTATTATTTTTGTTTTATTTTTAAGAATTAGTTTTATGGAAAAAATTTGTTCTGTAATTTTTTATTATTATTTTGCTAACCTCAGTTTAAATTGTTTTGTTTTATTGACTATGTAACTGGTATTTTTGTTCCATCAAATATTTTAATTTTACTAACATATTTTTGTTTTACATAACTATTTTTAAGAATTTGTTTTAAACTTTTGTTCAGTAAATTATTTTTATAATTTTGCTAACCTCAGTTTAAATTATTTTTATTTTATTGACTCCGTAACTATTATTTTTGTTCCATTGATGCGTCCAGAATAATCCAAGGACGCACTGGGCTTAATAATTCAGATATCTGGCTTTCAATTCTATCCTAAATCTTCAAGGCCTAATCTTGAAAAACAAAACTCAAACAGTGAACTAGGCAGAAGCTTTCCTTGCAAATGCACTCCGGCATGAGAATTAGCAAACACTCAATTGAGTAAGCAAATTGACAGAGTTTAGCCTTAGTAAAAAATCACGTTACCTCCCTCCTTTGTATAGAGGGGTTTTATAGCCTTCACGGGAGGTTGAACAACCCCCAATTAAATGTCAGCGTATAGGACGGGCATATTAACTGCCACTTCCAACATAACGGCCTCATCATGAATATTGAGACGAGTTTCCCGGAGGTAACTGCCACGTCCAAGATGACCTTTGTTTGCATAATGAAGAATGGCAAGCCTGCTCACTGGGCGTTTAGCCCCCTGCTCGTCGTATCTAGCCCCCTGCTCGCTGAACACTTGCCATCTTGTAGTTCAGCCCCCAAATGCTGAGAGACACGTGCTAGGCTTTCCTTCCAAGCTGATCAAAGTCTGACCGGTTCCTGCTTCATATTTTCAACTTGGGCTTTGGATTGCACGTGCACTGTTCATGGCTGAAGAAGATGTGTCAGGCACGTGACTCATATTTGGGCCTATCGGGCCAGGTAGTTCAGTAGCCCCCTGCTCCTAGCCTGGCGAGTATCTATGCTCGGAGCGAGGAGAAGTATCCTGAAGTTTTCCAAATCTGATAGTTTATAATATGATTCATTTTTAGAGATTCACAAGGGATTGTCTTCAGCCAAACATTACAAGTGGGTGCCGGCCTAAAAAGGTTTAACCCTGAAAGGACGGGCCACCGTTAGCCGTCTTGCACCATCACGCGGGCTCATACTCCAAGACATCATTTAATGCAACGCCTTGGCTTCCGGGCTGTAATGATGGCACGAATTCTCGGAACGACCCCCAAACGACGGTTTCTCCTAGTATAAAAACACAAGTTCATCCTCATTTTGAACTTTCCCAAATTTGTGTAAAATCAGAGCCAGAACCAACTCTCATCTCTGCATTCAGCCGCGCAAATAGGACTCCCAAGATCTTCTTCAACGTCGACAGGTATTCTTCGTTCCTCATTGCTAGTCCTGCTATAATTTATATTCGTGTTTTCGCTGCTAGAACCCCAAGTTAGGGTTCAATGATGTCGACTGGGTACATGATGAGTTCTGTTATGATCTGAAAGTCAATCTGTCATAAACTAGGGCATCTAATATCCATTTCCTCTCTATTCATCTTGAATTTTCTATTCTCAACGAACGGCACAAACCTTAGAACATCACGGGTCTGGGCGTTTCGCAAACTTATCCAATCCCACAGGGGGGATCGAGGAATATCTGACTAGTGCCCTGTTCACTGGTCTTAGGATAAACCCTTGCCATGGGTGTTTGCTTGTCTGCTATTGTTTGCCTACCCGAGCAGGATTTAACATGTATTCCTCGATTTCTGTAGGATGTCTTCCGGCGATGAAAATTCCTCTAAGGTTGAAGGACGCAGTTATGACCATAGAGCCTCAACTGAAAGTGATGAAAGCCTCGAGACTGAATCATCTAGCTCCGAAGAGACCGAGCTGGAAGAAGCCCCATTAAACCCTCGAGAACCCACGACCTTCATAGAAGAGACTTTAGAATCCCCGTCCAAACTAGAAGATAAACCAACCGAGAACGAGCAAATAATCTTTGAAGAAGATGATCGATCTGAAAACAAGCTTCCGAGCACGAGCATCCCGCGATCCAAAAAGGAAAGACTTGAGATTCTCAAGGGCAAACAAATCGCGGCCAATGCTTCCGCCCAATTTAAATGGGATGACTTGACTTGCGACGATGATGTATCTGCCTGGTTCTACTCGCTGGGTATGGACCCCAAAAACTACCGTGTCAAGGCCTTCGACCTGGACATCGAGAATGACGGGCATAATTTCCAATGAGATCGCATGGTCTTATATTTTGATTTTTTCCTCGCCGGCCTTAGACTTCCCTTAGATCCCTTTTTCTCTGAATTCCTATGCTTAAATAATGCCCTTTCGTGCGATCTGACCCTCACAACTGTGAGATTTCTGGTTGCCTATACCGTCGCCTGCCGACTATTCGGTTTTGAACCCAGCATGGCCTTATTCAGAAAATTCTTTTTATTTTCCCTAGACAAAAAGAGTATTACTGGCCGATCCAACCCCAACTACTTCAAACTTCTTACTGACAGCCCCAACAAGGTTGACGCCTTGGATGCGAAGGCATTGCTCGTCGAATCTCGGGTCGGATGGCCTTTTGCTCCATACTTGGAAGAATTAGAGATTGCCAACTATGATAGAAATGCATTTCGAGCAGAAGAACCCCAGCTAGCCAAAACCTTTAGGAAGCTGCTCGGGGTCAAGGAAGGCAAAGGTGTCCAAGACTAGGTGGCCCTAACGTTTGACCTTCCCCTGCTTCGTCTGGCTGGTATACTTAACTGGCCGGTAGAAGGAGCAGAGCCTAGGGTAACCATTGACGCTGAGGAACCCCACCCTTACTGGGGAAATTGCCACGGAGGGAGATTCCCTAGCGAGTGTCCAGACTGCGAGCAAGCTAGGATCAACTGCACCCCTATTTTCTCACTAAATGGTTTGCATATTAATTTTTCCATCTAGCTTTCCCTTGCATCTTACTTCAACCCCAAATTTTCAAAAATTCTTCATAACTTCTTTTGCAGATATGAGGCAGCTGGAAGACTCCAACAGATTCTTTCAAGTTATGAAGAGAGGTGCCACGAGCAGGAATACCCAGATGGCCACCCTGGAGCCTGCCCGTCTTCCCACCGTCCCTGTTGCAAACACGGGACGGGGGACGAGCCGAGGACACAGCGAGCCAAGTCGGGCTGCCACTCATGTCCCTACTGCTGCTCCTTCCACTACCATTCCTGCCGCTTCCAATCCGGCCCCACGCCCAAGCAACAACAAAAGCGGTCTGCCCCTGAACTTCCAACCGACATAAGAACCAGATCGTGGACGGAAAAAGGCGATCTGGTTGAAACGTCGAGCTCTCAAGTGCCCTCATGGCAGAGGGATAACTTTCAAATGCCAAAAACCTGGGAGCTTGCTGCCAAAATAATCGTCGAGGTAGCCAACGTGCCCGACTTGGCCAATATCAATACGAACAGACGCGGAGGGCATGCTGCCACAGTCGGACTAAGCACAATGAAACGACTCCGTCATACTGGCATTCGGAAGAGGAGTACCGAGCATTCCAGCTCGGTCCTCGTTGGTGAAATAGGGATGTGCATGGTCGAGGTAACTAACCTCCTTGTTCTGTTCAAACAAATAGATCTCAGATGTATTCGATTCTGACTAACACTAATTTATTTTAGGTGGCCTCCAAAACTGAGCTACTAGACGACCGACTCGTCGACAACCTCAAATCTTCCAGTTCGCTGTATACGGAAAAGAACCAGCTTGAAGAACAAGTCAATACCCTCCGAGCTGAACTTAAAGAAAGCGAAGAAGCCGTGGCCACAAAAGTTACCGAGCTCTCCAAGCTGGAGGAGAAGAAGAAGACCTTGGAAGCACATTTTAGCTTTTCCAAGAAGTCCGAGGAAGTTGTTCTCAACAACATTGGACAGGTGAGGAAGGATCTCAAAGAAGCCCTCAAACATAAGCAAGTGTCGAAGAACTGTCCCAGCCCAATGAAGAACATAAGCAAGCAATCATCGCTGACTACAAGAACTCTGAGGATTTCCAAGCCAGTGTCGAAGAGGAAGCCTATCCATTCTTCCTTCAAGGGGTACACCACGTCCTAAGGCAATTGGCGTGCAGCGGGATGGATATCCGACCAGAACAGCTTGCTGAATAGGGAACTAACACTCCCTTCTACCCTTCTACTCGCCTGGGTCATGCCTTGGTGCCCTACACCGAGGATGAACTGATTTTTCTGGCCCAATCAGACACACAAAAAAGGCTTGCTGCCTGGACCCCTCCCAACACTGCCGACGTGACTATTACAGATATGATGACCCGGATCTGGATGGCCAAGTCACAAGAGGCTTCAACCTTGGCTGCTCACTCCATCGGTGACGACGGGGACGTGATCGTGATTGAAGAGACTACAACCAATGAAGTGGCTGACCCTTGCCAAAGCGCTCCTCAAATCGTTCCCGCCGACCCTTAAATCTCTTCTGGCATGCGCGCCTCAACACAACTTTTCATTACATTTTCCTGCAAAACAGTTTACAATATCTTCGGGCATGTAATATTAGTACTTCTGCACTCAATATCTATGCTTGTATTTTCATAATAATGCTTCAACCATTTTAAAAACCCATATTTTAAATCGAGCAAGCATATTCCGAGCTTGACGAAAATAAAAGCAGCACAACCCTCGACCACCAAACCCTTCAATCGAACAGAAAAAATCTGTTCGATGAAGTATAATCGAGGAGACGATCTCGAACACCAACCCTTTTCACACACAAGGTGTATCTTTGCCAGTGTAAGAGAATAATCGAGATAACTTTATACCGCACTCGAACACCAATTTTTAAATCAAGCAGGAAAAACCCATGCCCGCCAAAAGTATAATCGAGTTTGCACTAAATGATGTAAGCGAGATAATCAATAAATGAAGGCCAATGCATGCTTATTCATTTCATCCCAACTTACAACAAAGAAGAAAGAGAAAAAACAGCTTGCTCACTACTAATCAATGGTAATATTTCTTCAAATGATATGCATGTCATGGATGTCTCAGCTCACTGCATTCCTTTGTTCGCAACATGTAGGTCCCCTCCTTGACTATTCTGATAATTTGGAAAGGACCTTCACAATTAGGAGAAAATTTTCCTCATTCTGCTCGATGACCCGTTGCCTCAATTTTTCGGAGAACCCAATCACCCACAACAAATGACCGACCACGAACTTTCTTATTGTGGTGGGCCTTTGCTCGCTGCTTGTAATTAGTCATTCGCATTTTAGATTCCACACGTTTCTCCTCCAACAAATCGAGATTAGCCATGCGAGATGCACCATTACGTTCCATATCATAGTGTGACACTCTGTGATTCGGCAGGTACATCTCCACCGGTGCCATGGCCTCTGACCCATAAGTGAGGGAAAAGGCTGTTTCACCCGTTGGCCCCCTGATCGTTGTTCTGACCGCCCACAAGGCTGATGGTAACTCATCTACCCATCTTTCTGCTTTATCCTCGAGATTTTTCTTGAGGGCGGGACTAAAAAAAGACCTGCCCTGCTTCCGAGCATGCTAGCTGAACCGTCCACATGCAACTCCCAGCAATAATCTGGGCGAAGGCGCTGAATTGGAACATTCGCAGATGCAGTCTGGGCGGAAGTTTCCTCCTCGCCTGAATCCTTGAAACTAGTCTCAACCACAAAATCTACCAAAGCCTGCGCCTTAATAGCTCGTCGAGGCTAGTAATCGATCTCAAATTCGGTCAACTCAATTGACTAGGTGAGCAGACGACCAGAAGAATCCGGCTTGTGTAGAATTTTCCTGAAAGGTGTGTCTGTGTACACAATGATGGGGTGTGCAGAAAAATAAGCTCGAAGTTTCCGAGCAACAACAACAAGCGAATAAGCCAATTTTTCTGCATTAAAATAACGCCCTTCCACCGCGGTGAGGGCCTTAGAAATATAGTACACAGGCTTTTGAAGATTACATTCTTCCCTAACTAACACGGCGGCCACAGCCTGCTTTGTGGCCGCGAGATACACAAACAAATTTTCACCTACAACCGGACTACTTAATAATGGAGGCTGTCCCAGATATTCCACCAGCTGCTTGAAAGCCTTTTGACATTTTGTTGTCCATTCAAACCCCTTATTTCCTCGAACCACTTTGAAAAAAGGCGGGCATCTTTCTGCTGACTTGGAAATAAAACGACCAAGAGCAATAACTCTGCCATTAAGTTTATGGACATCCTTGATGCACCGAGGAGGTTTTATTGTAACCAACGCTTTGATTTTCTCCGGATTAGCCTCAATCCCTCTTTCGTTCACCATGAACCCCAGGAACTTCCCGGCCTTCACCCCAAACACACACTTACTCAGATTCAACTTCATATTATTTCTCCTGAGATTATCGAAGGTTTCCTCCAGATTAATGGTATGATCACGTCCTCTGGATTTCACGACCATATCATCTATGTATGCCTCCACATTTCTGTCGATCTACGAGCTGAAGACCTTATTCACCATCCGCTGATAAGTAGCTTCTACATTCTTTAAGCCAAATGGCATCATCTTATAACAATAGAGCCCACCCGCGGCTCGAAACGCAGTCAAAGCTTTATATTTTTCATTCATCTTCACCTGGTGATCTCCCTGAATACGCATCAATGAAGCTCAGGAATTTGAAGCATGCTATAGCATCCACCAACTTATCAATACGAGGAAGAGGATAGCAATCCTTCGGGCAGGTTTTATTGAGGTCGGTGAAGTCCACACACATCATCCACTTTCCATTCGACTTTTTAACCATAACCACATTTGCCAGCCAAGTCGAATAGTATATCTCCTCAATAATATCTGCGCTGAGCAGTTTCTCCACCTCCCCCTTGATCGCCTTGTCCTTTTCTGAGGAGCCTATTCTAGGCCGCTGCTGAATTGGCCTAAAAGTTGGATCCACGCTAAGGCAATGAACTGCAACATCTTCGCTAACGCCTTGCATATCTTCTGGCCGCCACGCGAACACATCCAAGCTATTTTGGAGTTGCTTGACCAAACTAGCCCGAGCTTCAACCGTCAGCGCTCTGCCAATCTTTATTCTTTTCTCAGGATAAGCAAAATTAATAACAACCTCCTCAAGCTCGTCATGAGCTGTAAATTCGGGTTCATCCCGCGTTTGGAGTGTGTCACACTCAACTTTTTCTTCTTCCTCAACCTTAGTTTCCACCTGATCAAGCAGATCCAAGTCCATATCTCCAGCCGGCTCGCCTTGTCCCCCCGACGCCATCGCCGGCAAAAGAAAAGTATCATTCCCTAGGCAAAGCTGCTCGCCCTGTGTTGAACTCTCAACCACCGTAGCAATTGTTTTGAAGGGCCCACAGTTATATCAGATTTTTCCTTGCTACTGATGGTAACCCTCTGGTCACCATCCTCCAAAATCAGCTTCTGCTTCTTTCATTGGCTGTCCTGGACATACTCTAATACTGCCCGCGGCTGAATTTTCAAGACCCCTACCCCCTGATCGGTGTAAAACTTGGCTCGCTGGTGAGGAATAGAGGCGACCATATGGAACTTAGTCATGCTCGGCACCCCTAAAATAATATTATAGGGAGATTTCAAGTCGATCACCATGAAGGTGACTTTTTCTGCTCGAGTACGACTGCCTTCGCCGATAAAGACCTCGAGCTCAATTGTGCCCTTGACAGGCACCTTGTGATTGGTGAAACCTTCCAGAGTCCCTGCATAAGGTTTGATGCATTTGTCTTTCAACTCCAAACCCTAAAAGCAAGAATAATACATCACGTCCCTGCAAGCTCCTGTGTCCACCAAAATCCTGTGTACCACCCATCCATCGACCAAGGCTGAAACAATCAGAGACTGTTCCCCAACCATGCTACTCGCCAGCTCGTTTCGTGTAAATTGTATTGACTCTTCCCCTGCCTGCAAAGTAGTTGGACAATCCACCACCTTCGACAAGGAATAAATCTGCTTGCCGAGCTGGGTAAGCGTAGGCTCCTCATCCATGATGACATTTATTACCCCTCGAATTGGGGATGCATCTCTTCGGGGTGCATTCCCCTAGTTATTTCCACCTCTCTTAAACGGGTCCAACCGACCTTCGTTTATCAATTTCTGTATGGCATTTTTCAATGGCCAACACTCCTCTGTCGTATGCCCATAATCATCATGATAGGCACACCTTTTAGTCCAATCCCGAACATCCGCTGTCTCTAGATTCATGCGAGGTGCACGAAGAAGTTCGTCCCTGACTTCATACATTATATCTTTCTGCAAGGTATTGAGCGGAGTGAGATCACTTTCTCTGAGAAACTCCTTTGGGCGATCATACCGCGATTTGTTGCGGTTATAACCACCACTGCACCATTTCCACTACCCTTGGCCCTAGTTTCCCCCGTCTCGGTGTTTTCCTTCTTCTTTTCCTTCTTCGCGGTCTCCCCTGCGCACAAATTTTGAGCCCACATCAACATCTCTGCCTATGTCTTGGGCTCCCGCATGCTTAACTCAAACCTCAAACCACCTTCTCCCTCGAGCAAACTTGTTTCAAAGCACAGGGTGACCTCCTGCTCGGATAATCCAGGAACTTGTTCAAACATTTCCGTAAACCGCTCCAAGTAGCTGGCAGTCGATTCATAGGCTCCCTGCTTAACCTTAGACAAGTCAGCTCTTATATTTGGAATTGCCCCCGAGGTCCCAAAATCTGTTAAGAACTTTGCCCGTAGGTCAGCCCAATTATTGATAGACCTGCGAGGAAGAGCTCCCATCCAGGCTAGTGTCTTTCCTTGCAATGATCCCACGAAAGCCCGGATTTTCAGTGTCTAATCTAATGTTACAAGGCCAATCTGGAACTCAAATGACATCAACCAATCCCTCGCCTTAGTCTTCCCTATGTATTATGTAACGTTCGGGAAGATTAGCCCTTGTGCTGGAGGTGCGTTCTCAATCCAGGAGGCCAAAGGACTAGCTTACGTGCCTAGAAAATTCTCATCCAAGGCCTTGCCCTGCTCCCATGCTTCCATACGACACTTCAAATCTTCAAACTCTTGCATGTTGAAGGTTGCAGGCAAACCACCCACGGGCTGAGGCTGTATCCTGGGCACAAGAGGGGCCTGTGGGGGTCCCATAGCTCCCATAGCTTGAGCTATACCCACGGCCTGCGCCACTTGTGCTTGAGCTACATCTGTGAGTTGAGGCACTGGATCATTAGCCACTAGACTTTTCTGTGCATTTGTTTGAGGCAATTCATGTCTCCCTCTAGAATGATGTGACAAATGAACTTGTGATCTTCCAGGAAAAGGTGTCCAATGACGGCGAGCATGTGACCTCCTAGGAGATGGAGTACGATGGTTGCGAACATGTGACCTGCGCGGTGACGGAGAACGTGGGCGGAGGGGATGCGACCTTCGTGGAGAAGGCAACCTTCAACGGTGGCGTGACTGTGCTGAATCTTCTACTGCCCGGGGTCCCAATCGAGAATGCACACTCGGGACAACCCTGTGACTGGCCCGCCCCTCTTGCTGGCTTCGCCCCTTGTTGGATTCTCTTGTGAAGGAACTTGCACTGGATGTTGAGGATTTACCCCCGTCCTAGACACACTTGCTGCTTGACTTGGCGCGGGCATACCCGGAAGGGGCTCCAACTCAATGGGTAGTGGGGGCTTGCCCATATCAATTAGCTGCAAATTTAGCTGGTGCATTTGCCCCAGATAAATCACCCTCTGGCGTAAGGCTTCCTCCCAAAACTCATTAGCCAGACCAATATCTGCAACGACACTCCTGGCCAACGAATCCAAGCCTCGTCGTTGATTGAGCTGATGACGAGCGTCATGAGGCGGTGAGGGTGGTGGATTATTACCAGCTGGAAGGTTCATGCTTGGCATGGCTGTGTGTACCTCCACCTGGTTACCGCCATTTTCAGCCATAACTAAAACTTGTGAAGTTATCGAGAAATGAGATTGCACCTAACAAAATGTTCCCGGCAACGGAACCAACTGATGCGTTCAGAATAATCCAAGGACGCATTGGGATTAATAATTCGGATATCTGGCTTTTAATTATATCCTAAATCTTCAAGGCGCAATCCTGAAAAACAAAACTCAAATAGTGAACTAGGCGGGGGCTTTCCCTACAAATGCACTCAGGCGTGAGAATTAGCAAACACTCAATTGAGTAAGCAAATTGACAGAGTTTAACCTTAGTAAAAAATCACGTTACCTCCCTCCTTTGTTTAGAGGGGTTTTATAGCCTTCACGGGAGGTTGAACAACCCCCGATTAAATGTCAGCGTATAGAATGGGCATATTAACTGCCACGTCCAACATAACGGCCTCATCATGAATGTTGAGACGAGTTTCCTGGAGGTAACCGCCCACGTCCAGGATGACCGTTGTTTGCATAACCAAGAATGACAAGCCTACTCGCTGAGAGCTTGCTCGCTGGGCGTTTAGCCCCCTGCTCGTCGTATCTAGCCCCCAGCTCGCTGAACACTTGCCATCTTGTAGTTCAGCCCCCAAATGTTGAGAGACACGTGCTAGGCTTTCCTTCCAAGCTGATCAAAGTCTGACCGGTGCCTGCTTCATATTTTCAACTTGGGCTTTAGATTGCACGTGCATTGTTCATGACTGAAGAAGATGTGCCAAGCACGTGACTCATATTTGGGCCTATCGGACCAGTCAGTTCATCCATCAAATATTTTTACTTAACTAATGTATTTTTGTTTTACATTGCTATTTTTAAGAATTTGTTTTAAATTTTTGTTCCGTAAATTATTTTTATTATTTTAGTAACTTCAGTTTAAATTGTTTTTGTTTTTATTGACTATGTAACTATTATTTTTGTTCCATAAAATATTTTTATTTTACTAACATATTTTTGTTTTCCATATATATTTTTAAGAATTTATTTTAAACTTTTGTTCTGTAAATTATTTTATTTTACTAACCTTCGCAATAAATTATTTTTGTTTTGTTGATTCTGTAACTTTTATTTTTATAGTAGTTTGTTCCATAAATTATTTTTATTTTACTAACCTCTTATATTTTTATTTTCTTACTCTGTAACTATTATTTTTGTTTTAGTTACTATTTTTTTGTTTAAAGAGAGAAAAATGTTTAAACAAAATTAAAAGAGATGAGATGGTAGTGATGAGAGAAAATAAGGAGATGACGGGAGAGAGAAAAATAAATATAACCAGAGAAGATAGGAGAGAGAAATAGAGAAATGGTAACTGAAAAGTTAATAATTCAAAACTGAAATTTTGGAGAGACAAATCTACCATTGTCATTATATATATAGATATCAGATCTTCATGTCCGTGCCTATGGTACGGTAACAGTATATCTGATTTCGTCGATTGAAACACTAACGTCTAAATAGAAGATGATGCAATTTTAAAAATGGTAGTTGAGGGGCGCTATTCGAACTCGACAGATAGTTGACTGATTTATGAATGTTTGATTGTGCGGCGGAATCAACCCCCATGGCCAGATAGTCTCAGTCAATCAATTGAGCTCTATTGTGAGATTATATTAATGTAAGGTTGATGTTTTGTAAGGGGTAATTGTTTAGAAGATTAATTTCAGGGTGTGACTGCTTATATTATTAATTGTAGGAGGTGACTTTGTAACATGATGAGAGAAAATAGAGAGTTAAAAGTGGATAACTACTCTCACACGTGTGAATATGAGAGTGAATCCCAACCATTAAATTTTTAAAGATAATTTAATCTCAACCTCTAAATAGCTTTAGTTAATTGCACATGTGTGAGAATGAACTCTATTGTAATTTAGATAGTTTGGAAATTTATCAATAAATGAAGCAAATACTGTAGAAATGAATTATTAAAAATATTATTTTCTTAAAAGAATTGAATTTCAAACGAGGCATCTTTGCCTGAAACAAAGGGATTAATTAAAAATTTGTATACGAAATTGCGGCCGGACAAAAATATACTGTGGAAATGAACTACTAAAAATATTATTTTTTTTAAAAAAATGATTTTCAAACGGGGCCTCTTTGCTCGGAACAGAGGGACTAATTAAAAGTTTGTATACAAAATTGCGGTCGGACAAAACGGGTTGGACAAAAATTAAATTGCTTAAGTTAATTACGATAACAGTTAAAAAGAAAAAAAATTCAAATTACAAAACTTATGTTTTTTTTAATTTTTTTAAATTTGCATATGAAATTACGGGTCAAAAAAAAATTAATTGATTAAGTTAATTACGATAACAATTAAAAAGAAAAAAAATACAAATGCAAACTTTTGCAACCATAAAACTGTAAAACCATTAAACCGTAAAATATTAACTGTAAAACCGTAATATCACAATAAAAGAGTAAATGTAAAATAATAATGTAGTCATTCACACATGTGAGAACCGAGGGAAATAAGGGTCGTTGGATTACCGTAAAATAATAAATCCTGACCCTTTTTTTATTACAAGTCAATTGTAAGCGTTCAACAATTATAGATAGATATAGATTTCAACGGTTTGATTCGTACCAAATGTAATGAATCTGAAACTTCTTACAACTAGGATTGAAGGTGTAATTGAATTACAGAGTAGGAAAATTAAATCAAAATAGAGACAAGTGAGTTGTATTAATCCACCCTGATCCTATCTCTGTTCAGTCAAATGTAACGAATCTCAACAGTTTTAAGGTAAAAAAAAAAAGATTTTAGATCAAGGGACCAAGCATGCAAATAGGCACAAGTAAAGGGACTATTTTTCCAATCATCATACTTGAAGTCTTGAACTTAGCAACTTGCCCTAAAAAGTACACAATTCCTATCCATATCTGAATCGGGACGTCTCCAAACCGAATCCCGCCATGAAAAACTAGTTCTTCCAACACAAAGAAAATGGAATTAGTTTCTGCTGCTTCTGATTTTATCGTAGTTCAGTGTCAATGTCAGCGCATCATCCCCTCCATTACCACCCATCAAAAAAACCCTCAACTGTTTTGTCAAAAATTGGTTGCGAGCTCCCCCAATCTCACATTCAGCAGCAGTATCTCAAGAACAAGAATCTCTCATATGGTAAAGCTTTCTTCCCATTCAAATCCTACCCCTTTACGGGAAAATATGAAAAAATCTTACGAAGCAGGTAATTACGACAAATCACTCTTTTTACTTGAGCGTTTGGTTGGTGATGGTAGTGGTACTTATAAGCCAAATGTATATTTTTGCACAAAGCTCATTAAAGGGTTCGTTGATTCTAAAAGAATTGAAAAGGCTGCTCAAGTTTTGGAAATTTTGGAGTCGTATGGTGAACCAAATGTTTATCCATATACTTGCATTATCAGTGGGTATAGCAAGTTGAATCAAATTGGATCCGCGATGCCAGTGTTTGATCGCATGAGAAAACGGGGACTTGTGCCTACTGTGATGTGCTATAATTCCATGTTGAACCTGTTCCTGAAAAATGGGAAAAGAAATGAAGCAGATGAGCTACTAAAAGACATGAGTCTGAGAAACTGTGAGCCGAGCGAAGCCACATTTAGCATCTTGATGCACTCATTTTGTCGGGATGGGAAAATTGGATCCGCGATGCAATTTTTTAATCGCATGAGAAATCAGGGATTTGTGCCTAATGTTTTTGACTATTCTTCCCTGTTGAACCTGTTACTGAAAAATGGGAAAAGTAATGAAGCAGAGGAGTTACTGAAAGACATGAGTTTGACAAACTGTGAGCCTGATCGAGCCACATTTAGCATCTTGATGCGCTCATTTTGTCGGGATGAGAAAATTGGATCCGCGATGCAAGTGTTTTCTCGCATGAGAAATCGGGGATTTGTGCCTAATGTTGCTGGCTATAATTCCCTGTTAAACTTGTTACTGAAAAATGGGAAAATAAATGATGCAGAGGAGCTTCTGAAAGATATGAGTTTGACAAACTGTGAGCCTGATCAAGCCACATTTAGCATCTTGATGCACTCATTTTGTCGGGACGAGAACATGGACAAAGCGATGAACGTGTTAATGCTTGCAACAGAAAAGGGTGTGAAACCAGATGTTTATTTGATGACTCCATTGATTTCTGGGTGGTGCAATAAGAGAAGGTTAGATATGGCGGTTGAGTGCATTGATCACATGATATTGCATGGATGTTTGCCTTCTCCCAAAACGTACTGTCACGTCTTATCTTTGTTGTGGAAGAATGGAAGTGTTAAACTGGCAGTTTATTTGTTTGAAAAGCTTCGTGGTGCGGGTTGTCATCTCAATGTGGTTAGTTACAATATTATGATCAAGGGTTTGTGGCTCAAAAGCAGAGATATGATCAAGGCTATTAGACTGGTGGCAGAGATGATAGACAGAGGGATCGGCCTGGATAACCTCACTTATACTAAACTTATATATTGTTTGTGCAGAGATGGTTTTGTAGATCAGGCTATTGCCTTGTTAGGGGTTATGGAGAGTAATGGGATAATACCCTGCGTTACGGATTACAATATTGTGCTTTCTGGACTGATGAAAGCTCATAGATTAGATGATGCAATCGAATTGCTGGAAGAGATGGTTCTGGAAAATGGTTGCCAACCAGATTATATCACTTACAGGACACTGCTAATAGGGATAGATTTGGCAGGAATGAAAGAAGAGGCAGCAGAGTTGGCTGATTCCCTCTTCCAAATGGATCTGCTTGAAGCCAAGTCGTTCGCACAATATCTATACAAAACAAAGCAGTAGCTTGCATTGGTGTTCAATTGAAAGTGTCTGAAAGAACTTGGCATATTTCCGGTTGAATTGAGAGGGGCCTGTGTATTTTCTCTCTTTTACCACACAAGTATTGCTTTTCAAGCATTCTGAAATTACAAGTGCTGGTCTCTCTTTGACAAGTATTGCTTGTCAAACATTCAAGAACCAGCAAATACTGAGGCATCTTCATAAAATGCAGGTGTGAGGAGGAGCCAAATGCATACACTGATTACCCTAGAAAGCGAGTTATGTTGTGTTGTCGGATCAATATTGCAAGATTGCAAGTTAAACTCGGCAATCTCCACTACCTTGAGAGATGAGTCATGTTGGATCTTACCCGTCACATGGAAATTAGTCGCTACATTTTAAGGTGTTGTACCTTGGGTTGTACATTACAGAAAATAGGGGGCTAAGAGTGGACTTTGGGGTATGTTAGCCCCACCTTAGTCTTATTTTTTGTGTTATTCTCAAATCTACATATATGTATGGAACAATATTTTTTTTGGTCCCTCAACGTTTTCGGAATTTTAGTTTGGTCATACCTCTTACTTTTTAATTTGTTTGTCCTACTATTTGGGGTTTTTTTTCACCATCACAATTCTTTTAAAATGGCGAAAGTAGCCTTACTAAAAAACTCCTTTAAGGGGCCATAAAATCCAAAATAGAGGGGATCAATCTAGGGTTGGCAAAAATCCCGTGTTTCCTGACCCGTCCCGACGCTCGATCCGATCCCGTCCTGACATTTCCCAATCCCGACAAATCCCGATCCCGATTTTGTCGGGACTTTTCCCGTCCCGACATATTTCAGGACGGTATTCGGGATAATTATCAATCCAGTCGGGATTCTCGACCCGTCCCGACTAATTTTTTTATTTTATATATATATATATATATATATATATATATATATTTATATTTTTTATATATATTATATATTTTTTTATATATTTTTATATTTTTTATATATTTTATATTATTTTATATTTTATTTATTTTATTTTATAAATATTGTGAGTGTTAGACAATGTTTATTTTTTGTTTGCTAAAATTACTTAATGATGTTTGTTAAATTTATTTTCATAATTAATATTGTGGTTTTTTTTTTTTTGTCTATCACTTTTCTACACTTAGTGTAGCTCTTCTCCTACGAGTGAGGGGTGCATTTTGTTCATAATGACATATTCAGCAATATTCACCATTAAGTAAATATTCAAGCATACTTTGTAAATATACAGTTTGAAATCTTAATTATGATGAAGACATTTTAAAAATATTTTAGTGTCAGAAAATATTGTTCATAAATATTATAGTCGGGATTACGAGATTTTTTTTATCCCGAACTGTCGGGATCCCGATTCGTCAGGTCCCGACACTTATCGGGAACGGGATCGGGAAGGAAATTGAAATCCCGAAATCTATCGGGACGGGATCCGGATGAAGGGTATCGGGACGGGTCCTGTCCCGATTCCACCCCTAGATCAATCTATCAATTCAAAAACATAATCCCTAAACGTAACATCAAAATCCCTAAACGTAGCATCAAAATCTCTAAACGTAACATCATTTAATGTGTTAAATTACTTTATTACCCTATATCTCATTTGAACCAACTTCCTCCTAAAACATTAATTTTCTAATAACCAACCCCATTAAATGCCATAAGCCCTCAATTACTCTCTCGACCAAACCCATTACTCCCAACCCCTCTAACTCCCCTCCCAGAACCGAGACCCTCTTCCCACCGTCATCTCCCCCTCTCTCTCAATTACTCCTTCAACCAACCCCCAAAACCCAGTAGAAGGCGGAGAAGAAGAAGATGATAATGAAGATGAAGTTCCCAAAATCCATGGAGAAGCCCGCCCCTGTTTTCTGGTAAAACAACCGCTAGATAGTAGCGGGTCTTCTTCACAACTGCCACTAGAGAAAGACAGTACTAAATACACACTACCACTAGAAAGGTGTGGATGTCGAGCAAAATAATCGTTGGGTGGTGGCAGATGTTTGACCAAACATCCATTATATTCAGCAAATGTTTGGCCAAACATCTGTTTCCTATTAGCGGATGTTTTTTTTTTTTTTTTTGGGTTCAAATATAAAGATTGGTGTTGAATTTTTCTTTCTTTTTTTTTTTTTTTTTTTTGCTGAAGATGGTGCTTCCTCTTTTAGTTCAAATATGAAGATCACACACTTTTCCTTTTTGTTGAAATGATGCTTTTTGTTGGAGTGATGACGATGAAGATGATGAATAGTAGGGTGGACAATGTGAAATAATGGTGAAATGAATTGGGGGAGGGTATAATTGAAGTTAGGAGTTTTTTTTGTTTTAATTGGAGTGGGGTATTATTGTCATTTCAACTATTAAATAGTGTTACGTTTAGTGTTTTAGATGTTACGTTTAGGATGACTCATCAACTTTGAAATCACCGACCACGAAGAACTCATCCATGAATACCCGTTGATTTACGCACATAGAAAAAACAAGTCCCATGGAGACGAAGTGTCGGCGTACCTACAAACGGAGAAATCGAAACCTTGAAATCCAGATCTAATAATTGAAACCCAAAACTGAAATGAAAAACAATACCTAGCTTTGAATCTCTCTTCCACCATTTATTTGATTTCTCAAATTATTTATTTAATTTGGCGAATCAATCAATTTTAGGGTGTATGTTTAAGAATGAATCAATCAATTTAACGAATCACCCATTCGGATTGATTTTGGTGTAAGGTTGGACAGGTTCGAAGTGGGATTTAGGTGAATCGCATCCTCCATTGGATATGAGGAAGATAGGGAGGAGGGAGTCTTCACGATGGTGGCTCGTCGACAAATAGAAAGTGTCACGACGACGAAGACAAAACTGGCCGGCTAAAAGGACGAACCGTGGGGTACTTTAGTTCTTCGAGGACTTTGCTTAGAAGGTTGATGAGAGCGATTTTGACGGCCTTGGCGATTTTTTCAATGATGGTATACTATACCTTCAAATTTTTCTCATTTCATCGTTTGTTTCTAGTCTGCATGCTTTTTCAGTGTGTAATTGTTTGTTTTAGGGCTGGTTTATCAAAATTTCTCTGGTTATGGTTAGGGTGAAAATGAGAGAAGAACCTCACTCATGCTTTTTTTTAGGGTTGTGTCGTGTGATAGACATGTGATTACTAGTAAGGGTAATTTTGTCATTTTATAAAAAATGACGAAAAATGCAACGATAGCCCCTGAAAGGTGGGAATCTTACAAAAATAAAAATAAAAAATAGTAAGACCAAAGAATAAAAAACCAAGAGATAGGACCAAGCAAAAAAATTCAAAAAAGTTAAGGGACCAAAAAATATATTGATCATATATGTATACAAGCTGCAAAGCAGATTGTCCTGATGAAAAGTGTTTTCAGTCTAGCATTGTTAACTTATGTTTGGCCAAGAGGCCCAAGACGTGCATTCTTCTGCTCAATTCCTTTTAAATTTGGGACGGACACACTCCTCTCTCCAACCATCCACTCTATTCTATCTTGAAGCTTTCTCATCGATCCAAAACTTCCGCCCAACTTAGAGCTTGTTTGATTTGGCTTATTGATATGTACTAGTGACTTATTACTTATGTCTGATAACTTATTACTTATAACTGATTAGCATCTTCCTCTTGACCAATTTTGTCACATTAGACACATTAGACCATAAGATTTCCCTCCGACCTCAAATCCATTTATTGACACTGATTTGATGATTTTGGAACCTAATGCAAAGGAAACGGTTAGCGGTACAAATTTGTCTTGTCCTTTTCCTTGAAATCCTCTTCATCAAACGACACTATAGGATTGTTTTCCCAAAAAATACAAACTTCACTGAAAATTCAGATAATCTCTCTCAGGTGATCCTAGGATCTAAGAATTATGTTTTACACATGAAGGGTTCAAGTGCCATGTTAGGGAGCTTAGGGGCGAATTAGAAGGTTAAGAAACAATTTTGGAAGTTAGAGGGGTCAAAATGTAACTTCTGTAAAGTTTGTAAACTCAACGGATAGAACTTGAGGGGGGCGATATTTGCACCCCTCATGCTCTAAACACCCCACCCCACCCCCTAAAAAATTCTCTTAACTTCCTATTTTACCATCCCCATCTAAATATACCCCACTCTCATCACTACCTCTTCACTCCTCATGTGCATGAACCTTCCCACTTCTCATCCTCCCTTCGTCCTCCTTTTTTTTTATTTCCTTTCTTCCTCCCTTCCCATCACTCCCACCCTTCCTCTATTTTCTTTCCACCCTCTCTTCCTCCCATGAACTATTCCCCTCCTCTCTTTTTTTTCTTTCCATTTTTCCTCCTTTCCCATCACTCCCCCTTTCATTCTTCCTATATTTCCTTTTGAATCTTCCTCCCTTCCCTGTAGGAAAACTCCATTGATAAATCACACACTTTGGAGCAATTTCTTTTATTTCTAATGTTTGGCTAGCCCTAGACGAACAACACTGGGTTTAATTTTATTATTTTTTATTTCTAGTTGATCGATTACGATTAGCCAAACAACACTATGTCGTTCGGCTAACCAGGCCAAACACTAGAAATCAAAAAAAAAAATTGCTTTAGTGGTGGTTGGAGGAAGAATGGTAAAAAACAGATGGGTAGGGAGAGAAAGATCTCATTGGAAGGGAGGGGAAGCAATTTTTATTGAAGGGATAGAGTATAATAATAGTAGGAGGGAAGAGGGAGAGATTGCAAGGAAGGGAGGGAAAAGATTCCAGATGGAAGAAAGGAGTGAGATGAGTCACATGAGGGAGGAAGAAGGAAAAAAAAAGGAGGAATGAGAGGGGGATGGTTGCACATGAGGGAGGGAGGAAATAATAGGAGGGGGATGTGTTTGAATGGTTAGGGTAAAATAGAAAGTTAAAAGATTTTAGGGTGTGCAAATAACTCCCCCCCCTAACATAAAAATTGGACTCACCGAATTCAGTCGTGTTTTTATTTATTCGGGTTTTAGGTTGTTACTGTTTTGATAACTTTTATAATTTAGGATTCTTTTTCCTTTATTTAATTAAGATTTTTAAGGATGTCTTTAATAGTAATTCTTTTTAGGTTTTTAGCCCAAGGGCATCCCAAACATTAGATTATGGTCTAGAAATTCTTAAGACTAGGGTTCTTGTTTCTTTCAATCTTCTCAGGGTTCCTAAACAATCGCGATTAGGTTAGTGAGTTGAAGGTGGGGTCTAGGGATCGAGTGATTATATATCCGTCCTAGGGTTGAAAGAAACTCATACTATCTTTATTTTATTTCTTAGTGTTTTTTAGAATTTGAATGACTTAAAATTGATGGTGTTTAATTTTTTAGAGCTAGCGATTGATTGGTATTAGGTTCCGATGATTTAGTGAGTTGAAGGTGGGGTCTAGGGATCGAGTGATTATATATCCGTCCTAGGGTTGAAAGAAACTCATACTATCTTTATTTTATTCCTTAGTGTTTTTTAGAATTTGAATGACTTAAAATTGATGGTGTTTAATTTTTTAGAGCTAGCGATTGATTGGTATTAGGTTCCGATGATTTAGTATTGATAAATTCTTTTTAATGGCTTGATTTTTATCTCAAACATAATAGTCAATTGTAATTCTTCACGACATTAATAATAATGGTATTAATAAAGGTTGGGGTTCAATTTATGTCCGTTCTAACCTTTTAAATTATGGCAAAAACTTGGGTAAGACGGTCTTACAAATATTTTTTGTAAAATGGATCCTCTTTACCCGACTCACCGTGTGTTAATGGGTTAAGCTGTGACAAAGTGAGGATCTTACGAATTAAGATCCGTAAGACGGTCTTACAGGAGACATACTCTTAAATTATATATATATATATATATATATATATATATATATATATATATATATATATATATATATATATATATATATATTCCATGTTTATATTACTGGTTCAAGGCGCCTCTATTTATGCTGATGAGTGATGACAGTGACTTGCATAATACTTGAGTACAACCATAAATGTCGGGTAAAGATGAAAGATAATAAAAATTATAAGCATAAATTTTTGAAAGTATGTTATTTTAAATGAAATATTCAAAAATAATATAGTGAGAACGGAGGGAGTATTTTGGAGTCCCACATTTTTGGGTGTTGGTCGACCAATTGGGCATGCTCTTCGATCATCTTAGTCTCCTCTCATAGTCAGCACTTTCAAAAAGCTAAATCAAACAGCACCAGTTATTAATCATCAGTTATAAGTAATTAGCAATAAGTCATAGTTGTCATAAGTAATTAATGTCTGTTTGATTTGACGTATCAGAATCTGCTTATGACTTATGACTTACAATAAGTTGTTTTGAAGTGTTTGATTTCACTTATGGTAAGATAAATCATAAGTCATGTACAAGTCACTTAAAACACATGTAAAGTCATAAGTTGTAAGCACTAAACCTAGTGCTTATTTCTACTTTTCAAAAACATGTAAGTCATCTTCTTTATTAATATTTTATATATTCTAAGATTACTCTAAGTAATAATAATTATTATTAAATTAATAATAATAATGAATTATTATTATTATTATAGTAAAATAATAATTACTATAATAATAATAATAATAATAATAATAAAATGAATAATAATAATACAAATAAATAATAATACATGAATAATGATAATCGTAATAATAATAATAATAATAAAAGTAATATTAATTATAATATAGCAAATATAAGCATAATAATAATAAAATATTATTATTATTATAAAATAATAATAATAAATGCAATATTACTAATAATAAAATCAATAATAACAATAAATAATAATAATGGAAATAGAATTAATAATAATTTTAGTAAAATAATAATAATAAAGGCAGTAATAATGATAATAATGATAATTATTATTATTAATAAATTACTATTAACATTAATAAAATAAGGCTTAAATAGCAATTCGGTCACCCTACTTTCCAACTTTTTTCATTAAGCTCACTCTACTATTTTTTTTCTCACTTTAATCATTGTACTTGGCATTTGTTTCACATTCATCACTTCATCCAATTTTTTGGATGGAAAACTTACAATCTTTTCAAAAACCCAAAAATACTCCTACATATACCACATGCTAGTCACGTTCATTACCACACCCACACCTCAAACTTTGTCTTCAATCTTGAGATGTGCTCCTCCCTCCCCCCACCAATCTACCTCCTTTGAACATCACACGAGTAACCAACACCAAAGTTTGATTTGGGCAACAATCAATTCTGAAAATTAATTTTCGAAATTTCAAATATACAATCAAATCACATCGAAGAAAAACATAATGAGAAATCTACAAAATCACTAATTTTAATCAAAAAATTCAATTACACTAATGTTATACATCTATCACTACTCACTAACAAGGAAAAAAGCAAAAACTCATAATCAGAACCCTAAAACCCCAATTAACCTCTCCATCATCAGCGAATACATGTAGAATCAAAAAACTCCAAACCCCATTGTGTTTAAAATTCTCTAAGCTTTTAGAAGTTTCAAAGATGAGAGATCTTAAATGGAACTAGTTGGCTTACCCAATTTTTCCTCCGACTTGTGGAACAAAGATGGAAGGGTTTGGGAGCGGCGAATATGGTGGGGGTAGTTTTGGTTCGAGAAGGATGGTGGAGAGGAGGTGGATGCGAGAACAGGTCTTGGAGATAGGCTCCTACTAGGAATGCATTGGGCCGATATTAGTGGTGGTGTTGCAAGTAATAGTGGTATCTGTGTGGCACGAGCCATTGTGATGGTTGTGGAGGTGGTTAAGGTTTAGATCGTTCACAGAGGTGGAGAAAGACCAAGAGTCAATGGAGTTATGGTGGAACCGGAGACTAGAAGAGACAAGAGAGAAGAGGTTGGTCCCGTGGTCCATGGAGGGGTGTCGCTTACGTGGAGGAGATGAGGAGGTCGGTGACGATCAAGGCTGAAGGAGTTAGACTACTGCTACCGCCTGTCTACTAGAGCGGCTAGGGTTGGGATGGGAAGGAGACATGGAGAAGAAGCCGAGAATGAGAGAGTTAGACAGGTCTATGACTGGGATTGGGTTATGCTTTGATAAATGAATATAAATTAAATTAAAGAAAATAGATTTAAGTTGGGATATGCTTGAATAAATTAATGAAAATATAAATTAAATAGTGGTAATTTGATCTTTTTGTTTGACCTCTTAACTTTTAACATTCAAAGGCAAAACCCCTCATTTGGCCACCCAACTTTTAAAAAACTTGTAACGCGACCACCGAAAGTTTAAAACTTGCAATGAGGCCACTGAACATTAGTTAGGCTGCAGCGAGCCTATTTTTTGGATGGACGTTAGTTCCATCATTAAATCAAAGTCAAATCTCTATTTTGCCCCTTTAAATTGACAATTATTCTCTTTGTGTGATATTAGAAACCAAAGGGGTCCAAGTTAAACAATCCCAATTTAACTTTACATAAACAAAAAAAATTGGGATATCCACAAATTCTAAAAATTTTGATATGTTATAGGAGGAATGAGGCCTGGTTTCCGCACACCAAAAAAATTGGGTATGAAGTAAAACATTTTCCAAAGACAAGATGGTCATTTCCTCATTGTTGAAAGCCCTACGATTTCTCTCTCCAAATCGTCCAGCAAACCCTCAAATGAGCAGCTACCCAGGCATGTTTTTTTCCTCAGCTTGTTTGCAGAAGGCACCTGAGAAGCTGAATGAGAGAGTTAGGCATCACCCACTGCACAATAAATAAACCGAAAAGCAAATTCCACAGCGTCATCGCAATTGGGCAATGCAAGAGCAGATGATTAACACTCTCCTTACTCCTCTTGTACATGTAGCACCAATTGATATAAATCTTGTGACACATTCATAAATTGTCACCCGTTGGTGTCATGAGCTGCTTCCCAACCAAAAACCGCCACGCTGCAAGAGACTGAGGTTTTCCAAACTGATTTCGACTTCACCGAAAAGTTAATTGATTTAAGGCCCTCCCACAGCACTCTATTGCACAAATTCCCAACTTTCTAATCATACAAAATATGCAAAAGTCGCATTACAGACTCCGCACATATCATCTATAAATTTCCCCCATCAAACCCAGATGATAAAATTTGGGAAGAACCCAAATAGAGGAAAAAGAAATAAAATAAGCCATCATCAACAACTAAAATAGGGGAGGAAGAAATAAAAGAAGCTTCCAACATCCTCATTGTCATCAAGCTGTGATTTTGTCGGATCTAAAAATTTAGAGTTCATCATCCTTCTTAGTGTCGGGAATGGGGGCGGACGCCGATTGCAGTCCCTACCAGGTTTTGAGATGGTTTTTAAAGTTAACAGCAACATATTTGCTCACCAACGGATGGATCGATGACGAAATGAAGTATGACTAAACCGTAGTTAGAGGAATCGGCGGTGTGTTTCTCGGCACGATGACGGGCTTCAAGGAGAGGAGAGAGAGAGTG
Organism: Codonopsis lanceolata; assembly: GCA_013146195.2. Classification (NCBI taxonomy): domain Eukaryota; kingdom Viridiplantae; phylum Streptophyta; class Magnoliopsida; order Asterales; family Campanulaceae; genus Codonopsis; species Codonopsis lanceolata. The sequence goes on along the minus strand of CM028378.1, from coordinate 149,219,979 downwards.
TGTCGAGGAAAGATTGAGATAGAAATTGCAAGGTTTGGTGGTTCCACTCCATTGCTGCTAGGGTTTATGAGAGATACGAATAGATGGAATATGAAAAGTGGGTATACCATTCAACTGAGTTAGCCCTGAGAGATAGAGAAGACAATCCAAAATTTTCACTTTGACCCCTCTGGTTTTTAATATCATATAAAGAGAATAATTGTCAATTTAAAGGGACAAAATAGAGATTTGACTCTGATTTAATGACGGAACTAACGTCCATCTACAAAATAGGCTCGCTTGCAGCCTAACTAATGTTCAGTGGTTTCATTGCAAATTTTAAACTTTCGGTGGTCGCGTTGCAAGTTTTTGAAAAGTTGGGTGGTCAAATGATGGGTTTTGCTCATTTTAAACTGAAAACCTTTAACATCGGTAAGGGCATTTTGGTCACTTCAAATATTTTCGTCCATCTAATTGACAGAAATTATCCCCAGTGACCTTATTGACTTGATTGGCCAAGTACAGTTACTAAATTGAGGAAAAAAATAGTAGAGTGAGTTTAACGAAAAAAAGTTGGAAAGTAGAGTGACCAAATTGCTATTTAAGTCATACAATAATAAAAAATTAATAACAATAATAAAAGAAATAATAGTGATAATAATAATAATTAATATTAATAATAAGAATAAAAAATATTAATATTAAAATAATAATTATTTTTATTTTTATTATACTAATAATAATAATAGTAATAAAGTAAATCACATTTTGTGATAAGACTATTTTAGTATCTATATTTGAATTCATCACTTTTTTAATTTGCTAATCAAATACACACACACTAACTTATGAAAACTAATTAGTACTTTCAAAAAGTTAAATTAAACAGAACCAGTTATTAGTTATAAGCCAGAAACAATAAATCATCAGTCATAAATAATAAATTATCGACACATATTAATAAATTAAATCAAACCGACTCCGTCTTTAGAGGATTTCGTTAAAATTGTTGCTTTCATCATTTTGATGATGATGGTGCGTTGCTCATGTAAATCATTTCCATATCAAGAAATAAAATTTTAAGCAGGGCCGTTCCTGACATTTCAAAGGCCCGGGACAAAATAACAAATAAGGGCCCCAAGCTCGATTGTTTGCTGGAATGCTGCACCAACATATAAGAAATAATTTGTAAATTTCTAATCTATTATCTACTTAAACAATTTTTAGACTATGTGATTTTGAAAAGAAATTGTGGATCAACAAAAAAATTAATTTACGAGCCCTAAAAACCTTAAACCAAAAGAAATATGGGTTTGAGACTTTGAGGCTTAGGTCCGAATGTCCGATTCGTGCAGGCGAGAAGGGCCTAAAGAGGGGAAAAATTTTGAAAATTGAAATTGAAATAAGGAAATTGGACGAGTACCTGCATCATCGATCCTTCACCGGCGCCGGCGGCTTCGAGTTTGTGGATGAGGAACAGCAGAGTGACTAAGTGAGTGAGACTGTGAGAGTTTTTCTTACTTTGAGCCTATGAAATCGAACTGAAACAGAGCCTGAAGGTGGAGTGGAAATTAATATGGCGGCCATAGATGCATAGGGAAGACTGAAAAGTGAATCTCGAGGTCGAGGGCCGCCGTTGATCGTTCCATCTCCTTGATCCTTATGTCCGCTGTCCGCCCTTCCATCTAATTAACCTTTCGTCTGCCGGTATCACCGCATCAAGCTTCTGCTTCCGTTTCTTGTTTCCAAACAATTTTCCATATTCCCTATTTATATTTATTAATATTATATTTATATATTATATATATACTATACATATAAATAAATTTTGGGCCCCTAATTTTTTTGGGCCCTAGGCGGTCGCCCCTTGGGCCTATGCCCAGGAACGGCACTGATTTTGAGTGCTAAAATAAAAACCGAGGTTCTAAATTACTATTCCCTTTGTCTATGTCCCCCTTAATTATTGTTACGGTTGACTTATTTTTTGCTACAAAAATGTTTTTTTCTTCAAGTACGAATTTGATCTATACTTTTAAAATTCTATAAGTTATGTTTTTATGATTTTAATATATATATATATATATGTGTGTGTGTGTGTGTGTGTGAGTGTGTGTGTCAAATTTGACAAGTTAAATACTCCATTTGAAGTTATATTTTACTTATTTGTATCTTTTTCAAACATATACTAGTTATAGAACCCGTGCTTCGCATAGGTTCTTTCGGTAATAGTAGTAGTATAATTTTTAAATTTTTAGACATTATGATTTAAATGTTGAAATATAAAATCAACATCATTTTCCAACAAATGTGTAATATATATATATATATATATATATATATATATATATATATATATATATATATATATTAGTAATAATAGTAGAAGTCTTCTAACCAACGTGAGATACATAATAATAATAGTAAAAGTCTTTTATTTTAACACTTATGAAAGATACATCTATTATAGTAATAATAATAGTATAAGTCTTTTATATTAAAACTTTTGAAACTAACATCATTTTCTAACGAATGTGAGATACATTTATTCTATTAATAATAATAGTAGAAGTCTTTTATCTTAAAACTCTTAAAACCAACATTATTTTCTATCTAATATGGGATGCATCTCTTCTATTGTTAGTAAAATAATTTTATCTACCAACTTTTAAACTAAAATAATTATTTGAAACCAACGAAGAATAAATCATTTTTATTGATAAGATTTTACTTAAAAACATTTAAAGTCAACGTCAACTTCTAACAAATGTGAACATATATATCTTTTTTTGTTAGTTTAGTAAAAGTAATTTATCTAAATACTTTTTAAACCAACATCAATTTTTAATCAATGTTTGTTACATCACTTTTATTAGTAATTATAGTAGAGATCTATTTTACATTGGTTATAAATTAATATTGATTTTAGAAATCATTAAAGTACTCACATAATACTTGTTGAAAAATTAGTGTTTTAGTGAAATAAATTATGCAACTTGAGGCACGAATTTCTTTTACATGTCATTTGTTTGTTGGCAACGATAATTGTGCAAATGTGTTCTACTCGATTAGAGCATCAAATGATATATTTATTTGTATAAATTGAGTTTTGGATGAATAAGATATCAAAACTTAAAGTATGGTGTTAGAAGTTGGTCATTATAGTAAAGTACTCACACAATGTCAATATAATATATTAAGGATTAAATAATTATTTGGTCCTTGAACTATCTCAATACTATGTGTTTGGTCCATGTATTTTTTTTGAAATGTGTTTGGTCTCTCAATTCAATTTTTTTTGGTCAATTCACCCTTCCTACCGTTACCGTTACTAAAAAATGTGACATTGGCTAACTTTTCAAAATGACCAAACTATAGGGAGTTAATGTGTATTTTTTAATTTTAAAAAAAATACTTATCTTCAACCTTAGAATTTGGGCGAACAATTCTCCCTTCTTTCTCAGCCTCCATTTAACGAACAGAGAAAAAACTATAGCGGCTGGTATTGTGGGTGAGGCAGACAGATCTGTAGAGAAAAGAGAAAAAGAATGCAAGATCGATGGCAGACATAAGGTGTTTTTGGCCGGGCAGGAGAGAAGTCGCTGGGGGCTATATGGGATTTGGGGCCGACGATGAAAAAGAAGAATTGCCGGAAGAGAAAGAAATTGGAGAAGGAGGCTAGTGTGTATGGTGGAGATGTGCCAGAGACGGAGGAGAGGGGAGCCGGATCTGGGCTCCCAGTGCGTGATCCTTCCATTTCCAACCGTCATTGCCATGTATAGAGTGAGTAAAGACAGAGACAGATTCCCATTTAACGAAACAAAGGTATCTTTTTTGTTGTTGCTTTCATCATCGGGGTTAGGATTGTTATCTCTCGAAGTAGCAATGAAACCCCTTTGATTCTCCCTCTCCAACGACACAAAATCAGGGCTCATGAAATCTTGGGAACCACCAAAATCTGTGTAGGAGGCGTCGATCTTCCAAGATTTCTTCGTTTGAGTGGTTTTTGTTCTTCAAATTTTAAGAATTTCTCATCTTGGTCGGTAAGATTTTCTTGTTTCAGCATTTGGGTTGTTGGTAATTTATTCGTTGGTGTTTTAGTTTGGTTTAATCACTATCGATACGAACCTTAATTTAAGAGCTCCAGGTCCTTGCTTGTTTCATCTTGTTTCAGCATTTGCTTGTTTCATCTTAATTACGGATTCCGCGAATAGCCTTTTCGAGGTTTAGAGCAGAAATCAAAGAAGGAAGTCCTTTCTGAGCTTCAATCTCTGCCTCTATCTCTGCCTCCGTTGTCGTCGTCGACGTCGTGCCTCTGTTGCCGTTGTCAACGTCATCTCAGCAATTGCATCACCAGAGCTCTTGATAACGAATCTGCGTGTCTTGGTTGGGAAATTGACAAAGTTATCGAAGCAGTTTCTTCGTGCGATTAGTGCCGGTGATCGAGAAAATATTTAGGTGACGGATACTGGTGGTGAATGTGGTGGTTGGTGTAGTTGTAGCCATGGCTTTGGCAATTTATTGATTTTGTTTCTCTCATAGTTTTCGCGGTGTTTTTTTGTTTGCGATTGTTCTTCGTTTGCGGAGAGGAACTTGTGACTTTCGATGCTACTCAAGACAATAAAGGGGAGGAAATGGAGGTAAGCAGAATCTCTACCCAGGCTTTGGCATCTGCTAAAGATGATATAATTGCAAAAATCTCACCAGAAGATGAAATGATGGGAAAATAAACCCAAGCAAGAGTTTTGGGGGAATTAATCTTTTTGAATTTCAATTCTAAGGTTGAAGATAACTCCTTTTTAAAATTAAGACACATTAACTCCCTATAGTTTGGACATTTTGAAAAGTTAGTCAATGTTACATTTTTTAGTAACGGTAACGGTAGGAAGGGTGAATTGACAAAAAAATCGAATTGAGGGACCAATCACATTTCAAAAAAAATACAGGGACCAAACACATAGTATTGGGATAGTTCAGGCTCCATATATTAAGAACATTATCTCATATTGGTCAAGAAATGATATGGTAGTAAAAGTCTTTCTATATAAGATTTCCATTATTATTAACAATAAAAGAGATTAATAGTAAATGATTAATATCACAATATCATATAAACTATTATTTTTAGCTAGGTTAGAAAATGAAAAGTTTCAAGTAGACTTAAGAATTCAACAATATCAAAAGTTTGATGATATGATACATCTCTTTAATTGATAATGACATAAAAATTCTTTTATCTAAAAACTTTTATAATCAATATATATTTCTAAATAATGTGGGATTCATCTCTTTCTAACCAATGTGAGATACATTATCTATAAACATTTTAAACCAATATCACTTTCCTAACCAATGTGAAATACATCTTTTATATTGGTAATAAGTTTTTTATAAAAAGACTTTTAATACATACATCACTCTCTAACTAATGTGGAATACATCTAATCATTTAGTAATAATAGTAGAAGTTTTTTATCTTAAAAAAATCTTAAACCAACATCTCTATCTATATAATGAGATACATATTTTCTCTTCTCTCCTATTTATGATAAAAGTACATGTTTTTTTTATCTAAAGATTTTTAAAATTAACATCATTTTTAAGCAATGTAGGATGTATCTCTTTTATTGGTAATAATAGTAATTTAAAACCAACATCAATTTATAGCAAATGTGTGATTTATCTCTTCTATTGCTAATAATAGTAAAAGTTTTTTTTATCTAATCTAAAATAATTTAAAATCAACATCACTTTCTAACTAATGTGAGATATACATCTTCTATTGGTAATAATGATAGAAGTCTTGTATCAAAAACTTTGAAAACCAACATCACTTTCTAACCAATGTATAATACATCTATTCTATTGGTAATTAATAATAGTATTTTTAAAACCAACAACAATTTCTAATCAATGTGAGATACATCTTTTCTATTGTTAATAATAGTAAAATATTTTGTAACCAATGTGAGATACATCTATTGTAAGAGTGAAAGCCTTTAATCTAAAAACGTTAAAATCTAACTTTTATTTTTAAACAATGTGATATACATCTATTTTATTGGTAATAAGAGTAGAAGTCTTTTACATAAGACTTTCAAAACTAACATTTTTTTTCTAAACAATGTAAAATACATCTTTTTATGGTAATAAGTAGAAGTATTTTATCAAAAGAATTTTAAAACCAACATCAATTTATAATCAATATGAAATACATCTCTACTAATATTACCATTAAAAGATATGCTTCTTATATTGGTTATAAATTGATGTTAGTTTTAAAAATCATTAGAAGTATTTTATGTTAAATATTTTAAAACCAACATCATTTTCTAATGAATGTAGGATACATTTATTCTATTAATAATAATAGTAGAAATCTTTTATCTTAACAATTTTGAAACCAACATTATTTTCTATCTAATGTGAGATATATCTCTTCTATCATTAGTAAAATAATTTTATCTAAAAAAAATTAAACTAAAATAATTCTTTGTACCAATGAGGAATAAATCGTAGGATTTTTTTAATTTTATTTTTAGGTTTTTTTTATTAGATATGGTTTACATGGATTGGTGCAAGTTTAAATTTCCAAGTTAACTCTAGAAACAAGTTTTTGGTATTAATTGTTATATATGGTTTACATGGATTGTTGTAATAACATTTACAGTTTGATGTTTTTAAATTGGTTTTATATTATTGTTTATTTTGTATCTTCAGTTTTGTATTAATTGTTATATTATCAGGTACAAAAATTTATAATAATAGTATTTTTGGGTTTTTTTTAATTTTTTTACATTATTAGCAACGAAAATTTCGTCGCTGAAATTAAAATTTAATTATTTTTTAAAAGCCTTTAGCGACAGAAATTCCGTCACTGATATTAAAATTTAATTATTTTTTTAAAGCCTTTAGCGACAGAAATTTTCGTCACACTGAAATTAAAATTTAATTATTTTTTAAAAGCCTTTAGCGACGGAAATTTCCGTCGCTGAAATTAAAATTTAATTATTTTTTAAAAGACTTTAATTTCCGTCACTGATATTAACCTTTAGCGACGGAAATTGGTCTGTCGGACATCTGCGACGCGTTATCACCGACGGCCCACTGACGAAAAATTCCGTCACTGAGGGGCCATTAGCGACGGAATTCTGCCTTTAGCGACGGAAAATTTCGTTGCTAAAGGTCATTTTTCTAGTAGTGTTGAAAAATTAGTGTTTTTAGTGAAAGAAATTGTGCAACTTGAGGCACGAAAGGCACGAATTTCTTTACATGTCATATTTTTGTTGGCAAAGGTAATTGTGCAAATGTATTCTACTCGGTGAGAGCATCAAAATGATATATTTATTTGTCAAAATCGAGTTTTTGATGAATAATATATCAAATGTTAAAGTATGGTGTTAGAAATAAGTCATTAGAGTAAAGTACTCACAGAATACTAATCTAATAATATTATCCCACATTGATTAAGAAATGATATTGGTAGTAAAAGTCTTTCTATATAAGATTGTCACTATTATTAACAATAGAAGAGATTAATATCACAATATCATATTAATTATTATTAACTATTATTTTTAGCTAATGACTATAAATTAAAAAGTCTCAAGTCAAATGATGTGAAGGCTAGCTTAATGATTCAACAATATTAGAAGTTGGATACCAATAGTGCTCCTCACCAACTTTATATATATATATATATATATATATATATATTGTAATAATAATATAACTTTTGGACATTATAATTAGATTGTTAATCTCTTCCATGGTTATAATTTTTTTTTCTATTGTTACTAATATTAAATGATTTTCTTACCTAAATACTTTTAAAATTAATATACGTTTCTAGCTAACGTGAGATACATATTTTGTATTAATAATAATAGTAGTTTTTTTATCTAAAGACTTTTAAAATTAACATTTAACTTGATAATAATATTAGAAGTCATTTTGTCAAAATATTCTAAAATCATAATTTATTTTTAAACAATGTGAGATACTTATTTAATATTTTTATTGGCAATGGAAGTTTAAGTCTTTTATCTAAAGACTTTAAAACCAACATTCATTTATAAACAATGTGGATACATATTCTTCTATTGGTGATGACAAAAGATGTCTTTATCTAATGACTTTTATAACCAATACTCATTTCTAAATAATGTGAGATACATTTCTTTGTAACCAATGTGAGATACATCATCTAAAAACTTTTTAAATCAATATCACTTTTATAACCAATGTGAAATACTTCTCTTCTATTGCTAATAATTGTAGACTTTTAAAATCAGTATCACTCTCTAACCAATGTGTAAAAGATATCCTCATTTGGTAATAATAGTAGAAGTCTTTTATTTTAAAAATTTTATAACCAACATCTCTTCCTAAATAATGTGAGATACATCTCTTCTATTATATTGATGATAAAAGTAAAAGTCTTTTATCTAAAGACTTTTAAAACCAGCATCATTTTTTTTAACAAATATAAGATATCTTTATATATATATATATATATATATATATATATATATATATATATATATATATATATATATAATGACAAAAGTGATTTTCCCGCCTAAAATTGATTTCCATAAATGAAAATACTGGAAGCTGAAACACTTTGTTTTTTTGTTGTTTTTTTCTTTTGTTTTTATACTAAACATTTAATATTCTTATATAAGTTGACATGAATATATTTATACATTTCTAAAAACTTTGGATACACCAAAAGTGTTGGTATTCTCAGCACAATTCACAATATCATGCTTGACCTTTTATTTTCCATCACATTTATATAAAGTATGTGGATGTTCTCTGCGGATGTTCAACCAATCTTCTGCAAAATAAAAAAAATAAAAAAAAGCGGTCACGAAATAAACTTTAAACATTTTGAACCCAAAATTTTTACTGCAATTATTATGGCTTCCATATCATCCGTCCTAATAGACGTCCACAAACAAAAATTCGAATGGATTCTCAAAATCAAAGTTGTAAAGAAATAGTTAGTTCCAGCTGAAATAAACAACGAAGTTGTTGACATAATATAATTATAAAGTTATATTTTTTTTATAAGCATGAAGAATGGTTAAATAAAAATATTAAGAAATGTAACAAATAAATTCATCAGTTATAAATTCAAATCTCAAAATTTGAGTTATGTATTCTTTTCAAAATAACCTTAAGAAGTATGTTTAAAATTTTAGAATATAACAAATATCAGACAGTAAAATAAAATATTTATCATTAAATAATGTTTTCACTAAATACTTTACTTTATTTTAAATATTGAAGTCTCAGATTATTAGATTTGTATTTTTTAAAAAAAAACTTTAAAAGTTGTACAAGGAAATAGAATGTAAAACAAAATGATATAGGCTCAATTTTCAGCTCAATGAAAAATTAAAAGGATTTGAATAATCTGGAGAGAGATCGCTACGATTTCTTACCGAATGTTAGGTGAATGAAATTTTGAAGTGAACGAATATACGTCAAATTAAGGATTCTAGATGAAGGGTTCTAACTGAAGGGTTGTATTTGTTAGACGGTATATGTTGAATTTGGTTAGGTGTTGAGATCTTGTATTACTTTATTAAGAGTAGTTTTCCGGTAAGATCGTCTTACAAGTTTTAATTCGTAAGAGGAAGCCACACTATCTCACAATGCAACTCAACAACACACGGTGGGTCGAGTCAAGGAGATACATCTTACATAAGGTGGATGTGACATTTTAATGGGCTAGGTTTTATATATAATAGGCCTTTTAGTGTTTTTCAATGAGGTGAGTTTTTTATTTCTCATTTTGGTAAGAAATAATTACGGGTCGGTCCATTTTTTCTAAAATGTTAACCGTTAAAATACTCTTTTTTTAACAACAAAAGTGTTTTTTTTCTTCCTTAACCGCTGAGTCTTTTATGACGTGTCATATTTGCAAGGAAGGGTTATACTTGTCCCGACTCTTGATGTTTTTGACACCATAAATGAGTACATGGTATCTAATAATCACTTAGAAGAACGAACTTATTTGAGTTCAAATTATATGTGCAGGGCAGAGAACAACACAAGTTTGTTTAAAGACAATCATTCTACAGAGTTTTTGAATAGTATAAAGTGTTCAACATTGTCTAACCATGAATTAACACTTAAGGTTGGTGTTTCAGTGATGTTGTTGAGAAACATTGACCCTGCTGCAAGGTTTAGCAATGGAATAAGACTAATTATTACCATGCTTGAGAATCACACTGTTGAGGTAAATTTTTTGAATTGGAGCAATGTTAGAGACAAAATATTTATACCAAGAATGTCATTGTCTCCATTAGATGTGAGGTTGTCTTTCAAGTTTCTAGAAAAGATAATTTCCATTGGTAGTATCGTATGTCATGACAATTAACAAAAGTCAAGGTCAATCACTTTCGCATGTAGGATTTTTCTTGAAGAAGACAATATTCAGTCATAGTCAGTTGTATGTTACAGGTTCTAGGGTAACAAACCGTTCTGGTTTGAAGATATTAATACTGATGAAGATGAAAAGCCAACAAATAAAACAACAAATGTTGTGTATAAGAAAATTTTAAAAAATCTATAATATTATCAATAAAATGATGTATTTATATTTAAGTAGTTGTCTTAAACATTACTTTTCTTAATTTATTCTTTTGATTTTGATTTTCTTATTTGTTTTGCTTGAATATAATATAATTTTAAAAAAAAATTGTTCGTGCGTTTAACGCACATATGTAAAACTAGTTAGTAATAATAGTAAAAGTCTTTTATCTAAAATTAAAATCAACATTACTTTCTAACCAATGTGAGATATACATATTCTATTGATAATAATGGTGGAAGTCTTATATCTAAAGACTTTAAAAACAAACATTACCCTCTACCAAATGTATAATACATATATTCTATTGGTAATAATAGTATTTTTAAAACTAACATTAATTTATAACCAATGTGTGATACATCTTTTCTATTGATAATAATAGTATAATACTTTGTAACCAATGTGAGATACATGCATCTATTCTATTTGTAACAAAAAATATTTAATCTAAAGACTTTTTAAACCAATTACATTTATTTTTAAATAATGTGAGATACAAATATTTTATTGGTAATAAGAGTAAAAGTATTTACTATAAGACTTTTAATACTAACATTTTTTTTAAACAATGTAAGATACACCTTTTTCATATTATAACAATGTGAATTACTTCATTTCTATTTCTATTGGTAATAAAAGTTTAAGACTTTTATCTAAAGACTTTTAAAACAAACATTTTTTTCTAACCATGTGGTATACATCTTTTCTATTGGTAATAATAATATTTTAAAACAAACATTAATTTCTAACAAATGCGAGATACATTCTTCTATAGTAATAATAATAGTCTTTTGTATAAAAACTTTTGTAATCAACAATCTTTCTAAACAATGTGAGACACATCTCTTCTATTGGTTATAACATAAAAAATAATAGTAGTAGTAGTATTTTATCTAAATAGTTTTGAAACCAACATCTCTTTGTAAACAATGTGTGATACATCTTTTGTATTGATAATAACATAAAAATTTGTTTACCTATGAATTTTATAACCAATATATGTTTCTAAATAATGTGGATCTCTTTGTACATTTTAAGCAAATATCACTTTCCTAACTAATGTGAAATACATATTTTTTCTATTGGTATTAAGTCTTTTATAAAATAAAAAAAACCTTTTAATAAATACATCGCTCTCTAACCAATGTGTAATACATCTCATCATTTGGTAATAGTAGTAGAAGTTTTTTATCTAAAAAACATCTAAAAGCAACATTTCTTTCTATATAATGAGATATATCTCTTCTCTTCTCTTTTATTAATGATAAAAGTAGAAGTCTATTTATTTAAAGACTTTTAAAATCAACATCACTTTTTAACCAATGTAAGATTTATCTCTTTTATTGGTAATAATAATAATTTAAAACCAACATCAATTTATAACAAATGTGTGATATATATCTTCTATTGCTAATAATAGTAAGTCTTTTACATAATCTAAAATAATTAAAAATCAACATCATTTTTTAACCAATGTGGGATATACATCTTCTATTAGTACTAATAGTAGAAGTTTTTTATCAAAAAACTTTAAAACCCAACATCACTTTCTAGCCAATGTATGATACATCTTTTCAATTAGTAATTAATAATAGTATCTTTAATACAAACATCAATTTCTAACCAATGTGTGATACATCTCTTCTATTGATAATAATAGTAGACTATTTTGTAACCATGTTAGATACATCTCTTGTAAAAGTGAAAGTCTTTAGTCTAAAGACTTTAAAATCTAACATTTTATATTTAAACAATGTGTTATACATCTTTTTTATTGGTAACTAGTTTTTTAACCCGTGCGTTAAAGACACGTCAACAAAATCGTACATAAACAAAATAAGGAGGATCGGTTTATTAACAATTATACATAAGTATATCACTAATCATTATAGATTCTTAAAAAAAATTATACACAACATTTGTTGTCTTATTAGTTGGTTTTTCATCTTGACTGCATATCAATATCTTCAAACCAAAATAATTTATTACTCTAGAAACTACGACATATAACTGTCTATGGCTAAATACTTATTTTTTTCTTTTTAAAAAAGACTTGCGTGCAATAATTGATTTTGAAACTTGTTAATTGTTATTGCATATGATACCAGCATTGTAAATTGTCTTCTCTGGAACTTGAAAGACATTCTTGCATAGGATAAGTTAATGACAATCTTAGGATAAAAAAATTTTCTCCAACATTGCTTCCTTTCAAAAAAATTGTTTCAACAATGTGATCCCTAAGATTTATGATGATTAGTCTTGTTCCATTGCACAACCCAACAACATGGTCAATATTGTTTCTCAATAGCATTACTGAAACACTAATTGTAAGTGTCAATTCATGGTCTGACAACCCCGAACACTCTATACTATTCAAAAACTATGTATAATAAATGTATTCGAACAAACTTATATTTTTTCCGCCCTTCAAATAGAATGTGAACTCAAATAAGTTCTTCCTTTTGAATGATTACTTTTATTAAATTATATTTACATTTTATGAATAAATAAATTTCTGAGAAAAAATAAGCTAAAATCAAAATAACAAAATTATTTTTACCATTAACAATTATTTTTGTTTTGTAAATTATTTTGATTTTAATAATTTCCATTATATATTTTTTGTTTTATTGACTTCGTAACTATTATTTTTGTTTTATTTTTAAAAAATATTTTTACGACAAAAATTTGTTCCGTAATTTTTTAAATTATTTTACTAACCTCAATTTAAATTGTTTTATTTTATTGACTCTGTAACTATTATTTTTGTTCCATCAAATATTTTTATTTTACTAACATATTTTTGTTTTACCTAACTATTTTTAAGAATTTGTTTTAAACTTTTGTTCCGTAAATTATTTTTATAATTTTACTAACCCCAGTTTAAATTATTTTTGTTTTATTGACTCCGTAACTATTATTTTTGTTCCATCAAATATTTTTATTTAACTAATGTATTTTTGTTTTACATAGCTATTTTTAAGAATTTATTTTAAAATTTTGTTCCGTAAATTATTTTTATTCTTTTAGTAACCTTAGTTTAAATTGTTTTTGTTTTTATTGACTTTGTAAATATTATTTTTATTCCATCAAATATTTTTATTTTACTAACATATTTTTTTACATATATATTTTTAAGTATTTGTTTTAAACTTTTGTTCCGTAAATTATTTTATTTTACTAACCTCCGCATTAAATTATTTTTGTTTTGTTGATTCTGTAACTTTTTTTTTATAGTGGTTTGTTCCATAAATTATTTTTATTTTATTAACCTCTTATATTTTTGGTTTCTTGACTCCGGAACTATTATTTTTGTTTTAGTTACTATTTTTTATGTTTAAAGAGAGAAAAATGTTTAAACATATTTAAAAGAGAGGAGATGGTGGTGATGAGAGAGAAAATATGGAGGAGATGAAAGAGAGAAAGAGAAATACAACCAAAGAAGATAGGAGAGAGAAAGATAATTAAAAAGTGAGATTTTGGAGGGAGAAATCCACTCTTATCATTATATATATATATATATATATATATATATATATATATATATATATATATATATATATATAAAGTAATTTAAATTCAACATCATTTTCTAATCAATGTGAGATATACATCTTCTATTGGTAATAATGGAAAAAAAATATCAAATGACTTTGAAAATCAACATCACTTCCAAGCAATGTATGATGCTTTTCTTCTATTGGTACTTAATAATACTCCCTCCGTCCCTAAATAATCGTCCTAGTTCCAAGCAATGCATTTCTTCTATTGGTTTGTTCCATAAATTATTTTTATTTTATTAACCTCTTATATTTTTGGTTTCTTGACTCCGGAACTATTATTTTTGTTTTAGTTACTATTTTTTATGTTTAAAGAGAGAAAAATGTTTAAACATATTTAAAAGAGAGGAGATGGTGGTGATGAGAGAGAAAATATGGAGGATATGAAAGAGAGAAAGAGAAATACAACCAAAGAAGATAGGAGAGAGAAAGATAATTAAAAAGTGAGATTTTGGAGGGAGAAATCCACCCTTATCATTATATATATATATATATATATATATATATATATATATATATATATATATAAAGTAATTTAAATTCAACATCATTTTCTAATCAATGTGAGATATACATCTTCTATTGGTAATAATGGAAAAAAAAATATCAAATGACTTTGAAAATCAACATCACTTCCAAGCAATGTATGATGCATTTCTTCTATTGGTACTTAATAATACTCCATCCGTCCCTAAATAATCGTCCTAGTTGATCCGACGCACAATTTAAGAAAAAACAATTGACTTGATTATTTATATTGGTTTAATGTGCAGTTTCTTTTAAAGCACATGTGTATGTGCCTCATAATTAAAGTAGAGTGAAAAAGTAAGGATAAAGTGGTAAAAGTGATGTTCTAAAAAGGTAAGTTTCAAAGTGGACAATTATTTTGGGAAGGACGAAAAAGGAACCGAGGACGATAATTTAGGGACGGAGGGAGTAGTATTTTTAAAACCAACATCAATTTCTAACCAATATGGGATACATCTCTTCTATTGTTGAAAAATTAGTGTCTTTAGTGAAAGAAATTGTACAACTTGAGGCATGAATTTCTTTACGTGTCATTTGTTTGTTGGTGAATGTAATTGCGCAAATGTGTTCTACTCAGTGAGAGTATCAAAATGATATATTTATTTGTCCAAATCAAGTTTTGGATAATAAGATATCAAGACTTAAAGTATAATACTTGTTAAAAAAATTAGTGTTTTTAGTGAGAAAAATTATGCAACTTGAGACACGAATTTCTTTACGTGTCATTTGTTTGTTAACGAAGGTAATTACACAAATGTGTTCTACTCGGTGAGAACATCGAAATGATATATTTATTTGTCCAAATCGAGTTTTGAATGGAGAAGATATCAACACTTAAAGTATAATACTTATTAAAAAATTAGTGTTTTTAGTGAAAGAAATTGTGCAACTTGAGGCATAAATTTCTTTACGTGTCATTTGTTTTTTGACAAAAGTAATTGTGTAAATGTGTTCTACCCGACAAGAACGTTGAAATGATATATATATTTATCCAAATCAAGTTTTGAATGAATAAAATATCAAAGCTTAAAATATGGTGTTAAAAGTGAGTCATTAGAAGTAATATCTCACATTGAAGAGTTTTATCCCACATTGGTTAGAAGTAATGTTAGTTATAAAAGTTTTTAAATATAAGTCTTATACTATTAACAATAGAAGAAATTATATATACTAATTATAATACCCCTTATCATATTGATTATTAATAGCTAATGGTTAGAAAATTAAAAGTTTTTAAAGCTTTCACATAGATATTTTAGAATGAAGATTTATCCAAAAATGTTGAAACGACATAACCATAGTGTTCCTCACCGACTTTAAATATATATATTTATATAGATTTACTAAATGAGATTTCGAGACAAGAAATAGTAGAAAACCATTTTTGTACGACAAAGGAATTAGTTTTAACTTTTTCAAGAATCAAAAGTAAAATAAAAAAAGGCGGGGTGGGGCCCGTGGTGGGGTAGGTCAAGGGATCCAGCCTGCGAATTAGCTCAAGTAAAGGGACTTTTTTCCCAATCATCCCCGTAACATTTACACTTGATACTTGTACTATGTCGACTTGCCCTAATTACACATTTCGAATCGAAATCTGAATTGGGACGTCTCCAAATCCAAATCCACCCCTAAAACTATGAGAATGGAATCAGTTTCAGCTGCTTCTGATTATATCGTTTCTCAGTCTCAGTGGATCATTCCCTCCTTTACCACCCATCAAAAAACCCCTCAGCTGTTTCGTCACAAATTTGTTGAGAGCTTCCCCAATCTCAACTTGAGCAGCAGTAGCTCAAGAACAAGACTCTCTCATAAGGTAAAGCTTTCTTCCCCAACATATCCTACTCCTTCATGGGAAAATATGAATAAATCTTACGAAGCTGGTGATTACGATGAATCGCTTTTTTTTCTTGAGCGTTTGGTTGGTGATGGTACTTATAAGCCAAATGTATGTTTTTGTACAAAGCTCATTAAACGGTTCGTTGATTCCAATAGATTTGAAAAAGCTTTTCAAGTTATGGAAATTCTGGAGTCGAATGGTGAACCAGATAATTATGCATATACTGCCATTTTCCTCGTGTATTGCAAGTTGAATGAAATCGACTCCGCACTGCAAATGTTCAATCGCATAAGAAATCGGGGTCTTGTGCCTTATATGACTTGCTATAATTCCCTGTTAAACATGTTACTGAAAAATGAGAAACGAAATGACGCAGAGGAGCTTCTGAAAGATATGAGTTTGACGAACTCTGAGCCGAATGAAGCCACATTTAGTATCTTGATGCACTCATTTTGTCGGGACAAGAACATGGACAAAGCGATGAACTTGTTAATGCTTGCAATGGAAAAGGGTGTGAAACCGAACGTTTATTTGATGACTCCACTGATTTCTGCGTGGTGCAAAATGAGAAGGGTAGATATGGCAGTTGTGTGCATAGATCACATGATATCGCATGGATGTTTGCCTAATACCAAAACATACAATTACGTCTTACCTTTGTTGTGGAAGAATGGAAGTACTGAACAGGCACTCTATTTGTTTGAAAAGCTTCGGGATGCAGGTTGTCATCTCAATGTGGTTACTTACAATATTATGATTGGTGGTTCGTGGTGCAGCGGAGATATGATCAAGGCTGCTGAACTGGTGACCGAGATGATAAACAGAAGGATTGACCCAGATAACTTCACTTTTACCAGACTTATTTCTTGTTTTTACAGAGATGGCTTTGCGGATCAGGCTATTGCCTTGTTAGGGGTTATGGTGAGTAATGGGATAATACCCTGTGTTAAGGATTACAATGTTGTGCTTCTTGGAATGTGCGAAGCTAATAGATTATATGATGCAATTGAATTGCTGGAAGAAATGGTCGAAAAGGGTTGCCAGCCAAATCATGACACTTACAGGATACTCGTAAGAGGGGTTGGTTTGGCAGGACTGCGAACAGAAGCAGTGGAGTTGGCTGATTCTCTCTTCCTAATGGGTGTGCTTAAAACCAAGTCGTTCGCACACTCTTTATAATAACCATGTCGTTTGCACGCTATTTATAAAAACCAAGGAGTTGCTTGCATTGGTCTGCAGTTGACAGTGTCTGAAAGAACTTGGCGTATTTCCTGTTGATTTGAGAGGACCTGTATATTTTGTCTCTTTTACCACACAAGTATTGCTTTTCAAGTATCCTGAAATTACAAACACTTCTCAAACATTTTAGAACCAGCAAGTATAGAGGCATCCTCTTGAGAATGGAGGTGTGAGGAGGTGCCAAATGTATACAGTAACACAGGAGTTATTGCCCATTGAAGCTGCAACTCTTTTGAGACTACCCTGATTACAAGAAAGGTAGTAATGTTGTGTTTTCAAGCCACATCTGGAGGTTGAGGTTAATCTGATATAAACATCAAAGCTACTTGTTATAGTAAGATTATTTTATTCTTTCCTGCGGTTAGGTGATTCAGCAATGATAATTTCTTTTTAATGGTTTGATTTTTCAATGACTAGACTTAAGAGTACTGGTTCAAGGCGCCTTTATTTACACTGATGACAGTGACTTGTATCCATGTTTAAACTTTTTTCCTACACTGACCTATTGTAGATGTTAATAAGTTTGATTTCTTGGTTTGGAAATAGCTGTGTTGCTGCTCATTCAATCAAATGTTGAATTTCAACATGCATGGTGCAAGAGCTTTATAAAGCGCTTCTAAGAGTTTTGAACTGTTTAAGTGAACCTGACGTATCTTTTCTTGGTAGTACTTTCTGTTTAATGTTGCAACTAAGAGCCAAATTCAATTTTCTGAACATTTTTAAGTCTGAAAATGCAGATTGGCTACTATATTCAAAGGTATGTACTTTGTTTTAGCTGATTGTTTTTTTAAAAAAAATTAAAGGTGATATCATTGTTGAGAGTAACTTAGGAATTATGTATCGACCTTTTGCAGCCTTTGGTAGGATGATAGGTATGCTCTCTCTTTTTTTATTCAGATTAAAATTTCCAAAATGAAAAGGAAGCATAAAGTGGGAAAAATCTAAATTGCTGAAATATGTTTTTTTTTTCTTTCCTTTTGAGGTTTCTTTTGACAATGCCCTCTTCCCAATGAATCTTGCAAAGATAAAGAAAGACTAAGCCTGAAGGTTTCCATCTCTATGGAATAGTGATTTGTCACAATGGTTATCTGTGTTCTTTTGTTACTTGTGTTCTTTTGTTACCGATGAATCCTTCGTAGTTTTGGACCTAATATCATGCTAATTTCCATGTATGATTTTTTAATCTATTTTTTGAATCTTGTTGATTGTAATTTTGTACCTACCAGCTGCTGATAGCAATAGACATTCCCCATTCATGAGTGGTCAAAAGTTTCAAACCCAATGGATGGCTACAGTTCTGTGAAGTAATAATCTGTGAATTTGGTCTTATAAAAAATGATTGTATTAATTTCTATAGACCTAATTGCATATTTTTTAATATTGCAATTTTTCCAATCCAATTCAGGTCCTTCAACCTTGTACTGACCATTGTAGCTGTGAAGACTAGACTAGAGTTGGCAAATCCCAATTTTCCATGGTCAAGAGCTGCAATTCCCAAGCATCACACGCCACAAAATATAAATGATGAACAAGAAGCAACAAATGAAGGAGACACAAAGGAAATACATCCAACTGCAGTTACTCAGAATTCAGGGGTGTCGAGTGACACAAATGAAAAACAGCCAACTGCAGTCACTCAGAATTCAGGGTTGTCGAGTGAATAAATTCAGAACCTTAAGGGTGTCGAGTGAATGGTATAAATGGCAGTTATTATCAGTTATTACTGTTCAAAGGGAATCGAATGTTATTATACAGAAGTTCAAGGGTGTCGAGTGTATATTTCTGGAAGTAATTGATTCTGTTAGATTAAAGCTGTTACACAGCTGGATTGAGTTAGTTAGTTGTTAGGAGATATTTTCCTTGTTGATTCTCATATAAATGTATTGGTCATCATCTCTGTAAATGTATTCTTGAACGAATAATCAAGAGAGAAAATATCTCTTCTTTTCCCAATTTTCTGTTTTCCAGTTCATTTCATTTCTCTCAAATTTTGCTTTCATGATTGATTGAGCTATTCTCAATCCTTCATGGTATCAGAGCATTCATGCTTCCGCATTACAGATCAAACCTCAATTGCAAGTCTTAAGTCATAAACAGTTAGGGAAAGTCATTCAGAATGTCTGGAGATAATCAAAACATTGAAGAATCACAGCAGAAGTCAGATTCTTCACAGGAACAAACATTTGAAGAAGATGATGAATATGAATCGGCTGAGGTACACCTTTCTATTCATGCTTCACATCCATTATATTTGCATCCAAATGACCATCCTGGAATGAGTTTGGTCACTCATGTCCTCAATAACACCAATTACAATCAATGGAAAAGAGCTATGATGATAGCTCTTTCTTCTAAACTGAAACTTGGAATTGTCACTGGAATTCATAAGAAACCTAATTTGAATTCGAAATACATATCTCATTGGCAAAGGTGCAATGATATGTTAATCTCTTGGCTGTTAAATGCTATTTCACCCGAAATAAGTGCAAGTCTGGTCTATTTTAAAACAGCCAAGGAAATTTGGGATGACTTGGAATGTCGTTTTACCCAAGGGAATGGTACTCAAATATTTCAGATTAAGAAGGATATGATGAATTTACAACAAGGAAATATGTATATTACTGCTTACTTCACTAAATTCAGGTCTATTTGGGATGGATTTGAAGAGGCAAGCAATATGCCTAAGTGTGTGTGTTCTTGTTCCTGTGGTCTGCTTAAAAGAATGGAAGAGTATAATCAGATCCAAAGAGTCACTCAATTTCTGATTGGACTGAATGAATCACATTCTGGAATTAGAAGTACTATACTTGCTATGACTCCTCTTCCTAACATAAGTGCATGTCTCTCTTTGTTAATGCAAGATGAGAGAATCAAAGAATGTTCTATATTGCAAACACCAAACTCAGTGATTATAGACTCCAATGTGTCTACTGCATTGTTTGCTAAAAATTTACCTGGAAATAACAAAGGATATACAGCCAGTGGAATTAAAGGATCTACTGGAAATGGTAAAAGAGGAAATCTTAAAGGAAACTTGATTTGTGATCACTGTGGAGGTACAGGACACACAAGAACCAGTTGTTTCTTTTTATTAGGCTTTCCTGAATGGCACAAGTTACATGCATCAAACCAGATCCAGCTAAGATGCCAAAGAACTTGAAGACCAAATCTACTGTTAACTCTTCTGTTCAAGGTACTCATGTAAATGCTGCCACTACAACTCAGTCTGATGTGAATGACACTGGAGATGGAAATGTTTCAATGTCTCAAGACCACTATAACAAACTACTGAATATGATCAATCAAACTTGTTCTTCCTCATGTACTCCCAATGCTGAACAAGTGGCTGGTAAGTGTTTTGCAATTCCAAGTTTTATAAGCTCTACTCAATTCAATGTTGCATGTAATGATCTGGAATGGATCATTGATTCAGGAGCTACTGACCATATTGTTTCTTCTTTTCATTTACTTGTTGATCCTAAACCTTTTCCATCTCTCATCTTTATTCCTAATGGTCTTAAAGCTCTAGTTACACATATTGATCCGGTTAATCTTCCCCTTGGTATCATACTATATAATGTCTTGTGTGTACCTACATTTACATTTAACCTGTTATCAGTAAGTAAACTTACTTCCCAAAGTAACTGTTTCTTAACCTTCCTACCTTCTTATTGTCTATTCGGGACTCGGCCACGGAGCTTGAAGGGGATTGGTAAAGTGGATAAAGGTCTATACAAATTGAGTTTACATGGAATATCTTCTACTTTGCAGCCTAATGTTTCAGCTTCTGAATTTCATTCCAATTCTGCTAGACTTTGGCATACTATACTAGGTCATACTCCTTT
Organism: Codonopsis lanceolata; assembly: GCA_013146195.2. Lineage (NCBI taxonomy): Eukaryota > Viridiplantae > Streptophyta > Magnoliopsida > Asterales > Campanulaceae > Codonopsis > Codonopsis lanceolata. Next base: position 149,198,385 of record CM028378.1, on the reverse strand, counting down.
TCAATCCCTGAAACACTTCCCTATTGATTGTAATGCTACTAATATGGACATTATCTGTGATGTATGTCATTTGGCAAAACAATGTCGTATTCCCTTTCCAATAAGTCATAGTCAAGCTTCTATTCTTTTTTCTCTTATTCATTGTGATGTGTGGGGACCATACCATCATAAAACCTATAATGGATTTAACTCCTTTCTCACCATAGTTGATGATTTTTCAAGGACTACTTGGACTTATTTACTGTCTTCTAAGACTCAAATCCTTACATACATTCAAACATTTCTAAAAATGGTTCAAACACAGTTTAATACTTATGTTAAATCCATCAAATCTGACAATGGTTCAGAATTTTTCAACAATACTCTTTCCTCTTTTCTTACATCACTTGGCATTGAACATCAAAGTTCATGTGTAGAAACCCCACAGCAAAATGGTAGGGTTGAAAGAAAACATAGACACTTGCTCAATGTTGCTAGGGCATTAAGATTTCAAGCTCACTTACCAATAAAATTTTGGGGAGAATGTATTCTTACTGCCACTTACCTCATCAATAGAACACCTACCCCTATTCTCTCATACAAAACTCCCTATGAAAAGCTTCTTAATCAACCTCCTACCTACTCTCATATAAAAACATTTGGTTGCCTTTGCTTTGCTTCTACTCTAAAATCTCATAGAGATAAATTTTCACCAAGAGCAACTAAATGCATTTTCTTAGGATACCCCTATAGCATAAAGGCATATAAGTTGTATGATCTACATGCCCACAAAATCATTTTTTTCAAGGGATGTTTATTTTTATGAAGACAACTTCCCTTATAAGTATGCTCCCTACCTTACCTCAGAGTCTACTATCCCTATGTTTGCCCCAATCTTCCCTACTCCATTAGAATCCTCACTTCCTTCTGTTGAAATTCCAACCTGCAATCCATCTGTCTCTAATAATCCCTCTCCAGCTAATCCATTTTCCTCTATACCTTCCATCCTAACTCAGGCTGCCCCTATCCCTGAACCTGAATCTCCAAACATACCTCAGTCTACTACACTTCCTGAATCACCTCCTACTCCTGACCCTTCCTCCATTCTTGAACCTGAACCTAAGTCTCCATTTGAACCTATATATACTCCTGCATCTATTCTTAAGTCCCCTGCCATTCCTGAACCTTCTTCTCAATCTTCTCAAAACTCCCAGTCCTTTCATGTCCCTGAGAACAATACATCTAGGCCTATTAGAGTAAGGCATATTCCATGTAAATACAATGATTATACATGTCTTCCATCCACATTTATCAACTCCACTTGCTCCTCAGGTTTGTCCTCTCCTATATCTTACTCTTATATTTCTCCTTCTTATTTTTCTTATATATGTAACATCTCTTCTATCACTGAACCAACCACTTATTTTCAAGCCTTGAAAGATCCTAACTGGTGCCAGGCCATGATTGCAGAACTGAATGCCTTAGAGCTAAATAAAACTTGGCAGCTGCAGGCTCTTCCTCCTCACAAGAAGGCAGTGGGCTGCAAATGGGTTTTTAGGGTGAAATATAAGGCTGATGGCAGTCTTGACAAATATAAGGCCAGGCTGGTAGCCAAGGGCTTCACTCAAACTGAAGGAGAAGACTACTTTGAGACATTTGCACCTGTGGCAAAGATGACAACAGTTAGAGTGTTCTTGGCTCTCATTGCCATTAAGGGCTGGACCTTATCTCAAATGGATGTGTCTAATGCTTTTCTGCATGGAGATTTGGATGAAGAGGTGTATATGAAGCCACCCCCTAGTCTGCCTCTTCCCAATTCTTCTACTCCTCTTGTCTGTAGGCTGCTTAAGTCCCTCTATGGCCTTAAGCAGGCCCCAAGACAATGGTATACCAAACTTACTGCTGCCCTGCTTGCCTATGGTTTTCAGGCCTCCAAAAATGATCACACATTATTCACTTTATCTCAATCAACATCCTTCACAGCTATACTGGTCTATGTAGATGATATCCTAATAACAGGATCTGATCCTTCCACTATTACTGCAGTTAAAGCTCATCTGCATACTCAATTTAGTATTAAGGATCTAGGACCTTTGAAATATTTCTTAGGCATAGAAATTACCAGATCTGTAGCAGGCATTTGCCTTCACCAAAGGAAGTATACTCTGGAGATTGTTTCAGATGTAGGCTTCCTATCTGCTAAAGCCTCCAAAATACCTATGAAACAAAGCCATGGTCTAGCTACTGACAAGGGTGCTATATTGCCTGATTTTTACAGATATAGAAGACTCATTGGGAGACTTATCTATCTGTCCATCACAAGACCTGATATAACCTATGTTGTCCACATCCTAAGTCAATTCCTCTCCTGTCCTAGGATTCCTCATTGGGAAGCTGCATTGAAATTGGTCAGATACCTTAAAGGCTCTCTAGGCCAAGGGCTTCTTTATTCTTCTTCAAGTCCCTTATCTCTTCAGGTCTATTGTGATGTTGATTGGGCTTCATGTCCAATGACTAGAAGATCCTTATCAGGTTATTGTGTTATGCTAGGTTCATCTTTGATCTCATGGAAGGCCAAGAAGCAGGGCATTGTTTCCAGATCCTCTTGTGAGGCTGAATACAGGAGCTTAGCTAATGCAGCCTGTGAAGTCACTTGGTTACTATCATTACTTAGAGACTTTGGTATTCATCATCTAACTCCTGTCCCTGTACATTGTGATAATCAAGGAGCTCTTAGTTTGGCTTCTAATCCAGTATTTCATGAGAGAACAAAACACATTGAAATTGATTGTCACTTGGTGAGAGATAAAATTCTGGCTGGTGTTATTTCCCCTAGGTATGTTCCTACTAGGTTCCAGGTAGCTGATGTCTTTACAAAGGCCTTGGCATCTCCTGCATTGAAGTTCTTTCTTGTCAAGCTCAATGTCTTCAACTTGTTTCATCCTTTGGGCTTGAGGAGGGCTATAAATGATGAAGAAGAAGCAACAAATGAAGGAGACACAAAGGAAATACATCCAACTGCAGTTACTCAGAATTCAGGGGTGTCGAGTGACACAAATGAAAAACAGCCAACTGCAGTCACTCAGAATTCAGGGGTGTCGAGTGAATAAATTCAGAACCTTAAGGATGTCGAGTGAATGGTATAAATGGCAGTTATTATCAGTTAGTACTGTTCAAAGGGAATCGAATGTTACTATACAGAAGTTCAAGAGTGTCGAGTGTATATTTCTGGAAGTAATTGATTCTGTTAGATTAAAGTTGTTACACAGCTGGATTGAGTTAGTTAGTTGTTAGGAGATATTTTCCTTGTTGATTCTCATATAAATGTATTGGTCATCATCTCTGTAAATGTATTCTTGAACGAATAATCAAGAGAGAAAATATCTCTTCTTTTCCCAATTTTCTGTTTTCCAGTTCATTTCATTTCTCTCAAATTTTGCTTTCATGATTGATTGAGCTATTCTCAATCCTTCACAAAACAAGACCCATGTTTCTTCCATTAACATCAGTTGTAGCAAATCAGTGACAATTGGTGTGGACTTTTGGTTCTTTAACTATATATATATATGACAAGGGTACATTTTTTCCTCCAAAATCTTATTTTTTGAATTATTGACTTTTGAGTTACCATTTCATTTTTTCTTTTTCATATCCTCTCCCTACTTTCTCTCTTTATCTCTTTCTCTTTCTCTCTACTTTCTCCTCCCTATTTTCTCTCTCATCACCACCATTTCCTCTCTTTTAATTATATTTAAACAATTTTCTCTCTTTAAACATAAAAAATAGTAACTAAAACAAAAATAATAGTTCTGGAATCAAGAAAATAAAAATATAAGAGATTAGTAAAATAAAAAATAATTTGTGGAACACATCATTATTAAAATAAAAGTTACAGAATCAACAAAACAAAAATAATTTAATATAGAGGTTAGTAAAATAAAATAATTTACAGAACGAAAGTTAAAAAAATCTTTAAAATGTGTAAAACAAGCATACATTAGTAAAATAAAATATTTGATGGAACAAAAATAATAGTTACAGAGTCAATCAAAAAAAAATAATTTAAATTGATGTTACTAAAATAATACAAATAATTTACGGAACAAAAGTTTAAAACAAATTCTTAAAAATAGTTATGTAAAACCAACATATATTAGTAAAATAAAATTATTTGATGGAAAAAAAATAATAGTTACGGAGTCAATTAAACAAAAATAATTAAAACCGAGGTTAGTAAAATTATAAAAATAATTTACGGAACAAAATTTTAAAACAAATTCTTAAAAATAGTTATGTAAAACAAAAATACGTTAGTAAAATAAAAATACTTGATGGAACAAAAATAATAGTTACAGAGTCAATAAAACAAAAAACAATTTAAACGGAGGTTAGTAAAATAATAAAAATAATTTACGGAACAAAAATTTTTCCGTAAAACTAATTCTTAAAAATAAATAAAAATAATAGTTACGAAGTCAATAAAACAAAAAATATAATGAAAGTTAGTAAAATCAAAATAATTTACGGAACAAAAATAATAGTTAACGGTAAAAATAATTTCGTTATTTTGATTTTAACTTATTTTCTTATCAGAAATTTCTTTATTCGTAAAATACAAATATAATTTAATAAAGGTAATCATTCAAAATGAAGAACTTATTTAAGTTCAGATTCTATTTGTAGGCGGAAAAAATCCAAGTTTGTTTGAAAACATCCATTCTACAAAGTTTTTGAATAGTATAAAGTGCTTGGGGTTGCTAGGCTATTGATTGATTAAAATTGGTGTTCCAGTAATGCTATTGAGAAACATTAACTATGCTGCATTGTGCAATTGAACAAGACTAATCATCATAAATCTTGGAGATCACATAGTTGAAACAAATTTTTTTTGAAATGAAAGAATGTTAGGAGAAAAGGTTTTTTATCTCAATATCATCATTAACTCCATCCGACGTAGACCCTAAGGAGTGACCCAGTGGTAGAGTTGAGGCTTTACAAAATGTGAGGTCTCAGGTTCGATCACTTCTCATGCCCCCTTAGGGAAAAGCTCTACAAAAAAAACTATAAAAAAACATTTAAAAAAAAAAAAAAAACTCCATCTAATGTAAGGCTAACTTTCAAGTTCTAGAGAAGACAATTTCCATTGCCGGTATCATATGCAATGACACTTAACAAGTGTCAAAATCAATAATTGCATGTAGGTCTCTTCTTGAAGAAACCAGAAATTAGTCATGGGCAGTTATATGTCGCAGTTTCTAGAGTAACAGATTATTTTGATTTGAAAATATTGATATGCGGTGAAGATGAAAAACCAACTAATAAAACAACAAATGTTGTGTATAAGGAATTTTTTTAGAATCTATGATGATTAGTGATATACTGATGTGTATTTGTTAATAAACCGATTCTTCTTATTTTATCATTTAAAATTTTTTATCCTCTTTATTTTGTTTAAATACGATTTAGTTGAAAAAAAAGAATGATCGTGCGTTTAACGCACGGATTAACAAAACTAGTTATGTATAATGAATGGAGTAATTGATGTTAGTTCAACTCCCTCAGGTTTTTGAATTACTGTAATTAAGAAAACTAACTCACTCTATTTTTATAAATATTAGGGCGAATTATCCAAATCGTCCCTATATTTTACCCATTTTTCTAAAAATTTGTCACAAATTCCTAAAAATCATCCATCTACTAAAGTTTGTGAGTTGTGACACAATTGGTCCTTCCGTCTAATATTTTTTAATTTTTTCCGTTAGGTCAATGCCAATATCTCACGTGATATTGGCCTACAATAAAATTGTCCATTCATTATTTTCTTTTGAATAAACAAAAATATCCATAATGTTTTTATTTTTAAAAAACTTAATATGAGGGCAACGATGTAATTAACTATATAAAAAAAGTTTACACCCCTTCTTCCCCATTTCATTCTTGTCCGTTCAATAAATAACGATCCTTGAAGCCAATACGGTCTCCCAGACTCTGTCAAATCGTAAATGCTAACTACTTGTCAGAATTAATTTTCAGGCGTGAGTGTGAATCGCGGTTTACTTTACGACGTAAATTACGGTTGTCAATTACAATGTAAATTACCATTTATTTACGGTAGTGAATTAGTGTCAATCACTCCCTCTTTTCTCTCGTATTCCTATTTATTTTCTCCTTCTCTCTCTTCCAATGCGTATTCTTTTTTTATTTACCGTTGTGAATTACCTGTTGGGTAGAACCCTATACAATCTTACATAATATATAGTAAATAATAAAGAATAACGAAAACTAAAACCGTTGAGTTGCTGGTTGCTTCAACCCAAGTCTTCTGGTGAAATTGGGAAGCCTGTTGGTGACTTGAAATGAAGTCTGCTGGTGGCTCTGCAAGGTCTGCTGGTGACTTAAACCAAGGTCTGCTGGTGAAGGTCTTCTAGTGAAGGTCTATCGGTGGAAGTACTGCAGGTCTACCGGTGGAAAACTGAAGTCTTCTGGTGGCAGTACTGGAAGTCTACCGGTGGAAGACCGAAGTCTTCTGGTAAAGCACTGAAGTCTACCGGTGGAAGGACTGATGTCTTCTGGTGGCAGTACCTGATGTCTGCTGGTAGAGGACTGATGTCTACCGGTAGAAGACTTATATCTACTGGTGAAAGGAAAACGTACTGAGGCCTGTGTAACACACAGTTTCCTTGAAACGTTATTCGTCCCACTCCCTGTAAGTGCCTGGAGTTTTATGCAGGACGATCATATCCCAGGATACAACGGCTGTACCGGATGACTATGCACTGAAGGTCCGGCGAACTGAATAGATGCCTGTAGACTATCACCAAACAGGAGGCCAAGAAAGAGGATGAAAAATATGCAATGCTAATGCAAGTGTATTAGAGGAAGGGAATTTCGTGTTCTTTGTTAAGTGTTGTGTCTTTCTGTTGTGGAAAATGGTTTCTTTATATAGGCCAGTGAATCAACGCGTTTTAATTACTAAAACCGTTTTGATTACGCCCATAAACCACACAATTAAAGTGGACATTAAGACAGAATTAATCCGTCCATTAAAACATAATTATTCTGCTCTTTAATGCTGGAGTTACAAAACTTGAATTTAAAATTCAAAAGAAAAATGTGCAAAAGGCGGGTTTGTCTAGGTAGCACAATTTGGTCTGACATTCGTGTCCGCCAGTCCAAGCCAAATTGGACCTTGATTTGCACCCCCCCCCCTGCGGGCGCGGGAGGGATAGTTCTTTCTATACAAGCTTACCCAACCACAAGGGAGCCTTTGTATATAAACCCTTCAATCCTTTCACATTTTCCCAATGTGGGATAACCCACTTCCAACATTTCAAATGTCCTACTTTAAACCTCTATAACTTATTCATCCGATATCCGAATTGGACAAATAAATATAGTATTCTTATGTACTCACGGATAAGAACATAATTCCACAATTACCATAGTCATTACATTAATGACTCACAAATAAATTAGTGCCTCAAAGCCCCAATTTACTTCACTTAGAAACACTAGTTTTCCAACAATCCCCCACATGAAGGAAATTGACGATAACGGTGATAGACTTCAACAGTTCAAACCTGCATAGGATAGGTAGGTGTTAACCTTTAAACTTTCCCTTGCGAAAGCATGCTAACTTTACCGACTGATCAGTAGACATGATGTCTTTGAACTGTTCTGCCTTAAGAGTAAACGATTACATACTTCACACAGGAATCTTCATGACACAATTCAGTTCTCATAGTTATGTTAATTCATGGCCCTGAACATACGCCTGGTTCTGTAAGAGGGTCTAAGAATTGAGTCTCATTCAATTCTTTTCGAAGCGGCCCCACTTTTCTCTCACATAGGTGATTCTTAAAAATCATTAAAAGTCATATGCTTATCTTCTTACTTACACTCATCACTTGATAAGAGATAAATCCCCCACAGTGACTCCAAATCTTTTTACAATTAGGTTGTCCCTTTGAACCTAGATCTTGGGATCTCCAGTCAACTAGGTTGGGTTTCCATTGTATAGATTTATTTTCCAAGAGGTTTGAGACCTATTCCTCTTGATGACTTTTCAACTAACTCTCGATTTAACCCTTTGGTTAACGGATCTGCTATATTATCGTTTGACTTTACGTAGTCAATAGATATAGTACCAGCTGAGAGTAGTTGTCTAATGGTATTATGTCTACGGCATATATGCCTAGACTTACCATTGTACATGTTACTCTGTGCCCTGCCAATAGCTGACTGACTCTCACAATGTATGCAAATTGCTAGCACAGGTTTTGTCCATCTTGGAATATCTTCTATAAATTGGCGTAGCCATTCAGCTTCTTCACCATTTTTATCTAGAGCTATAAACTCAGATTCCATCGTGGATCTAGCTATTACAGTCTGTTTAGAAGATTTCCATGATATGGCTGCACCTGCCAAAGTGAATACAAATCCACTAGTAGACCTTGAGTCTTTAATATCATAGATCCAATTAGCATTTGTATATCCTTCAATCACTGTTGGATCTCTTGTATAGTGCAGTCCATAATCCCGAGTATATCTTAAGTACCTTAGTACTCTGACTATCGCTTTCCAGTGATCAATCCCAGGATTACTCGTATATCTATTCAGTCTACTCACATCATAGGCAATATCTGGCCTTGTACAACTCATTAAGTACATCAGACTTCCTATGATTCTCGAGTATTTTAACTGAGAAACAGTCTCACCTCTATTCTTTGATAGATGTAGACTTGTGTCAATAGGAGTTCTAGCTATTGCAATGTCATCCTTGCTAAATTTCTCTAGAATTTTATCCACATAGTGTGACTGACTTAAAGTAAGTCCACTTGAAATTCTAGAAACTTTAACACCAAGGATTATATCAGCTAACCCCATATCTTTCATGTCAAATTTCGAGTTTAACATGTCTTTTGTGGATTTGATCATATTATCATTGCTGCCAATGATAAGCATATCGTCTACGTAAAGACATAAAATGACATAGCCATTTTCAGTGTCCTTTACATATACGCATTTATCATATTCATTGATTTTAAATCCACAACCCAACATGGCATTGTCAAATTTCTCATGCCATTGTTTTGGTGCTTGTTTTAAGCCATACAAAGACTTAACCAACTTGCACACTTTGTTTTCTTGCCCTGGAGCAGAAAAACCCTCTGGTTGTTCCATGTAAATCTCCTCTTCTAAATCACCATTTAGAAAGGCAGTCTTTACATCCATTTGATGTACTTCTAGATTTCGCAACGCGGCAATAGCAAGTACTAATCTAATGGAGGTTATTCTTGAAACAAGAGAATAAGTATCAAAGTAATCAAGGCCTTCACGTTGTCTGTAACCTTTAATTACAAGTCTGGCCTTATACTTATCAATTGTTCCATCTACTTTCATTTTCTTCTTGAAAATCCACTTATACCCTAATGGTTTACTTCCTTGAGGAAGGTCCACTAGTTCCCAAGTGTGATTTTGAAGAATGGAATCAATTTCACTTTTAATGGCTTCTTTCCATTGAGGTCCCTCAGAGGAACTCACAGCCTCTTTGTAGTTTTGAGGTTCACTTTCTAGCATGTAGGTAAGAAAATCTAGACCAAAAGATTTTTCTACCCTACTTCTTTTGCTACGTCAAGGTTCCACCTCTTCTTGCACATTCTCTTCATGTTCTTCATCTTCCGAAGCATGTACCCGTTTAGATGAGTTAGATTCATCGCTTCTCTTACAAGGAAATACATTCTCGAAGAAAGAAACATTTCAAGATTCTATTATTGTATTCTTGTGTATGTCTTCTATCTTAGACTCGTGCACAAGAAAACGATAAGCACTGCTGTTATGTGCATAACCAATGAATATGCAATCAACAGTTTTCGGTCCTACTTTCACCTTTTTAGGTAAAGGAACAGCAACTTTTGCAAGACACCCCCACACTCGCAAGTATTTGTAAGATGGAACTCTTCCATGCCACATCTCGTAAGGGCTTTTGTCAAGTTTCTTGCAAGGTACCTTATTTAAAAGGTAATTAGCTGACAAAACAGCTTCTCCCCACATGCTCTGTGGTAATCCAGAACTTAACAACATGGCATTCATCATTTCTTTAAGAGTTCGATTTTTGCGTTCTGCAATGTCATTCTGTTGAGGTGCATAAGGTGATGTTGTTTCGTGAATTATTCCATGCTTAGCGCAAAATTCAGCGAATGGTGATTCATATTCACCTCCACGATCACTTCTTAACATCTTAATCTTCTTATTAAGTTGATTCTCAACTTCAGTTTTGTAGAGAATAAACTTCTCTATTGCTTCATCTTTACTTTTAAGAAGATACACATAACAAAATCTTGTGCTATCATCAACAAATGTTATGAAGTACTTGTTCCCACCACGTGATTGTGTTGATTTAAAATCACACACATCAGTGTGAATTAATCCAAGTGGTTCACTATTTCTTTCAATAGAATGGAAGGACGTTCTTGTTAACTTTGCTTCTACACAAGTTTCGCACTTGTGATTTTTATCAATTTGGAATTTTGGTATGCAATCCATGTTAATTAGTCTACGTAAAGTATCATAATTAACATGTCCTAGTCTACCATGCCATAAATTGGAAGACTCAAGCAAGTAAACAGAAGATTTGTTCTTATTATTACTACTCTTAGGCTTAACAACCATTATAGATAGCTTAAACAGCCCATCATTAACATACCCTTTGCCTACAAACATTCCACTTTTAGTCAAAGTTACAACGTCAGACTCAAAAACAACACGGAAGCCATGCTTCACAAGCAAAGATCCGAAAACTAAATTCTTCTGAATCTCAGGCACATAGAGCACATTGTTAAGAGTCAATTCCTTCCCATAAGTCATCTTCAAGATCACTTTTCCTTGACCTTTGATATCAGAGGTGGCAGAATTTCCCATGTAGATCTTTTCTCCATCCTCGGCAGCTTCAAAGGTGCTGAACATTTCCTTGTTGGAGCAGACGTGCCTAGTGGCACCAGTGTCAATCCACCACTGATTTGGGTTTGAACCCACCAAGTTGACTTCAGATATCACCGCAGCAAGGTTGATATCTGACACATGTTGAGCAATGCCATCCACAAGATTGACTTCACGCTCCCTCTTTGGTTTCTTGCAAACCGTGGACTTGTGACCCATGCCTCCACAGTTGTAGCAGTTTCCATGAAAACTTCTTCTTAGAAACTCCACCCTTAGGACCTAAGTTTGTCCCTTTTCCAGCTCTAGCAAATTTTCCTTTGCCTTTGGAGCTTTGACCATGCTCCACAACATTGGCTTTAGCAGCCATAGAAGTGATCGTTCTCTTATCATTGCCTCTGTTGTCCTCTTCTATGCGAAGACGAACAACAAGCTGTTCAACAGTCATCTCCTTTCGTTTATGCTTTAGGTAACTCTTGAAATCCTTCCAGGCAGGAGGCAATTTTTCAATAATTGCAGCCACCTTAAAGGTTTCACTAATTTCCATCTCCTCTGCTTCAATTTCAGAGTAAAACACTAGCAGCTCCTGTACTTGACTGTACACAGATTTAGCATCTGTCATTTTGTAATCCAGGAATCTACCAACTATGAACTTCTTGGCCCCAGCATCCTCGGAGGTGTACTTGTGGTCAAGAGAGTTCCATAGTTCCTTTGCCGTTTTCTTAAAACGATAAACTTCGTACAACGAGTCTTCCAACCCGTTCAGTACATAGTTCTTGCAAAGGAAATCAGCTTGATTCCATGCATCCAAAGCACTAACGGCTTGGAAATCAGCATCTTCACCAACATTTGGAGGATCCTCTTTCACAAACCTTGCCAAATGAAGCGTGGTCAAGTAAAACAGCATCTTCTGCTGCCAGCGCTTGAAATTCAGCCCTTTGAATTTCTCCGGTTTCTCACTATGGTTCACCGGCAAATGTGGAACAGTTACCATTTGAGCCATGGCTGCTGCATTGGTCATTGTAGGGTTCGAGTTCGAAGTGTCTCCAGTCACAGTCTTTTCAGTTCCAGTTCCAGTAGTAAGAGGTAAGGTATTGTTCTCGTTAGTCATATCTGAAATACGACAATAACCTGTAAGATTATAGAGTTTTCTATGGAAGAGATTATTGTTATGTGAAATAACAATAATAATCAGAAGAAATAAATAACGTTTCAAGATTGTTGGGTAAAACCCTATACAATCTTACAGAATATATAGTAAATAATAAAGAATAACGAAAACTAAAACCGTTGAGCTGCTGGTTGCTTCAAACCAAGTCTTCTGGTGAAATTGGGAAGTCTGCTGGTGACTTGAAATGAAGTCTGTTGGTGGCTCTGCAAGGTCTGCTGGTGACTTAGTTCAAGTTTGCTGGTGACTTAAACCAAGGTCTGCTGGTGAAGGTCTTCTAGTGAAGGTCTACCGGTGGAAGTACTGCAGGTCTACCGGTGGAAAACTGAAGTCTTCTGGTGGCAGTACTGGAAGTCTACCGGTGGAAGACCGAAGTCTTCTGGTGAAGCACTGAAGGTCTACCGATGGAAGGACTAATGTCTTCGGTGGCGTGCGATGTCTGGGCGAGGACGATGTCTACCTAAAAGATCGATATCTGGCGGTGAAAGGAAAACGCATCGAGGCTCATGTAACAACGCGGTTTCCTTGAAACGTTATTCGTCCCACTCCCTGTAAGTGCCTGGAGTTTTATGCAGGACGATCGTCTCCCAGGATACAACGACTGTACCGGATGACTATGCACTGAAGGTCCGGCGAACTGAATAGATGCATGTAGACTATCACCAAATAGGAGGCCAAGAAAGAGGATGAACAATATGCAATGCTAATGCAAGTGTACTAGAGGAAGGGAATTTCGTGTTCTCTATTAAGTGTTGTGTCTTTCTGTTCTGGAAAAAGGTTTCTTTATATAGGCCAGTGAATTAGCGCGTTTTAATTACTAAAACCGTTTTGATTACGCCCATAAACCACACAATTAAAGTGGACATTAAGACAGAATTAATCTGTCCATTAAAACAGAATTATTCTGCTCTTTAATGCTGGAGTTACAAAACTTGAATTTAAAATTCAAAAGAAAAATGTGCAAAAGGCGGGTTTGTCTAGGTAGCACAATTTGGTCCGACATTCATGTCCGCATGTGCAGGCACACGAGTACACTAGTCCAAGCCAAATTGGACCTTGATTTGCACCCCCCCTGCAGGCGCGGGAGGGATAGTTCTTTCTATACAAGCTTACCCAACCACAAGGGAGCCTTTGTATATAAACCCTTCAAGCCTTTCACATTTTCCCAATGTGGGATAACTCACTTCCAACATTTCAAATGTCCTACTTTAAACCTCTATAATTTATTCATCCGATATCCGAATTGGACAAATAAATATAGTATTCTTATGTACTCACGGAGAAGAACATAATTCCACAATTACCATAGTCATTACATTAATGACTCACAAATAAATTAGTGTCTCAAAGCACCAATTTACTTCACTTAAAAACACTAGTTTTCCAACATTACCGGTTTCAGTCATTCCCTATTTTCTCTCCTATTCCTATTTATTTCCTATGCCTATTCTTACTTCCCTTTCCCCTTCCTACTCCTATTTACTAGTTATTTAGTCAATAATGTGGGATATATTTTTTTTTTGTAATAATAATATAATTTTTAGACATTATAATTAGATTGTTAATCTCTTCCATGGTTATAATTATTTTTTCTATTGTTACTAATACTAAACGATTTATTTTACCTAAATACTTTTAAAATTAATATAAGTTTCTAGCTAACGTGAGATACATATTTTGTATTAATAATAATAGTAATTTTTTTATCTAAAGACTTTTAAAATTAACATTTAACTTGATAATAATAATAAAAGTCATTTTGTTAAGAACTTTTAAAATCATAATTCATTTTTAAACAATGTGAGATACTTATTTTATATTTTTATTGGTAATTAAAATTTAAGTCTTTTATCTAAAGACTTCAAAATCATAACCACATTCTAACCATGTGGATAAAAGACTTTTTAACTAACATTCATTTCTAGTACTAATAATTGTAGACTTTTAAAATCATCATCACTCTATAACCAATGTGTAATACATATCTTCATTTGGTAATAATAGTAGAAGTATTTTATTTTAAAAATTTTATAACCAATATCTCTTCCTAAATAATGTGGGATGCACCTCTTCTATTGGTAATAATAATATTTTTAAAACTAACATTAATTTATAACCAATGTGTGATATATCTTTACTAATTGATAATAATAGTAAAATACTTTATAGCCAATGTGAAATATTTGTATCTATTCTATTTGTAACAAAAAGTCTTTAATCTAAAGACTTTTTAAATCAACATTTATTTTTAAACAATGTGATATACATATCTTTTATTGGTAATAAGAGTAAAAGTATATACTATAAAACTTTTAAAACTAACATCTTTTTATAAACAATGTAAGATACACCTTTTTCATATTCTAATAATGTGATATACTTATTTTCTATTTCTATTGGTAATAAACGTTGGCAAAACCCCTCATTTGGCCACCCAACTTTTCAAAAACTAGCAAGGCAACCTTACTAATGTACAGTGGTCTCATTGCAAGTTTTAAATTTTCGGTGGCCGCCTTGCAAGTTTTTGAAAAGTTGGGTGGCTAAATGTGCGGTTTTGTCATAAAAAATTTAAGACTTTTATCTAAAGACTTTTAAAACAAACATCTCTTTCTAACTATGTGGTATACATATTTTCTATTGATAATAATAGTATTTTTAAAACCAACATTAATTTCTAACAAATGTGAGATACATTCTTCTATAGTAATAATAATAGTCTTTTATATAAAAACTTTTGAAATCAACATCTCTTTCTAAACAATGTGAGATACATCTCTTCTATTAGTTATAACATAAAAATAATGATAGTAGTAGTATTTTATCTTAAATAGTTTTGAAACCAACATCTCCTTGTAAGCAATATGTGATACATCTCTTGTATTGATAATAACATAAAAATTCGTTTATCTATGAATTTTATAATCAATATATGTTTCTAAATAATGTGGATCTCTTTGAAATCAATGTGATGTACATTATCTAAAAACATTTTAAACCAATATCATTTTCCTAACTAATGCGAAATACATATTTTTTCTATTGGTATTAAGTCTTTTATAAAATGACTTTTAATACATACATCACTCTCTAACCAATATGTAATACATTTCATCATTTGGTAACAGTAGTAGAAGTTTTTTTATCTAAAAAAAATATCTAAAACCAACATCTTGAGAATTGATGGATACTGCAGGGGGTTTTTATATTTTTGACCTTTATTTTTGTAAGAGTGGCGCTATTGAGACCCCCATTAACAATAAGTTGACCCCCCTAAAACTCAAACTTCCTATTTTACTCTTATTTCTTATCAACATACCCCTCCTCTCTCATTCCATCCCACCATGCATAACATTCCTCCTCCCCTCTCTTCTTCTTCTTCCGACCCACCCACCTCCCCCACTGCCTTACCGTTCTTTCATCCCTTCATTCTTCCCTCTCTTTTCTCCCTCCCACCCA
This sequence comes from Codonopsis lanceolata, assembly GCA_013146195.2. Classification (NCBI taxonomy): domain Eukaryota; kingdom Viridiplantae; phylum Streptophyta; class Magnoliopsida; order Asterales; family Campanulaceae; genus Codonopsis; species Codonopsis lanceolata. The sequence continues at coordinate 149,182,847 of CM028378.1, read as the reverse complement.
CCCACCCAACACCCCTACTGCCTCACCACTCTCCATCTCTGCCCAAACATTCCCACCACCACCTGCACTTCCATCTTCCCTCTCTCTTCTCCAATCAATGGTCAAAGCAAAATAAAAAATAAAAAAAATTAGATTGCTAGTGTTCGGCCCTGGTTGCCCGAAAAACACAGTTTTGTTCGACTAAGGCTAGCCGAATAACTTTGGTAAAAAAATAGATTTATACCGTTCATTCAAAGTCTGTCGAACAACTTAGTGTTGTTCAGCAAGCCATAGCCGAACAACACTAAATTGTTCGATAGACGATGACCGAACAGTGTAAATCCAAAAAAAAAAAAAATTGCCCAAGGTAGTTCGGCTAGCCCAGCCGAACAGAACTGTTTTTTTCGGGCAACCAAGGCCGAACATTCGGGAAAAAAAATTACTCTTAAGTTGATTTTATTAATGAAGTTTGGGAATGATTAATGGAAGGGAGTGATGGGTAGGGAATGGTGGGGGTGTTGGAAAGAAAAAGAAGAACAATGGACGATGAAATAGAGGGAGGCATGAGAAGAAAAAGGAGGAGGGGGAAGGTTGGTTACGTATGGAGGGAAGGAGGGAAAAAAGAAGGGAGTAGAGGGAAGGGAGGGAGAGGGAGAACAGTAAAGGAGTAGGGGGTAGTTAGGGCGGAAGAAGAAGGAAGGACGAAGGGAAATGTTACGCATGGTGGGAGGGAATGAGAAAGGAGGAGGTATGTTGATAAGAAGTAGGGGTGGGAAAACGGGTTCAGGTTTTCGGGTCCCGATCCGATCCGATAAAACCCGATTGAGTCGGGTATTTTCGATTAACGGATTACCCGAATCCAATCTGAAAAATGATCGGTTATCGGGTTTTGCAGTGGTACCCGAAAAACCCAATCGAGTACTCGATTTCAAGATGGCTAATTATTATTATTTTTAATATTTTTATTATATTAAACCAACTCGTCAACCACTTATGACTTTAGTCTACTCTTAAATCACATTACCATTATCATTACTAATATCAAATTTACCAATAACAAGCAATTGCAAGCCTGCTAAGCACAAAAAAATAGGTTTTTTTAATTAAAAAATGATTTTAAACATAACGGGTTACCCAAACCTAATTTTGTAGTTACCCAATAAATTTGAATACCTAAAATATGGTTACCTGATTTTTTCGAAACAGGTTTGGATAGTAAAATATCCTACCCGCTTTTTTAAATGCCCAATCCAATAAACCGAAAAACCCGAAACCCAACCCAATGTCAGGCCCTAATAAGAAGTAACGACAAAATAAGAAGTTTCTTCTCGCCCTTTCTTTGGAAAGAGTACTCGGGTGGTGGTAATTTGCAATCAAACCCGTTTATATGGCCCACTTCAAACGATAAGATCAACCATTCTATAACACGTGCACGATATCCTTAATTGGGTCCCACTACTCCTTTCCTTAAACGACAACTACGACACAAAATTCCGGCGGGCGGAGTGTGTCCAGTCAGTCAGACTCGGCAGTGTAAACTAAACCCCTTCTTCTACTTCATTCAACCAAAAATGATATCCACAAAGTCTCCATATTCTCCCCTCCCAATCTTCTTCTTCTTCACCAATTTGGTATTAGCCCTATCAATCTATGACGATCAAATCACCACCACCCGCACCAGCATAGTATTCGCCACATTAGGCAGATCAAGCTATGCCTTTGATGTCTACTCCCTCCCTACTGTCGGCCCGCTAATTACCGACATCAACGAACTTCAACTCACCGACGGCCAATCCGTTAATTTCAACGGCCACTTTCCCTCATCCGTACTCTTCTCTCTTCTACCCAATAACACCCTCACCGTGGAGGCCCCACCACCCCTTCACCTCATCTACGTCACTGAACGGAACGGAACATCAAGCATATACCTCGATGCTCTTCATTATCCTGATCCCGACCACATCGGAAAACGTTCTATTCTTGATGAACCCACTACTGAGCCAACTCGAGCTCAGGTCTGTCTCGCGGGTTGTGAGCCGTCAAACAGCGGTCGGGTTTCCATGAAGGACAGACCGAGTTTAGTGGGTGAGTACTTGGTTTACGTTTCGACTCATGAGGACTCTGGTGTGGCTCGTACGAGCTGGGCTGCTGTTTATTCGACTCAGTTAAGTACTGGATTGACTCGGAGGTTGACTCCTTATGGGGTCGCTGATTTCAGCCCCGCCGTATCGCCGTCGGGTGTTTGGACGGCTGTGGCATCGTATGGAGAGAAGGGTTGGGACGGTGAGGTTGAGGAACTTGGTACAGATATATATGTGTTCTTGACTCAGGACGGGTCTAGCCGAGTCAAGGTCATTGAGCACGGTGGATGGCCGAGTTGGGCTGACGAATCGACTTTCTACTTCCATCGTAGGGGTGAGGATGGATGGTGGAGTGTTTACAGGGCGATTCTTCCTGAGAACGGGCAGCTTAGTGTGGACTCGGTGGTGACTCAGAGAGTCACACCACCGGGTATCCACTCGTTCACACCAGCTGCTTCGGTATCGGATAAGACGTTTATTGCGGTAGCCACAAGGCGACCTGGTTCGGAGTTTCGTCACATAGAGCTATTCGACGTCGTTTCGAAATCATTCAAGGCCGTGACCCAACTCGTATCTCCACAAGCTCATCATCTAAACCCGTTCATTTCATCGGACTCATCACGGGTCGGGTACCACAGATGTAGAGGAGTGGGCGACAACGGACGGAATCGTCCCAATTTGTTTCTGGAAAATCTTGAGAGCCCAAAACCCGAAATATCGCTATTAAGGATAGATGGGTCATTCCCGTCTTTCTCACCCGACGGGAGTCGGATTGCCTACGTGACATTCCCGGGTCTGTATATTGTTAGCAGTGATGGGTCGGGGCATCGTGAGGTTTTATCCATATCAGCCTTTTCGACCGCATGGGACCCGAAGCGCAAAGGGGTGATCTACACTAGTGTAGGACCCACATTCGCAAGTGAGAGCACAGGCGTTGACATTATCTCTGTGAATGTTGATGAATCAACCTACAAAAAGCTGACCGATGGGGGAGAGAATAATGCTTTTCCATCTCCTTCACCCGATGGAAAGTGGATCGTATTTCGTTCGGGTCGGACGGGTCACAAAAACTTGTACATAATGGATTCAGTGGATGGTGAAATGGGAGGTCTCAGTAGGCTCACTGAAGGCCCATGGACAGATACCATGTGTAACTGGTCACCAGATGGCGATTGGATTGCTTTTGCATCTGACCGGGAAAATCCAGGCTCGGGTAGTTTTGGGTTGTTTAAGATTCATCCAAATGGGACCGGGCTCAGGAAGTTGGTTCAGAGTGGTTCGGGCGGTCGTGCAAACCACCCATGGTTCAGCCCAAATGGGAAGGACATTGTGTTTACTTCTGACTATGCTGCGGTATCAGCGGAGCCCATATCCAACCCACATCACTTTCAACCCTACGGTGAGATCTTTACAATGAGATCAGACGGCTCTGATTTACGTAGATTGACCCATAATTCTTTTGAAGATGGAACTCCTTCTTGGGGGCCCAAATTCATGAAGCCCATAGATGTTGAGTGGCCAACTGGAGAACCAAAGTGCTCATTTGAGGATTGTCACTGGCTCAATGCAAGTCCCAAGTCAAACCATGTTTCATCTTTAGGTTCAACCAAAACTCAATGTGCTGAATACACTAAGCCTGCTTATTGTGTAAATGCAATACGACCGACTAGCTAGCAAATGGTATTGTTAGTAGAGTATATATATTGTACAATAATGAGATTTGCAGTATTATGAGTAAAATTCAATGAGGAGATGTAAATTGACTGGGAAATAGGCGAAATCGAGTATTTGCATTTATTTCTTTTCAACAACAGAACATAGTCAAAAGGGTCGAAGATTTAACTCTAATAGCACGCAGGACAGGAGATGAAAATAGGAATAGCAAAGAACTCATCATCTATACAACAAGTCCCAGCAGAAAGAGCTGCCCAAGGCCCCTAAATCTAGGATGGGGCTAATTTGCTTCGCGACTCTGCTGGTAAACATCAGTACATGAAGTGTGCCATCCATTGAAATGGATCAGGCAGCTGACAGCAGACACGAGCACCGAGTTGGGTGTATCTGAAAGTCCATCCAACCGAGTATTGGAATCATTTGCGTTTCGAGCATCTGTCAAATCGTCTAGCTGCATAGGTTCTCAAAATACTCCGGCGGTATTGTTGATGGGCAGTACTTCTTGGCAACAAATTTGTACTGCATCAAAAAAAAAAGCACCAACAACATTTAACATAGTGTAACTACTTCAATATACACATGTATATTAAGCATTGACGAGGAGACTAGGGTAAAATCAGATGGCTTGAACTGAAGCATCAAACTAGTGTAACTACTTTTACCCTGTATCTTAATTCTTATCATAGGGACTAAGGTAGATCCTCTATTAATCATTCATAAGTGACTTCATGGCATGACTGCAGTAATTAATTGTAACTCGGTGGACTAGATCCTCTATTAATCATTCATAAGTGACTTCATGGCATGACTTCATGGCATGACTTCATGGCATAACTTCATGGCATAACTACTTTTACCCTGTATCTTAATTCTTATCATAGGGACTAAGGTAGATCCTCTATTAATCATTCATAAGTGACTTCATGGCATGACTGCAGTAATTAATTGTAACTCGGTGGACTAGATCCTCTATTAATCATTCATAAGTGACTTCATGGCATGACTGCAGTAATTAATTGTGACTCGGTGGACGTCTATTCTATAACTGCATAATGTGTGGCATGAAAAATTTTGATGACCTTATGCTGACTGTATTTCTCCCTGATTGCTGGCAAACTAGAACTTTGACTTTCGCAGCAAAGACTATGCAGCGCCTTCACGCATTCTCGCAAGTCAGACGGCTGGTATAAAGTGTAATGCCGCAAGGTAGAATTCTGATAATGTAATCAATATAACATTATTAGCAGAAAAGATAAACCACAGTAAAGAAGCTGGTATAAATCAAAAGCAGTTTGATTTTGATAAAATAAAAATAAATAAAATGATGAAGGTACATACCCAAGGTCTTCTAGATGGGAGAAGTATATATTGAGCCAAGAAAATAGATGATGCAGCAAGAATTGAAGGCGCGTAACACAGCATACTGTACTCCAGTAGAGATAACTCCGCCAGATAGTTTGCCAAGTACTCTAATTGCAATGACGGAGCCTGCGCACACGGACAACACAAAAAACTCAAGTTTTAGAGTTTCAGACAACCTCTTCACATATGCATAAATACCCTAGTAAGCAATAACAAAAAAGAGTAATCGTTCTAATAGGCAATGACAAAAATACTAGTGAAGAGTAATCGTTCTAATATACCAAAATGCAAGAAATTACCTCATTGACCCCTTGAGCAGCACGACAAAATCGCCTGTTATATCATATATGTGTCAGTAGGTGACATAAAGACAAATATAAAATATAAAATGTAGCAGTTCAGCAATTACCTCAAGAAACACCTCGCTGTCGGAGCTGTCATTTCAAACTTCAAGAAATTTAGAACTGTTGATTCCATTTGCAATACCTGCCAGCAGCAATTATCATGCTCAGTACACTTGAAAGAAATGTTTTTTTTTTCTTTTCTTTCTTTTTTGATGATAAAAATGGAATATTTGAAGCTGCATTAAGAAGGCGCATGGTTAAGCTAGCATGAATAGGAACCAGCACACCTCATCCTTGAAGTATGTGTTATCGGTTATGTAGCAGAACTCCTCCACCTGGGGTGCACAGATCTCCTCATACTTGCTGCCAAAATGGATTTTTATCGTCAAATCTTTTTGCAATTCCTTGGCTTAAAATTAACTTAAATACATTTGTTTGTGTGTGTGTGTGTGAGAGAGAGAGAGAGAGAGAGAGGAGCATGTCACTTACGCAGCAATCATCATGCATGCGACACCAAGCAATTGCAGTCGTTGTCTATCCATCAAGTTGCCAGAAAGGTATCGATCTATGTAGTTAATAGTCAGATACAATGTATCTGGGACAAGCCTGTATTCTTCAGCAACCTGGAGTATATTCAATTGTAGTTAGCCCATAAGTTCACCTCAAATTCATTAAATCCTACTTTAACACAAACAAAAAAAAAGGAAGGCAATGAGATCCCCACATCAATAATACTCCATTATTACCTCAACAAGCCAGTCAATTAGTATTGCACGCATGCTTGGATTGATGTCTTTCTGGACCCTCTCCATGAAATCAATGGAAGGCCTTTTTTTGGCCTAAAATTACACCCAAAAAGAAGAATAGATTAAAAACCACTATTGACCAACCCAGAGAAAATGACAGATTGTAGCATAATCAATTGTGTATCATTCAAATCAAGTCATAAAATATTCTGATGAGCATGAAGAATATATTCAATAAGCACAAAAATCTGCCCTACTCTCACCGTCACTATGCAGGAACAAAAGTAATGTACGAAGAAAACAACCATGTGCAATTTGCATGACTCAAAAATATGTACCGACAGATGAACTTCAACTTAGGGAAAGGTATCCCACTGACCAAGATGAATACAAGTCACCAGTATTTGTTAATTGTGGAACATATCCGTGTAGAAGTAGCAAACTGACACAATCAATTTTCATTTTAAAAATCTTCTATCTTGTTTGTTGTAAAACCACACATCATTGTATATACCTCTATGAACAATTTGACTTTTCCCAGCAGTTCAATTTTTCCACGACACTGAGATTATATGATTTAATATCACCGCATTACCCACACTCATTCTCGGCGTAAACTGTAAAGAACAGCTTATAGTTTCGAATCAACAATTTAATCAATTTGCAGTTCATAATAGATGTTGACCAAAAGAGTAATAACTTGTGGCAAATATGTCGGAAGTAAGAAAGCATAACCAACTTGTATAGTAGTATATACTCCAAAGGGTAAGTGGTGCACCTCAGATGCTCGCAAGTGCTTATAAATGTCACAAGCCATTGTCGCGCATAACTGTGGATCCATCAAATCGTTATCAACATCAACAATCTTATTACTTGTTTCCATCTCAGCGAGTATATCTCTCTTGCAGATGTTTCCTGTGGCATCCATGAATACAATAGGCTTATCATTGCCTTATTTTTCAAATCCAAAACAAGTTGCTAAAGGATCAGAAGATAACAAAGCAACCAAAAACCATAGACAACAAAGGGGAATGATCAAAATAGAAACCTGATTCAGCATGATCTGAAATGTAGAGTTTGCTACTTGTCTTCCTCTCAATAGAATCAACTGCTGCTATGTCATTGTTGTCGATGTATTCAACGTCCGGACTTTTCAAGGAATCACAAGTGGACATTGTTTCATCCATGGAGACAGATAAGTCATCAGAAGAAGGTGGGGATATATCCATGCTGCATGGGGCAGGAGGAGCGATCCTAGGGACAGTGACATTACTTCTTGTAAAAGATGAGGTTAAACTGGGATTGGCTGCTGTCGATTTCACAAATGTTGATGCTGGCAAAGTGCTCCCACAAAAGCCTGCATTGCCAATGCAAGTAGAAGATCCTTTCTTCACACTGGCAGATTTTGCAGAGCATGGTACCTTCATAGAATAACAGGACGACAAACTTCATCACATATGATGAGACCGCAACAATGCTAGAAAGCTCGAAAGTTACATTATCACCAAAAGTCTATGACCAGTTGGTATCCTAGAAAAAGAGTTTCTTTCACAACCATGAGGTCCATGAGAAACAAAAATTATCAGAGCTGCTCACCCTCGCCCAAAAATTCAAAAACAGTCAACATCATATGAGGCCATCATCAATCCATATTCAGTAGTTGTGTCAAAATACCATCATACAAAATATCCCCAACCAAAATCCGATTGTATTACTACCTGGATCATAGCATGTAGTTGCCTGTATATATACTAATTAAATCATGTCTTTGCATTGTTCTCAAAATCCAGGAATTATTCATTACTACTATATAATCACCTCAATATAGCGTATATACATATTTCTCTTCCATCAACACTTACAAAATATTTCTTTTAAGCCTGCATTGCCAATGCAAGTAGAAGATTCTCTCTTTTCATAGCGTTTATTCTTGCTTTTCTGTTTCCCTCTCTAAAAATTATTAAAAGAGCATATGCAAATTTGGTCAACCATGTATTGCTATCTACTACCATTACACAATAATCCGTAAATTATTTAACGACAATCAACTTTTCTTATTCAATATAGCAGACAAAAGAACAGCTTATGTCTCGTGTACAAAGTAGTAAGGGCCTCAAACAAATCACAAAGGCCATGAAGCATTTCATAAGTACAAATGTACAATAATGCTATTAAACAAATTGATCAGTCATATATACTTGTCTTCATAGCTCTTAATTCAACGTGACATATACCAAAGACACCCTTCATTAGAATGTTTCCCCACGGCTAGATTTCTTATCCCAAATTATTTATAAATTACACATATGGAGGCACTACAGAGTGTCCTTCATCTCGGCATTTCTGTATTTCTTGGATTAACTTTTGCTTAAATCATTTGCTACAACAAACTTCTACGCCCTCCATCCCAAAATGCATTTTTGGACAGAGGTAGTAAGAGCAATGAACAGTACCGTTTCTGTTGCACATTTCCTCTACAGGGTTGAATGCTACAAATAAAATTGAAAGAAAGGAAATAAAAAAATTCTAGGGCTAAAGATCGCAAAATAATCCATTAAAGCAATTTCAAACTTCCCTGATTGTGTCAGAAAGTGACTAGACAACGATCAAGAATTTACTTCAATCAATGATACATTTTCCCCGCTATGCAAATTCATACTAAAATCAACAAAAAATCACCAAGAAACAAGAACATAATGTAAAACATAAACACGTATGAGAATAAACACCACAGAAGTCAAACATAATTTACTTCAAAAAAAATACCATATTCGAATTGGTACGGGGGCCAGGCTGAGAGGAAGGTTGTTGCCTCTGATTGGTGACATTAGCAAGAGCAGGCCGTTTCTTGGCCATGTGTGGGACCAAAGCCGTAGCCTTTCCAGGGTTCTCCGTTGCATGACGCTTTGTCGACGATAAAGATGAAACAGACGAGCGGCGATTCTGCGTCGACATCTTTATTCTCCGTCAACCCAGGAAAAAAAATAACGAAACAAAACAAAACCCTATTCGACTTCAATTATTTAGAGCTCGAAAACTTAGGGTTTTAATCGAAAGGAAGAACTGATTGAAATTCAAAATCACGTAAAAAAAGGGTTTCCAAAAGTGAAGCGAAGCAGAGTTAAGAGAAAAAATGTAGAGAGAGAGTAAGTATTATAGAGAGAGAGAGAGGGGATTGGGGAGCGGTGTTTGCTGTTAGAGTGCAGTGTGTAATTTTTTAATGGTACATTTGAGGGCGGGGAACGGAGGTGATTTGAATTAACGAGAGATCTGGGCCGTTGGATGGGAGCTTGGTATTCGTTAGGAGCGGACAAGGATGTGGGCCCCACTTGAGTTTGTTTTCAGTTGTGAGCGTCAGGACTCAGTACTCAGGAGGGAGAAAAAAAAGGAAGGGGGTATAAGGGTAAGGTACTAAAAGTCATTGGTTTTAGGGAATATAATTGGTTTGTTATTAATAGCTGGGGTGACAGTCGTGTTGTTTAGTATTTAAATTTTGAATTCGAATTTGAACGTTACTCAAGGCAAAGGCAATGCAATGCAGATCCTTCTTCTTTCTGTCATTGCTTGAGACTCACAGTACCCTTAAAAAACAACTTTCACTGCAGCTGCCACAAACAAACAACTTCAACTTTGGACTGTCATTCTTTTTCTTTTTTTTTTTTGTTTTGGCTTCAAGTTTAATGTGGGAAATTTTGGTCATTGAGTATGTGTTCAATTTAAGTAGGCTTTATTTTGGGCTATGATACTTAGATACTCAACCAGTATTTCCAAATATAAGTATTAGGGTGAATCCTTAACTGGGTATTATTCTTGATTTAGTTCTAATCTCAATGAATTAGATGATTTGTAAGTACCCTTGTGAACAATCCATCTTCTTTTTATGGTCAGTTTGACATTGCTTTTGATTTTACAAATGCGATTCTCCACAATCAATTTCATTAAAAGCGATTCCTCTAAAGTATATATTCGTAAACAATTTTTTACATTTTTGTCAATGTATTATTTTTCAAGCGAAATTGTCATTGTACATTTAAAGATAGATGCAATTTCGCCACTATCTTTAATTGTCATCCAATTTTAACGAAATTAATTTCAGTTGTTTTTCCTAAAGGTTTTTATTATGTTGAAAGATACTTAATGATTGTTGATGTTAAGGGTAGATGATGTTTTGGTTTTAAATTATAAGGGGTCACCCCCCCCCCCCTTTTTTGGCTTTTAAGGGTTAAAAAAATACTATTTTATAAACAAATAGTGAAACAATCAATTGAATATAAAAATATAAATAAGAAGAAAAGATATATTGCTTAAAAAAAAGAGAAAAAAATTAAATTAATTAATATATACATTTTATCTTAATGAATAATATAATAAAAATATAATAATAATAAAACATAATAATTTAAAAATAAATCTAATCGTTAATACATTTTGAAATTTTTAATTCGTTAAATCTAGTTGTTAGCACTCATTCATTAAATGTAATTTAATTTATTTATTTTTGTATTAACGTTTTTTTTTCAAAATCCGTCATAATTAAGAATAATAAATATAAGATTATAAAAATAAAACATTTAATTCAATCTATAATAGTCACCATGTAAAATATGATGTGTTAATTTTTTTTATGAATAATACTCTTTTTATAAGAAAAATTTTTCTACGATTTTTTAATGTTAATTAAAAGATTTATGTCTAATATTCGTATGTTTTCTTCATAATCGTTATTAATTTATTATTTTTAAAAATAATTTATTTAAAAATTATTATTTTTTAATAATTTAATAATTTATTAAAATTTAAATAAATACTTTTTTTAATAATTTTTTATTAACTTATTTTTAATAATTATTAAGTAATCCTTTAATATATTAGTAAATAATTTATTAATAAAAAGAATAACTATCTCCACACATGTGATGAATCCAAATGGTTAAATATTTTTAAAAAATTAATCTCAGTCGGTAAATAACTTTTGTCAATTGTAAGTGAGCTATTGAGCACTATTGTATTATTGATATTATTCTCTTAATTTTTTTTGTTTTGACAATATATGTTTCCTTCTTATTTGCATTTTTATATTTCATTCATTATTTCTTTTTTCTTGTTCATAAAATATATATTCTTAACCTCTAAAAGAAGAAAAAAAAATGATAATTTAAGAACCATAAAATCATTTAATTTTTAACTTCAACTATCATTAAGTATTTTCCCTACATTTTAACAAATCTTAGGGGAGGCAACTAAAACTAATTTCGTTAAAAATTAGATGATAGTTAGTGATAATGACGAAATTGCATATCTCTTTCAAGTACAATGACAATTTTACTCAAAAAATAGTACAATGGCAAAATGAAATGATTAGTCAAAGTAAAATGGTAAAATTAATATATTTTTATATTTTGTGATTTTAGATATGATTGGCTACGTTAGGCTCATTATTGTCAATGAATGAAAAAAAATTCTAAAATACACATTGTATTCTTCTCAAATGGAATAATTGGAAGTAAAATTGTACTGATTTATACTATCCAAAATATATTACTCTGTGATTTTTAAATAATTTTACTACTGAAAGATAAGCTTCACTAAAAAATATAAAGAAATAAATGGAACAATAGCCATTAAAAAAGACCTAAAAATCATTTAAAAATATCAAAAACTATGACGCTTTTAGTTAGATAAAAGATTATTATTCAATCAAGATGAATGTTATAATTGACAAGATAATCGATAAATAAATATGTTAGAATCATTTTTGAATGCCATACATTCTCAAAAGTGAATTTGAAGTCCAAGAATGATTGTAAGCCTACAAAACGCAATATCAAATTCCCCCCAAAACTTTTATGTACCAAAAGAAAAGGTACAAGAGAAGAGGAAAAAAGGAACATACTCTTTAAGTAATTAAGTTAATAAATTGCCTACCTTGGGACTAATTGCAAATTTGGGCTAAAATAGGTAAATCTTTTGTTAATTTAGATTATATTTTCTACTACATTCATTAAGTTTAATCAAACTAATAAACGTCTTGACAAAATTGCTCGCCAATTAATTATACAATACAGTTCAGTTAATTGACTGAAGTTATTCGGCGGTCTGGATGTAAGATCCAACGGTTCTAGGTCAGTTATGAATAACCCCTTACAAACAACCCCCTTAACTATGAGTCGAGTTCGAATAACGCCCCACAAATACCACTTGTAACAATGTACCCCTTCAATTTACTTATTTAATATATATTGACACCCCCAAATATATTGTCATCGTGCATATGGCACAACACGAAGTTCTAATGCTCTCCTTATTTAAGATCAAAACAATCCCAAGTATTTTGTTTCTATTGCATCTTTTTTTTTTTTTTTTTTTGTCTTTTGACTTTTACAAATAAGGTATGTTTAATCATGCACAACAAAATTATGGTTTTATATCTTAAAAATCATAAAATGTAAATGAAACAACTAAAAGGAAAATTAATTAATGGACATAGTTTATTTGCTTACAAACAAGAAAGAAAGTATAAATGACAAGTTAGACCAGACTAAAATGGAATAGATTATGTAATATTAAATTACTAGATTTTGTACCCGTGTATATGACACGGTGACACTATGAGACTTCATCAATATATGGAGCAGATAATTTGCGAATGAATTAATATTTACTTGAAATTTTGTAAAGATCGAATAAATATACATTACACAACAAAATGGTGAGAAAACTCATATATTTAACAAAATAAAATATTTTACCCAAAATTTTATCAATTGACGAAGTCATTCATGACCCAACTATATACACCAATAACAAAATGCAATAGGAAATAAACAAATATTATAAGAAAGTTTTGGAACCAATAAATAAATCAACTATATTTTGTGCATACACACACATATAATCTCACATTAGTTTATGTAAAAGTTGTTTGATTTATAAGATATACACACTACAACCAACATCATCCATGAACTATGACATATTTAGGTTCATATTGGTATCGAAAATGTGAACAATGAACCAAAGTAAAAAGTTTTTGATCCAAAAAACCTCGATTCCAAAATATTTGGCCTTGACGAATTTAACCCAAGTAGACTTGTGTTTGATTTATAAGATATTAAAACATCATCCATGAATGATTATTTCAAACACACATAATATATATATATATATATATATATATATATATATACACACACACACACACATACAAGCAGGGTAGTCTATATATGTAAAAATCCCGTCAAAATTTTGTTTCCTAAAATAGAAACTCCTATTAACAAGAAACAATTAATGAATTATTTAATTAAATAATTCAAAAATTTCTTGGAACTTCCACCATTAATTATGCCAATTTGTATAGTTTTCCAATTCTTGGTTGTGTCAAACGGAAATGAATCAACACATTGTAAATGATGATTAATGAAAATAGATTAGTTCACAATCACCGTATCATTCTTCTTATATGATCAACTACATGAAGAAAGATTAACCCATCAAATATTGTTCGATATTTATTTCACAATCTTCTTCATCAACTAAACATTGATTATTCACAACATGAACCCCTTAAGTATATCATTAATCATTATAGATTCTTAAAAAATTCCTTATACACAACATTTGTTATCTTATTAGTTGGTTTTTCATTTTCACCGCATATCAATATCTAGTTTTTTTCAAAAAGAGACCTACGGCTACAAGCAATTATTGACTTTGACACTTGTTAATTGTTATTACATATGATACAAGTGATTGTAATTGTCTTCTTTGGAACATGAAAGACAGTATTACATCGGATTAAGTTAATGACAATTTTAGGATAAAAACATTTTCTCCAACATTGCTTCCTTTCAAAAAATTTGTTTCAATAATATGATTCTCGAGATTTATGATGATTAGTCTTGTTACATTGCATGACCTTGTAGCATGGTCAATGTTTCTCAATAGTATTATTGGAACATCAATTTTAAGTGTCAATTCATGACCTGACAACAACCATGAACACTTTATACTATTCAAAAACTTTATAGAATGAATATCTTCAAACAAATTTGATTTTTTTCTACCATACAAATAAAACCTGAACTCAAATAAGTTCTTCATTTTGAATGATTACTTTTATTAAATTATATTTATATTTTATGAATAAATAAATTTCTGATAAGAAAATAAGCTAAAATAAAAAATAACGAAATTATTTTAGTAACCTCAGTTTAAATTGTTTTTTGTTTTATTGACTTTGTAACTATTATTTTTGTTCCATCAAATTAATATTTTTAGTTTACTAACATATTTTTGTTTTACTTTTTTTATAAGAATTTTTTTAAAAACTTTTGTTTCGTAAATGATTTTATTTTACTAATCTCCACATTAAATTATTGTTGCGTTGTTGATTCTGTAACTTATATTTTTATAGTGGTTTGTTCCATAAATTATTTTTATTTTACTAACCTCTTATATTTTTGTTTTCTTGACTCCGGAAGTATTATTTTTGTTTTAGTTATTTTTTTTTATTTAAAGAGAGAAAAATGTTTAAACATAATTAAAATAGAGGAGATGGTGATGATGATAGAGAAAATATGGAGAAGACATGAGAGAGAAAGAGAAATACAACTAAAAGAGATAAGATAGGAGAGAGAAAGTGTGGAATGAGTAACTCAAAAGTCAAAAATTCAAAAGTATGATTTTGGAGAGATAAATATATATATATATATATATATATATATATATATATATATATATATATATATATATATATATATATATATATATATATTGACACTAAATTTGATTTGTATACCAACAAACTTTACTGTCGAACCAAAAAAAGATAGTAAACTTCATTTATTTCATAAGAAAATCAATAATCAAAAATTGTAATTAAAAATAAAATTGACAAGTCGAATTATTATAATATCAATTATTTCTACCTACACATGAAAGAAAAAATTCAAACACAATCAGTTAAAGCGTTGGAGTCGAATTATTATAATATCAACCAAAAAAACCCACTTCATTTACAAAACTAAAATCCTTCTATATATCATCATACAATATTATGGGTATTTGATGTATAAATAATCTTCAATTCACCGGCTTCAATGTTGCCGGAGAGCTGCATAAATAATGTAGCCAGAGAAGAAAAGTGAGATAAAAAAGAAAAGGGACAGAACATAATAGAATAACTTATAGCAAAATAGCATAAATATCCCAAGGTTTTGCAAATAGCAACAAAATATCCAACATGTACTGTAAAAAAAATTATGTTAGGGTAAAACAAAGAAAACATAGCATCAAGTCAACTCCGTTTTGCAATTAACACTATCAAGGATTTTTGTTGTTATTCATCCCAAATGTTCATAGATAAAAGAAAGTTTTTGACTCATGGTATGAGCCACATATACTTGTAAACATAAGCAGGAAAAGGTTTTGGAGAACAAAACATTACAGGCACTCAGGCAGGACAAACTTACTTAACTAAAATTACCAAATTTATAATCAGCTTACTCTTTTGTAATTTTGAGTAATTATTGATAGTTGGTAAACATAGTTTCTTGAGCATTTAGTCATTATCCCATTTTAGGTCAACACACTTTGAATAGCAATGGTCCATTGTCCCATATATTACTCCATAGTTTCTGGGTTGCTCTAGCAAACAAGTCGACCTTCTGTCTTGGGCTGGTGGCTATGATCTAGTAATATTGTCCAGTTACAAATTAAACCATCCCGAGTCTGATGCATGGTGATTTTGTCGTGCTAATCAACTATCTGGGGTGAAGTTTACTGAATATTACTAACTCACTCTCGATATGTAGAGATAGTTTTATAGTTTTCCATGATTTTACCTCTTGATGCTGTTAGAATTTGTGGAGGCCCAAAACCACAATAGTGGCAGCCTTCTATTTAAATCTCCCTAAGCCCAATCAGCTTGGCCCAACTCCTTGTGTAGTCCGTCTCTTTATTGGTGCAGCCCCTTTAATCCCTTTGGTGATATTTGTGGATTGTGGTTGACAGCTCATCCACTTTATCCACAAATTGTTATAATTGTTTTTACTGCCTTGGATTTAGCCGCCCTTTATATAATTGTTGCTTCCCTTTCGTCATTTTAGTAAGGTGATTCAGAGAGAGGTGTGGGTTGTGAGCAGTGAGCACACTGAGAGAGCAAAGAGAAAGAGAAACTGTGAGTTAGAGTTTCCATTAAATCCCGTTTCGTCTCTGTCCAGTACCAAAATCTTCTGTAGATTTCTTCCCTCCTTCACCCATATTCTCTGTGAGCTGTGAGTGGTGAGTGACGGTTGTGGTGAGCCCTTTGTGAGCTTTGTTCCGTTCGAGTGGAGGGTGACAGTGGTAGCGAGCCCTTTGTGAGCTCTGTTCCGTCTTGTGAGTACTGAGAGGGTGAGTGGTCTGGTTGGGTTTTGGGTGTCTTCTCTGGATTCTGATCAATGAATGTCTTCTCTGGGTTCTGATCAGTGAACCCTCTGTTCTTCTTCTCTGTTTGTCTCTGTTCTCGGTTGCCGGAGCTTAGTGGTCAAGTCTGTTCAGTATGGCTTGACCTTGGTTCGCGGTGTGCTGGTTTCTGTTTGGACTCGTTGGTGGATATGGCTGGTGAAAGGGTGTCTGAGCCGACGATAGCCTAGCCGAGGTCTTCGACCGATTACGACGAGTCGTGTCTTGGTACACGATGACGTAGTGCTCTCAATCGTTGCTTTTATTTATACTTTTTGTTGCCATTTATCTGTGATACTAACTTGTTCTTTTTTGTAGCTCTGTTTCTTTGTTTAAGCCCACAATGTATTTTCTTTTCTGTTTAATCCATAACAATTGAGAAAATACAGGATTGTGTTAACCAGATTATTCAGTTTATTATTTACTGTTTTTGACCCCGGTGATTAACTGTTATCCCCTCCCCGGTTTGTAATCGATAGAGAGGTTGTTTAGTTATTTTTGTAATAACTAGTGTTATCCGTTATTTAATCTTGGGTCTGTAATTTTCTGATTACTCCGATTCTGTACGGAACTGTTCCTGGCTATCAGTGTGGTGCAATCACACAATAGTGGTATCAAAGCCACCCGCGTCCTCGTACCGTGATTCGGTAGAGTCCCCTTCAATCCAAAATATATTAGAAACTCTCTCCTAGAGTTTCTTGGTGAGCTTCGGTTACCCTTGCTTGTCTCTTACTTTCAGTATTAGATTGGTAGAAATATTTTGTTATTTCTTAGCATTGGGTTTGTTGCTCTGTTATATGTTTGGTGGTTTCGTTAGTGTTATTTATTTCTCCTGTTTAATTGGTGTTTTTCCTTAAATTCTGTTTAGTGTTGTTTTAGATCTGTTTGCTACTTGTTTGTTTTCTTGAGTTTTAAAAATCTGTTTTTTGAAACTTGGATATTCTGTGGTGCTTTGATTGTTCTATTGTTTCTGTGATAATTTTTTAAAATGGCTTCATCGTCTTATGGTTTGGAACCCTTTAATGGTAAAAGTGACTTTTCGATTTGGCAACAAAAAATGATAAGCATTTTAATTAAAGAAAAAGTTTTCAAGGTCATAACTCATGAGTTTGCTAAAAACACATCGGACGAAGCTATTCGTGAAATGGATGAAAGTGCCTACGTGTCTCTTATCTTGATTCGGTTATACAGAAATGTGGTAAACATAGACATGCCAAAAGTCTTTGGGAAAAATTGGAAGAACTTTACTTTGAGAAAACTCTGCCGAGTAAAATTCATTTTCTGGAAAAAAAATTCAGTTTTAAATTGGATTTAAACAAAGACATGAAAGACAACATTGACGCGTTTACCAAATTAGTTGAAGATATTAAACAAACCGGTGTTGAACACATAGACGATTATATCTCGATTGTGTTTTTGAATGCGATACCTGAATCTTATGCCGACATGAAATCTGCTATTAAGTACGGTAAGGATAAGGTTACGCTTGATACGGTGATTTCGAGTCTAAAAGGCACATAGTTAGATTTAAAAGCTGCTAGAAAAGGTAAATTGAATTCCGGTGAGGTTAATATGGTGAGAGATAGGACGTTTGAAAGAAATAATGAACGGGAAAACAATCAAAAGAACAAAGGCATAAATCAGAATTATGGAAATGGAAGAAATAGAAGTAAGAGTATGGTCTGAATAGAGAACTAAAGGTAGGAAATGTTACAACTATGGAGAAATTGGACACTTTAGGAAAGATTGCCCTAATCCTAAAAAGAAAAACATGAATAAAAGTCAATATTAGAACCATCATAATGAGTGTAATGTGGCTTCTTGTTGTGAGAATGTTTTTACGGTAACTGAATTATGTGATGATGCGTTGAATTCTGTGCATTCCATGTTTTCTTGTGAAAATGAATGATTAGTTGATTCTGGTTGCTCATATCGCATGTCACCTTTTAAAAACATTTTTTTGCTCTTACAAGGAATTAGAAACTGATTTTGTTTCTGTGGCCAATGAGAAAATTTGTCATATTGCTGGAATCAGTGATATTTGCTTGAAATTTGATTCGAGAAATATTTTTACTTTGAAGAATGTTAGACATGTGTCTGATTTGTGCAACAATTTGATGTCTTGTGCCGCATTAGAAGATGATGGGTTAGAGGGTAGATGGGGGTAAGGGTATGATGAAAATTATTAAGGGCAATTTGGTAATTTTTAAAGCTGAAAAACGAAAGAGTTTGTATGTTTGCAATGCTGTCCCGGTGTCTTTTACTGGAAATCAAACAAATTATTTTAAGAATGAAAATTCTGATTTGCATAAAAGACTTGGACATTTGAGTAGTAAAGGCTTAGAAATTATTCACAAAAATGAATCTTTTGTTGATGATGTGATTTCTTGTGTGTCTTTGTGTGATACTTCTGTGACTTGTGAACATCAAATGGTTAGTTTTTCGTCTCCCCCACTGGAAAATTTTTCTTTTAAAAATCATCTTGAATGAATCTATGCGGATGTGTGGGGTCCTATGTGTGAGCCCTCGCATGGTGGGAATAGATATTGGTTATCTATTGTTGATGACTTTTCAAGGAAAGTCTGTGTTTTTCCTATATAAGATAAAAGTGATGTTTTTGGTAAATTTAAAACATGGAAGCTTTTGATCGAAAATCAAACTGGTAAGAAAATCAAGGAACTTAGGACGGATAAGGGGTTAGAGTTCTGTAACGGTGAGTTCGAGAGATTCTGCGTTGAGAGTGAGATTGATCATGAAATATCTTTCCCTTGCAATTTTCCTGAGCGTATGAATAGAACTCTGTTAGAACGGGTGAGGATCATGCTTGCTTCAATGGGTCTTCCCATAGATTTTTAGGGAGAGGCGGTTGTGTCCGCCGCCTACGTGCACAATAGGTCCCCTTCTATCCCGCCTGGTAATAGATGTCCTGAAGTTGTGTTTTTCGGTTGTAAAATTGATTTTTCGAACTTGCATGTTTTCGGTTGTGTTGCTTACATTCATCGAAAGAATAACAAACTTGGACCTCAGTCGGTTCGTTGTGTTTTCTTAGGGTACTCGGAGAGGGTAAGAGAGTATAGATTGTGGATGAGAGATGAGAATGACGAGAGACTTGTTATGTGTAGGGATGTAGTGTTTGATGAAACCGAATTTCCTTACTTGTTGCCTGCTCAACCTTTAAATGCTATTGTTGCACCCCCTCCCCCGACTCCAATTATGGTGGAGCAACCCTATGTGTTGAATTCTTTTGATGTGAAATCATGTATGCAAACTGAAATTGTGGAAAATCGTGAAACTGTGCTTGCTAATCCTGAAATTGTTGATAAAGAATTTGAACAAAATGAGGTTGAAGAAAATGTGATGGAAATTCCTAGACCTGAAAATTTAGGTGTGTATCAACTTGCTAGTGGAAGGCCTAGACCTTTTGTTAGGAGGCCGTCTAGTTTTGATAGCAATTTTCACATTTTCTTATTTGTGTATTGCATGCTTAATTATTTTAACAATTTGAATGATCCCATAATTTACAACAATTGTGCTTTAAAATTTGGAAATCCTAGTGATTGGTTGAATGCTTTAATGTATAATGTTAATGCTTTGCATGTAAACCATTCTTGGACTTTGGTGCCCCTTCGTGTGGCTGAACTTACTTCTTTTAAAGCTAGGTTGGTTGTAAAAGGGTTTTTTCAGAAACAAGGGATTGTGATTAAGCTTGCTTTAGTTGCCCAATTCGATTGGGAGGTTAAACCTTTGGTGGTAACAAAAATTCAATCCAGTTTTAAAATGCTTGATTTTGATTCTTGTGATTGATGTTTTGTTTTGGTTACCTGAAAATCCTCGACATTCTTGGTGTATGTCGTGGTATCTTTCTTGTTCTTACTTTGCGTGTGAGAATAAGTTAGATTGACTTACTTTGTGTTGGCAGTAGTGATTTCCTTGAAATCCATGGGCTATTCTTTATGAATAGTCATGGTGTCTTGACTAATTTTTGCTTTGTGTTTAATTAGTTAAGTGTTTTTCCTGTTTTGGTTCTGCTTTGTGTTGGATCAAGTGCAGGGATAAGGCAATGATAAACCTTTTCTATTATTATATATCCTCGAGTCCAATGGTGTAAACCGGCACTTGCTCCAAGGTGGAGATTGTTAGAATTTGCGGAGGCCCAAAACCAGAATAGTGGCAGCCTTCTATTTAAATCTCCCTAAGCCCAATCAACTTGGACCAACTCCTTGTGTAGCTCGTCCCTTTTTTGGTGCAGCCCCTTTAATCCCTTTGGTGATATTTGTGGATTGTGGTTGACAGCTCATCCACTTTATCCACAAATTGTTATAACCGTTTTTGCTGCCTTGGATTCAGCCGCCTTTTATATAATTGTTGCTTCCCTTTCGTCATTTTAGTAAGGGGATTCAGAGAGAGGTGTGGGCTGTGAGCAGTGAGCACACTGAGAGAGAGAGAGAAAATGTGAGTTAGAGCCTCCATTAAATCTCGTTTCGTCTCTGTCCAATACCAAAATCTTCGATAGATTTCTTCCCTCCTTCACCCATGTTCTCTCTGAGCTGTGAGTGGTGAGTGACTGTGGTGGTGAGCCCTTTGTGAGCTCTCATTCGTCCGAGTGGAGGGTGACGGTGGTAGCGATCCCTTTGTGAGATCTGTTCCGTCTTGTGAGCACTGAGAGGTTGAGTGGTCTGGTCGGGTTTTGGGAGTCTTCTCTGGGTTCTGATTAGTGATTGTCTTCTCTGGGTTTTGCGTTCTCGTCCATACGCTATCCACACCCGCACCCGATGTTGATTTTTGATCCATCCTTAATTCCAAAAGTCTATATTATCCAACATCTCCCAATATAATTTTCTAATATAATTTTAAGCACAACGCTAATACCAACTGTAGGGTTCCTTTATATTATACTCTATAATTTAATATAATAAAATGATCACTGAAAGGTCACTGTTATTTAACACAAATTATAGTAATGATGACTACCATGTATGGATAATGCACTCGTACCATTTGAGAACTTATATCTACTACTTGATATCAAAAGGTTTAGATGCAAACTTATTAGCTTTTTATACTATTTGAAAGGCTCATTATTGTTTCCACACCTTATAGTATTATCAGCCAATATTTAAACAAGTATCAAACAATTTAATTTGATCCAAAGTGATGAGGTTAATTCCATACAAGTATTACTGTAATTGGATCACTGTATGATATAAATGCAATTAATATGATCACTAAGTTTAATCACCTCTAGAAATAGAGATAATTGTTTTTAAGAGAACAAAGAACAATTTTGATTGTCAAAACACTTATATTTGTAGAGTAGAGCTATGCACAAAATAATTAAATTGAAACTGTGTGATTTCAAGATACGTTATGATCTTATCTTGAGTGGGTAATACAATGATGACTGATTGCCACAAATAAACAAATTAATGATTGTTTCATCAAATAAAATAGTTAAACTCGTACTCATTCCCTGGATCTCATGGTCACTGGTCAGGAAAAATCAGGAGATGCCCTTCTCCTAGATATTCATGCCCCAAGTCCGTCCCTACATGGGACCCGACTCAGGCGTGAGACAAACCAACCTGTTGAGCATACTTTAAAACCAATTGAAAAGACAAGATGGAAAGAACTCCAAACTAAACTTTAATAACCAACGGTCTCAAAGGACCACCAAGAGTTTTACAAAATCAAAAGGAGTTTACTAGCGGAAGCATTACAACTAAACAAGAGAAGACTACAAGTCCCCTAACAAAACCATGCAACAAAATAGCCACTAGGAGTACTACCCAAAAGAAGGACACTTCTATCACTCTGAATAACTTCCCACTGTCACACGAGCTAACCCTCCGCTCGACTGTAATCTAAGGAAAACAAATAATAAAGGGTGAGTCGAAACTCAGTAAGATATACTATAGTTAGGCATGTTATGCGCGTATGCAACATACATCATGTCATGATGACATTTAGAATAATTCATACACATTTCACAATGTAATATCACGTAACACATAAGGGCTGAAATTAAACACATGAAAGTATACGAGATTGAGATACATTTCCGATCAAACCACTTCCGACCTTATCACTCACATTATTGTTGTTGAAGCTTGTTTATCGTGATCACACTCTTGAACTGCTCTATTCTCTAGACAGTTGACACAATCGACATGAATCATCACGAGGCTATGTCCCTACAACCCTAGATAAGTCGTGATACGCAGGTGTTATTGGTGAAATTCGCCCCACATGGCCATTGTGGAGGGTTATAGGTTGAGTTAGGGTGTCGTTACTAACTAGCCCTGCACTCCGCCTTGCGACTAAGTTAGATGTACCCCTAACTCTCCCTATATTTGATTGTTCTCATGCACAAGTACTTGTTGTTCACAAAGATGTTGTGTATATGAACTCTCTCGTGGGTTCAATAGAGATGCCGATGTTATTCACATACGAGGCTATTTTCAATACAGATTCTTAATGCTCATGTTATTGTATATTTAAGAAATTAATACATTTGGAGAGTCAATGAGTTATAAAGTAAACTCATTGCTTCTCCGAAATAATAAATTCCAACTATCAATTATTATTTACATAATCACACCATCAACAATTTAACGAATATTCACATCATCACCTCAACAAGTTCGCCAGCCAAATATCCAATCATGTACACATATGTAAAATTACACATAGCATGAAGAAATAGATTTTAACATGGATATTATCTTACAACCTTCAATAGATACAATATATGATCATGAATAATGAACAAACATAAGTAAGTAGTCCCTTACCTGAAAATGAAGAATCACAAAGGCCGTTGCATCCAAAAGATTTTTTGATCAAAGTGTAGCATATGCCAATGGGAGCACAACTTTGATGAAGAGGAATTGAGCAAACAATGGTAGAAAGTCTCCCAAATCTAAATTAGAACATGAGGAAACCCCATTCTCTCACGGTTGTGCTTCCTATAAATGACTATAAGTAGTCTAATGAAGCAGTGCGTTTTGCTATGTGTTAATCTCTAACTTCAGCTTGGAGTATAACTGTTATGAAGAACATATATGTTATGCTTGGTTGATGTCACAAATATTGATGTACCGATCTTGATCTTGGTAGGATTGATTAATGATGCAATAACTTGAATATATAATATTTCAAGTTATTCTCTAACCGAACAATACAATCTTAGCTATTTGGCTGTCAATGTTTCGAGTTTTCAAGTACCTTTATATAACCATCCTTCCACAATATGTGAAAATGCTTTCCATTTTTATACGTAGTTCTTGAAAAGTTTCCATCACAATCTAGTTGTTATCCACGGGCTAGACTAGCAATTTCCAGCTAAGGTACAATCTATTGTCATGCAATTTGCAGTCCACTTGTTGGGTATATTCATTTAAGGGATCGTTACAAATACTTTAGTTTTCGGAAACTCTTACATACATATGAATTCTTATAAATAATAGGAAAATATGGTTTTATTAATAGTAATTACAAAAAAGTTGCA
This sequence comes from Codonopsis lanceolata, assembly GCA_013146195.2. NCBI lineage: Eukaryota > Viridiplantae > Streptophyta > Magnoliopsida > Asterales > Campanulaceae > Codonopsis > Codonopsis lanceolata. Next base: position 149,158,711 of record CM028378.1, on the reverse strand, counting down.
TGTAATTTTTGTATATAAAGTTACATGTAATTTTTGTATATAAAGTGTTTTATCAATCCCTATCAATTTTGTTTATCTTATTTGTTTTCCTTAATTACTTCATAAATTGTATTGAAGTTATCTTATTAAAATTGGTCTAATTTGGATTTAATTCACTTTAAAAATGATTTAGTTGAACGAGTTCAGTTTTGTTAATATATGTGTATGTTTACTAATTGCTGGTAGTGTTCACTAAAACAAGAGGTTTATCTCAAAAAGTTGTACTTTAGTGAGAAACCTTTATTTCTTCACAACTCAACTCATTAACATACGATGAGTCAAATTACATGGATCCGTCTTAAATAAAATACCCGTAAAACTGTTTTTCCTAAAATTTTGCGTCCAATTGTGTAACCTTTCATTATCGGAATCCAAAGATTGGTTTTTTATTTATTTATTTTTTAACTTAAAAAATTATACTAAAAAAAATTACTACGGAGTATTTTTTAACGCTTTCCTGGTAGCCTGGTACATCCTGCATACACAGCGAGGGGTACTGCTGGTATAAATCAACTCTCAGTCAGTCTCAGTCTTCGCCCTTCCAACAAAGAGCGGGAAAGACCGAGAGTGAGTGAGTGAGTGAGAGAGAGAGAGAGAGAGCGAGCGACGGATGGCGCCATTATTGCAGAACTCTCAGCCATGGGTCGAGAAATAGTAACCCCTCTCCCCAACGCACTTATACGCAGAAGACAATATCTTTATTATGTGACCTGTTTTTTGAATTCAATATGTAATTTACTCATTGCTGTGTATGTTCAGTCGACCGAAGCAGGTGAAGGACGTTGCTCATCAAGACGAGGTCGTTCGGGTTCTCACCAACACTCTTGAGACCACTAATGTAATTTCCCCTTTCCCCCAGCTTGATCAGACTGTTAATGTTCCCTTTCAATATTTCAGCATTATTATTAGGGTTGTGTGTAATTATGATAATCCTTTTGTCGTTCAATATGGGAATTGAGTGAATATATATATATATATATATATATATATATATATATATATATATATATATATATCTTTACATCTATGCATAGGGTTTATATTGGCTACGAAAGTGTGCTAATTGGGCTTTTTGCCCGGCAGCCATATCCGTATTTTGATTGTTCTAATTCTTGGATTTTGCTTATTGTGTAGTGTCCACATATGCTATTTTACGGTCCGCCTGGCACCGGTAAAACGACTACTGCACTTGCCATTGCTCACCAGCTTTTTGGGTACTTTGGTTTATACTCTATTTCTGTACATTGATTTGTCTTAGTACAAATGCATGGTTTATTCATTTCGTTTTATAATTAACGCTTGCTTCTTTAAAGTTTGTTACGTATTGTGGAGTTGACCTTATATGCTGCAAGTTATGCTACACTTGATTCACTTTGTTTTGGCTACAGAAGTAGCAAACCATGTAGGTTAGATGTATGCAAAGGTAGGAGAATTTACATCTTCTTACACCGGGCCAAGTGACATTAATTGGGAACTCCAAAACTAGTGACTCCAACTTCAAAACTATTCTCATTTTTCTTTCCATCTTGAGTGATTATTGATCTAGTTGCTCGTAAGTTGCAAACACTATTTTCTATTTCTAGTTGTGTAATGTATTACAAAAAATACAGTCTGTAATATGAATTATGTTTTTGGAGCATCTAGTTTTCACTCTGTTAGCTGTCTAGGTTTCCATGTTCCCATGTTTCATAATAATGGGGAATAGATACGAGTTTCTGGAAACCAATGCTTGCCACTGGACACCGGATTTCGAGCCACCTTGGATGAACAGAGGCATTAATTGATTTTTCGTATGTACTGTATTCTTGTAGATGGCTTGGGGAATTCAGAAAAGGATTGAAAGAAATACCGACATGGGGAAGTGTCGGCCGTTTGTTAAGCAGGACTATTGGGATTAGTAACCCCCATAAGTTTACTAGTTTTTGCATTAGAATGCTAACCTTAATCAGTTATGTGGTTTCTATTCACCTCATAAGTTATTGCTAAAGAAAGAAGAGGTTTCATTTTACAACTAAAGGGAAATTCTGATGTCGCTTCAGTCATGAAGAAAATTTATAATGGCTAGACCAATGACTTGCATCCTTAATTACTTCTTCATAGCTCTATTTTCAGATTTTCAGGGATGGTTATATTTATGATCTTTGCAAGTTTTGTTTTTAAGTTACCACTTACCTGCCAATTATTGATATTTGATCACTCTGGACACGGAATCTTGGTGGAAGTTTAATACTCTTTCCCTCCCAAAAGAAGTGAGACGTTTTGACTTACTCCGCCAATCAAAACAATCTTTGAAAACCCATCGTTTTTCTAAAATACCCGTAGTTTGTATGGCTACAATCAGTGGCGAAACCAGAATCTTATTCAAAGGGGGGTTAAAATTATTTAGGGGGAGAAAATTACATGATAATGTTTGAATTTGGCCTATAAGGGGGTCAACATAAAATAATAGTGCAATTTTGTCTCAAATAATAGGGGGATCAAAACTGCTAAAACTATTATTTTTAATGGTAAAATATCAAAATTTCTAACTTTAAGGGTAGTGAAATAGCAATTTTTCAAACCTAAAGGATGTCAACATACCCTCATATACTCCACCACTGGCCACAATTTAACTTTCTTTAGTTGATTTGACTTGATGAATCTCATCCCCTAACTAATAGGGCATGAAGTGATTATGCCAAAAATATACTTTACTGAAAAGGAAATATCCCTCTCCTTCTGTGTGGCAAACGAAAGAGGAACACGTCCCTCATCTTTAGGGACGAAAGGAGTAGCCTTTGAGGAACTAGTAAATCTCAGCTTTGCCTGCACCATGTTGTTGGCTGTCTTTCATAACCTTTAAGCAATTTGGGTGGGTATTCGGATCCAAATAGGTTAAGGATGACTGCTGTATCTCTTTGAATTCTAGATGTTCTTAGCATATAAAAATGATCTCTATAACTTAGGTGGGCTTGGCATGATTTATTTGATCTTGCTATAATGGATTGCGGGTTGTAATTTTTTTTTCTTTCTTTTTACAGCCCTGAACTCTACAAGTCCAGGGTCCTAGAGCTCAATGCTAGTGACGACCGTGGGATCAATGTAGTTCGCACAAAAATTAAGAATTTTGCTGCCGTTGCTGTTGGTTCTGGTCGTCAAGGGTATAAAATCTCAGACAATTATTTTTCTTAGCTCGTAACCTCTACTTACAGTTTTTATTTCTCGATAGTGTCTCGTATCCTCATACTATTACACTGCTTTTGCTCATGTTGGTGCCAATTTCTGTACTTCAGGGGTTACCCTTGCCCACCTTACAAGATAATCATCCTCGATGAGGCAGATTCGATGACTGAAGATGCTCAGGCAAATCTGCTTTTGCCTTACAAATTGTTATGTTATAATTTATAAATGTAACATCTTGCTTTAGTCTGCAGAATGCTCTGCGTCGGACTATGGAGACTTACTCTAAAGTTACAAGATTCTTCTTCATCTGCAACTATATCAGCAGGTCCTTTCTTCAAACTCTTTTCTCTAGAGAGTTCTCTTTAATTTGATAAGTAACTTTCAGCAAATATTTCAATGGAAAATGAAAAGAGTTTGTGTGTCTTCCTTCTCCCTAGCCTCCTTCTCTGCCTACTTATTATTTTTATTGTTATAATTATTATTGTTGTTGTTGCTGCTCTTGTTGTAATTGTTGTTGTGGTGGGGTGGGTTTGTTGGGGGTTGAGAAGTTCATTGCTGAAAATTTTAAATCCTCAATGTTTGCTTTGTGCTGAACATCTGAAAAATATTGAGAACTTGTGCTTGGGGCCTTCGACATCTTTGTTTAGTGTGGCGGCATGAGCTGTGGATGTAGTAGTGTGCTTTACTACTTGTGTGTTTGGTTAGACCTAGGAAACATTTTAAAAAGGAATGGCCATACCGTTCCTGTATTTGTATGCCGGAATGATGGTTAAACTGAGAAATGTGCCTATTGGCCAACATTCCCCCGAATTGAAATTTTTTGGGCAACGTTCTTGATCCACCTCTACATTTTTTTATATTTATTTTTTGGAGAATTAAGGAAGAACGACTATAACTCAGGAATCTTTGTGCGTGTGTGATAAGAAAAGAAATTTATTAGATCGAAGGAAGAGATGAAAGAGAACGGACGAGAGGTGCATTGGGAAGAAGTAAAGGAAAATCTCAAACCAAGAAAGTGAGAAACCATAATTTCCAATCCCTCTGAAAGAAACTCCACGAAAGGCTCCCCTTGTCAATGCCCAAAGAGAAGCCAAGTAAATCACTTTATCTCAGAAAAGTGACGTCAAGAGTCTGATCTGTGAAAATTCTGGAATTTTTTTGGTGCCAATACATCAAAGAACAACAAACCCCCATCAGTGCTACAACAAGCTCACTTCACCACCTTCAACAAATCCTTGAGCATGAAAATCCGAAGAATAGAACCTGGGCAAACCTAATGCTCTCCAGCTATTCTAAACATCTTACACTAAAGGAACCAATCGCCATTTCAATGAATAAACAGATGACATGAGATTCAGACGAATTGTACACATCATTACTAGTCCGGGAACTTCTCTTATAGTCTTACAAGGCTTGTGCTTTTGCAGATTGTCACTAGTGTTAAGCTTATTAGAAACCAGAGAGTCAGAGACCATTCAGAAGCCCTTATTTTGAATGGCAGCAAGCAATCCAAATAAAAGAAGGAAAGAGGAAATGGGTCTGGATTGGTAGATTGGATCAACTGAGACAAAAGACCTGACAAGAGTATAACCCTCAACTCAAGGCCTCAACCCTTCAAAATCCAGGAATAGGAATCCGAAAGCAAGAGAAATGCACCTGTGGGAGTATGTCAAGAAGAGTATCAACCTCCACAGTCTCTCTGTCATTTAGACTATGAAAGAAGTTAAACTACTGGAAAGGAGCCCATCCGCATCCCCTGAAGGAAAGTTGGAAATACGGGTGAAACAATCCGAGGAAAGTGATATGAACGAGGGAAAAATGCATAACGTGCTGAAACACCTCTCGCCCACACATCCTCCCGGAACTGAATTCGAGTCCTCCCATTCTCATCCCCTGGAAAAAAGTCGGCTGTTGGGGTGAAATGAGCAGATGAAAGACTATACAAACGAGGGAAAAACTAGCGTACTGAATGACCTTCAACCCACACATCCTCCCAGAACCAAAAACAAGTCCTGTCACCTTGACTGACCCTGAATTGGCTTAGAGGAAGGGACACAGGGTAGCACTGAGGGATATTCTTCAAGGACTTCTATGAGTGACAGAATTACTACATTTTGGTGCAGCCAAATTTCCTCTTGATCACTTTATGCCAGATACTACGGAGCCCAAGGGAAGAGTCAAAGCCACTTACCTACTAGAGAGATGTGCTTACAGATGAGATTCCTAAGTGCCAGACCACCCTCCTCCTTCTGTTTGCAGATATCCCATGCAACCTGGTGATCTTTCCCACCGTTGTTGCTCTTTCCCCCAAAAAATTCCTCAGAATTCTCTCAATCCTTTCAGCCACTCTCGCTGGAATCTTTCCCCATAATTACTTGTATGAAAAGGAAAAAGCCTTAGAGTGAATCGATTTTGGTGATGGTGGAGCCATGCCAGTAGGGTCTACAAGTGATTCCATGCTATTAGGGGCCTTCTGAGCTACCTATTATCCTTTAGGTCAACCATGATCAAACTTTTTGGGACATTCAAATGCTCAAGAGTTCAATGCTAGAATCCTTGTTACTCTGTTTCTGTCATGCCAATCAGTTTCAATGTGTAGATCCTGTTCTGTAATAAAGGTTACCTGCATTGAAAAATCAATTATGCTAACAGGAGATGTATTGGGGATGCCCTATGGCTTCGTTTCGATGACAGGAATCTCATTCATTCTGTACTTGCAATTGCAGGTGGGAACCCGTTCCTCCTTAAAGAGGATATGTCATTCCTGCCCTAGAGGGTGGGCATGTTCCATTCATTGCCTAGTTTGAGTGAAACAAATGAAATTCATTTATCTTCTTGAATTTACAATTTTAAATGCAACTTTAAGCTATTCATATTTTTATCCAACACTCAAATGAATAAGATGGAAGGAAACTCATTACAGGGAGCCATTAAGGGTAATGGGATTCTCTTTCCTTGTCTTAATTCCTGCCACCCAAATGTAGCCTAAATGCTTTTACCAAAGGTTTGTACTGCCAGTAACGAAGCTGCATGACACTTGTCTGCTGGTTTACATTTGGCATTTTCTAAAAATGAAATTGACGTATCTTCTTGAACTTGAAATTTATCTTTTTAGAAAAGAATCTGATTTCGATATATCAACAATGCATTGGAAAAGATGAAGCTGGGAATTGAAATTCACGCCAGATTTATACAATGCAATGACACCTTGGATTGCTCCTACATATTATCTTTACCCATATAACAAGCTCAATCTCATGAAACAAGGAAACATAGGCTGAACTTTTTCATTGGAAACAGATGAAGTATAGTTTGATTATGAGGCTGATCAAATCCATCACGTTCTTAAAAAAAAAATCTTTTGTTTGATAAGTAAAGCGTTTGAAAGTAGCATCTTCCAGCATGACATGATTTTCTTCTTTTGCTCTTTCTAACCTCCTTTTCTTTTGGAATTCACCTTTAGATTAGTCATTTTGGAATCTTGAAATACTTTTCCTTTTTCATAAATTGAAAGTTGCAGTGTTACAAGGAAGTTGGCCCTGAGTTGATTAAGATGATTGACATCAACCATATTCTCCAAAGAATTTTGTGTGTGTATGTGTGTTCGCGGTGTGTACGAGAGATTATCCATTGAGAGCTAATCCTTGAGAATTTTTATAATTTGCATTGTTGTATCCATCCAGGATAATAGAGCCACTTGCTTCTAGATGCGCAAAGTTCAGGTTCAAGCCCCTTTCAGATGAAATCATGAACTGTCGGATATTACATATTTGCAATGAGGAAGGACTTAACTTGGATTCAGAGGTTTGGATCTAGTCACTTGATAAAAATTAATTTATTTAAATTTAAGAAATTCATATATATATATATATATATGTATGTATGTATGTATATAGCCCCTATCAGATGGACTTATTTAAGAGGAAATCTTGTTCTTTTTATTCCGATTTATTTAAGATGGCTTTTCTATAGAGTATACTTCTAGTGTACAAGGGTGCATCACCTGGTTTGATGCTTTGGTATATAATATTTTACTTATCAAAAATAAATAAATTATTTAAGATGGCTGACTATGATGACATGGTTTACTCTGATTGTAGGCTCTTTCAACATTAAGTTCCATTTCGCAAGGCGATCTTCGTCGAGCTATTACATTCTTACAGGTTAGAGAGATATTAACTCTCAGTTTCCATGGAAGAAGAAATTGATGGATGATGATCACCTGAACTGTTTATAAGCATCAAATCTGTGTACTGCTGCTTATTGCCCACTTCTTGTGACACCTTTTAATGCATATAAAAGATCTAGTTTAAGCATTTTTAATTTAACGTGGTCCTAAACTGAGTAATGAAAGATTAATGACATGGGACAAACTATAACGAAGCCATCGCGTCTTTTCTAATATCGAGTACAATTGTTATGCATGAGGTGCAACAATCGTAAGTGGTTCTTGTTCTCGAAGCCAAAATGTCGGTAGTCTAGTAGCATCTCCAAATGAAATTTTAACCTCTGAGTGTTATTATGTTACTTGATCATAATGTTGTATGGCATGCCTTTGCGGTGATATTTGTATTGCATGTGTAGCTAGATATTTGCTCACTGGTGAGCCAAGTCTACCTGTTTAATTTTTTGATACAAATAGAATTCAAAATATTTTAACTATTTCATATTTGTATTTATGTATATAGCCCTCATCATATGGAACTTATTAATGGATCTTCCCATGCGTGTTGCAATTTGGCTTTTTAATCCCTAATTAATTTTTTTTTTAATGTTTTGATTTGTTACAGGGAGCTGCTCGCTTATTTGGATCTTCTATTTCTTCCAAGGAATTGATTAGTGTGTCTGGGGTAAGTTAACCTTTCTTCAATCCCCATTGTTAGTTATTCACTGTGGAACGAAGTTGGTACTTGACAAATTGTTAATATATATGTAGTAAATTAACTTATATATTGCTCTTCTCTCACCCTTTCAGTTATTAATTTATTATTAATTTTTAAATGGAAAACTGGCAAGGGTACATGCATATATTCTTTCACCGCCATTATAGTCTTCATTTTTAAATTTCCTTTAAAATATTATCCACTCCTGATCACTACCGAGATTCTCGTTGAGAACAAAGTTAGTACGAAGGATACCACCTGATTAAGTAAATGGTTTTGTAATAGAATAACCTATGCTTTGCAAGTGAAAAATAACTTTTAGAACAAACATGAAGTCAACCTGTCAACTTTCTACAAGAATAATCTATCTTGAAGGTTAGAACAAAGAGAAATATTATGAACTGTTCAAACTCTTGTACTTTCTTGGTAAGATGATAAATTCACAAATCACTAGCTTTTTGTAGCTGTAGAATGTGAGTGTCCGGAGGATGTGATGTGTGCTGGGTAAAGAGTTAGGTGTGACACGTTGCTATCAAAGAACCTCAAAGAGTAAAGGATTGGGGTGGAAGCCAAGACTAATGAGACGAAGAGAGAGAGGGCAAAGGCTGAAGCCAGAGAGTTCTTTCTCTAGTAGTCACTAAGTTCTCAATCAAGTGAATTCTATTTGATCCTTGAAAATGAGGTTTTGACCTCTATTTATAGTGAATGTAGGATGACACACGGAATATTTCCCGCTAGGTGTCATCGTCCTATTGACCATGCAATGATCATAAGACAAGTGTCCCATAAGTGGGGACCCATAGTTGTCATAGTCGAGAGGCGCCAAAAAGGCAATAGGTCCAAATTTGAGGCGAGAGGTGAGGAGCTAAAAAGGCGCTCACGGAAAAAATACTAAGGAAAAATACATATAACTTAACAAATATCAACAAAACATGTTATAAGTGAGCATAATACATAGAGCTATCAAAACGGGCATGCGGGGCGGGTTTGCCTAAAAATCCCGACATAGATCGGGGCGGGACGGGAAAGCCCGCAAACATGACCATTGGCCCAGCCCACCCCGCGTAGGGCCGTGGGCGAAACGGGCATGCCCGTCAAAATGGAGGGATGATATTGATAATTTGTTGCGGTGCGACTCCTTTGCAATCGTCTCCATTGATTTGTTGTGCGGTGAATATAAGAAGCTCCTCCTCCATCTGTAGGTGAAAATGTTTCCATGAGGCGACAGTGAGATGAGAGAGAGATAGAGAGGCGGTGACTATGTGCAGGACGGAGATGCGATCGATGGGAGACGGCCAACGGTAGATCAATATATCTGAAGTGATGGAACGATGGACGAAGGCCGAAGGGTGAAGAGAGAGAGAGAGAGAGAGAGAGAGAGAGAGAGAGAGATTGAAGACGGGGATGGTGGTGTGAGTCGTGACTTGTGTGTGAGAGTCTGAGAGTCTGAGAGTTAGAGCGATGAATTACAGAATTGGAATTTAGAAATGGGTGAAGGATTGGATGAGTGGTACTGGACTAGTGTATGGATGATGTCACTGACTTATTAATGATCTTTTATAGTTTTTACTTTTTACGTTATTGACTTTTTTTTTTTGTTTCTATTACAGTAATTGGGTCATCACATTATTGGGGTGAAACTATTAGTGTTAGCCCAATTGTCCAAATCAATATAAAATTGAGTATAATATATATATATATATTTTTTGATAAGTAAAATTGAGTATAATATTGTAAAAGGTCCAAAACAAAAACTTCAAATTATTATTTACTAATCAAGTCATGGGCAGCCCGTCCCTGCCCGCTCCGCAAAAGCCCGTGGCCAGTGCGGGCAAAGCCCGTGAGGCCCGCTCCCAAACGGACATCTATTACCTCAGCCCAACCCGCCCCTTTTAGGTGGCAGGGCGGGCATGCCCGCGGGCTTTAGCCCTATTTGACAGAGGTAATAATACATGAAACTAAGTTCTAACATAATATCAATAACACAAATTATTCATTCATAGTTGAAGTTCCGATGCATTAGATGAACTTACTAAAAATTCAAACAAGAGAGTTACAGAACAGAAATAGAGAAGAGAGAGTCAGAGACTTGAGATTGAGACAATTTTTTAATTGACACAATTTTCTTATGATTTTAATTTTTTAACAGAGTTACAAAACAAAAATAAAAACAAATTTATAAAAAAAAAACAACAGTGAAGGAAAAAAACAGTGGAACTCTGAAGTCTGAACACTAAGTTGCACAATGTGAAGAAACTAAGAAAAAAAATGAAAACAGAAAAAATCGAACACAAACAGTCAACAAAGCGAAGAAAAGAAAGAAGAGTTTACTTGGAAGATGGAACACAACAGAGTGAAGAAGGCAGAAGATGGAGTCGAAACCCTCCTTGAAGTCGTCAAAGAAGAAGACGAAGCCGACGGCCCCGACACCTGAAGTCGCACGCTGCGTCGCTGCCTAGGGCTTGTATCGTGGAGTCGAAGTCGAACCGGTCGTTGTGGTCAGAATGAAGTTTTGGGGTTATTTTAGGTTTTTTTTTCTTCCTATTTATACTAAAACCTATACTACGTCGTTTCACACTTAACTAGTTGAAAAAAGTAAAAAAAATAGTGAGCGCCTTTTTAGACTTTTTGGCGCCTCTCGCCTAAAAAAAAGGCGCCAAAGGCGACGCCTTTCCCACGACTTTTGCACATCGACTCGCCTAAGGCGCCAAGGAATCGCCTCGCCTCTCGCCTGAGGCGCTCGCCTTTGACAACTATGTGGGGACCACAATCAACTCTTTCTCTTAGTGATCAGGTCACACGCGTACAACGGGTTAGACTTTCTCTTGACTTCATCTACCAAACCAATAACCCCGAGGTTCCCAAAAACCGGCTCGGCCTTTTGAGGGTTCAGGGACCCTAGACCTGCTGTTGCACTTAAAGTAGATCACCCGGTAGTGCCCTAAGCCGGGTTATCCTTGACAGATGTAAGTGCCAGCGGTAAGCCGGTAATTTGTTGCCCCTTACCTTAGGCGTAAAATTAATTGCTCGGAGCCCTAATGCTTGGAGATCGGGGCTCTAGGGTCAGCTCGATTCTCATAGAGTCAGGCAAGATGTCATCCAGACGAAGCCTTTTGACCTCCGACCAGTTCGCTCGTGGAGACCATTAATAGAGCTGGGGCGCGACATCATTACCCTTAGGCTAAAAAGCATTCAACCTCGGCCCCCCTTTAGGCTATCTCCCGAAGCCTAGTACGTTCTCTTACGGTAGATCTTAGTTCCAGGAAAACTAGGTAATTACGTGGCAATCACTTGAAGTGACATGGCATAACCCGTACTACATTTTGTCCCCTTGCGTGGGAAGCGTTACAAAGTAAGGGTTCACATGCATAAAATTCCATAACGGAACATTCTTGCTCAACTTGGTTACGCATAGAATTCCATGACCGAACATTCTTGCTCAGCTTGGTCGCGTATAAAATTCCATGACCCTGAACATTCCGGCTCAGCTTGGTCGCTTATAAAATTCCATGACACTGAACATTCCTGCTCAGCTTGGTCGTGTATAAAATTCCATGACCGTACATTCTTGCTCAGTTTGGTCATATGATACTCCCATTGTGATCACGAAATATCTTAACTTGAAATTTTTTCGAAACTTTTCTTTTTGTGTTTTTGTTTATTTGCTCTTTGATGTTGGCTTGAACAGTAGACTGAAAGTTGCTTGTCGATTGAGATGTTAAAATTATTTTTGCGGCAAGAATGAAATCATTTTCCTTTCTGAGGGATCTTATGGCGTTCTTTATATTCGAAGGAGTCATGGAGATGAATGTCAGTCCTGTCCAGTTTCCAGTATCTCCACGAATCTCGTTTCATGGTTTGCATCAATCTTTTTAGTCACCAGAAAAATTTCTGATTTGAGTAGTTCTTTCCTTTTTCTCCTTTCTGAAACTTAATTTCATTATTTCCTTACAAATAGTTTCTGGTTGCTATGTACCCAAAAAAAGATAAAGCAAAACAAAGAGTTATAGTTGTTATGCACCAAAAAACAGTCCTGGTTACTTTGTGTAGAGCTGTGGCTGCTTAGCTAGGCACTCGTTACTTACAAAGTGGACTTTTTACGTTACTTCCTCCTCCCTCCCCCACCCCTACCCCACACGCAAGATAAATAAATATAGGATAAACAAGTAAAATCCCTTGCCCCATGTTCTGTGCTGGTATATCTGCTTATCCCTGAAATTTACAAATTAACCAGGTAGTGCCACAAGAGGTTGTTCAGGCACTTTTTTCTGCTTGTAAGAGTGGCAATTTTGACCTAGCAAACAAGGAGGTCAACAATGTGATTGCCGAGGGATATCCAGTTTCTCAGATGCTTTCACAGGTACTCCCCCTTTTCATTTGGTCAGAAAAATGTGAAGGTCAATTGTTGCATTAATCCATATTTTTTCTGATTATATTGATGCTTATGTCTCAAGTGATGGTATGAATTTTTTGCAGTTGTTTGACGTGGTGGTGGAAGCTGATGATATATCAGATGAACAGAAAGCTAGAATATGCAGAACATTAGGCCTAGCGGATAAGGTACTCCACTGACTCAACTTGATTACAAGTCATGTTTGAATTCCGTAACTTGCTTGTACCTGAAACACAAACTTTCTTAAATGAAAAAGTCATGGGTAAGCTTGCACAAATTACTACTTGATTAAGTCATCTGCATAGGCTGCCAGATCTCGGTCTCTCCTCATGCCCCAACCACACCCTCATCCCTATCAATTCTAGTAATGCTCTAGTTGTTCCTCAACTGATGCTTAATACATAAGAATTTGTTTGCCCATATTCACAGAGCAATAAAGCAACTGTGGATAACTCTTGTTGTCATATTAAAGTTTTTGTTTTGTGGGATTGTGTAGCGCCTTATAGATGGAGCAGACGAGTATTTGCAGCTACTGGATGCTGCCAGCTCTACAATGCGAGCACTTTGTAACATGCCAGAAGAATTTTCCCAAGAGACTTGAGTATTTAGAGAGATGATAAGACCTGAGTTGAGCATAATCGTCTTATTATTTGGAAACAACTCATACTCGAGAATTCCTCTTGATGTAAATTAAACAGTTGCCCTGGAGAAACGTACTTTCTCAACCTTGCTTCAGGCCTCATTGAGAGAGAGGGCTTATGTTGGCAAATTCTTTTGCAAGTAAAGAAGTCTGTCTTATCATTATTCTCCATGCAAAATCTGGGTTCCTATATATAGTAAAACATTTTCAGGGGTAAATTACAAATCTTGAGAATGATGGTGAACCCACCATAACAGTCCCACCTTCCCATAGTGAGAGTCTGCAACTAAGAAAAATCCACTTTCAAGGGAACACACTCCTTCCCACCCTTGAGATGTTGTTTAGAAGTCAGAATGGTGACAAGTTTCTCTTTCTTTTATCATTGGTTTGAGTTTAGGTTGTACAAAGACGAGGAAAAACAGGAGAATAGAAAAAGAGAGAATGACAAAAAGTTGAAAAATTAAGCTTCGGGGAAAGTAAAAGGTAACTTACCATCATCACCATCAAAGTACATCTAATATAGTGGTATGAATTGGAGGATTTCCATTTTGTGACATCCTGAAAAATGAAGATGGAGTGATTTGTTTAGTTGAGTGGCTTGGCTTCTGGCAAGCCAACACCCGAAAGATGCGTACAAGTTGATTATTAAGAACCTCTTTAACAAAAATAAAAAATAAAAAAAACGCTACCATGCCATGCTAAATCAAATGTTCATTAATACGTTGACACATCTTTTCAGTCTTCTTTTTATAAGGAAACATGTAGGGTTGAGATTCAATGTGATAAAGGATGTGATAGAAAGTGAGATAAATGATTCGAAGCCGACTTTTACTTATCCGTAGTCATACTAAAAACACAATTTACAACTTAATTGACTAAAAATGCATTAGACATTATTGCCTATTGAATGCAAGTTTGGCCATTCTTGGACACATCCTTCACGAATATTCAAAGCGGACCCACAAATCTGTTTTCCATGCCTCTAGCCTCTAATCTCGCCTTGACTGACTTCACCTTCATACTCTATTCTTTCCAATTTCCAATATATAAACTTACCCAAAAAGATGCAAACATATTAGTTTCAGCAAAAGATTACATATGGCTATAGAAATAGATGAATCTTTTGTCACACCAGGCTCTGTTCCATTCAAGTGGGAGATCCGACCCGGCGTACCAAAGGTCCAACATCAAGCAAATCACCGTTCTATCCTACATCATAAACAATATTCCACCAATCACCCCGCCTCATCTCCAACTACTCAACAAAAGCTTACACCTCCACCAGCTGGATTCAATTTCCAGCTCCGAACCCGCTCTGTGCAATCGGTTCCACGCACTCGGTCTCAGCGCAACAAGCCCATCTTAGCCCAACCCGAGGTCGTTTCAGCTGGATGCTTTACAAGACCACTCATGACCCGAAAAGAAAAGAAAAACAAGTCCCCTAAGCTTACAACTCATGAGTTTGAGCTGGAAAGCAATTACATATCCGATCTTGAGACCTTGTCTTCATGGTCACTGCCAACTAGAAAGTCTCTATCTCCATTTCGAGGAGACTCACCCTTGTCTTCCTCTTTCTCATCCTACCAGTCATCGCCACGACCGGTAAGTGATGCTGAGTGGGCAGGATTCGGGCTTTTCTAATGTACATTCGTATTAAGTAGTCGTGATAGAAGAGGAAGGTGTACAATAAGAGGGAGATTGAATATTGGCGATGTCCCGTTCATTATATTATCTACAAAAGTGAATTCGAATATTGAGTGATGGAGGGAAAACAAGTTATTGATTTCTCTACTTGAATATTGACGGAGACCAAAATGTTAGGCTTTTCCGTGATTAAGGGGAAGGGGGTATTCAATCCATTTTTGTGGGGTTTACCTTTTGGTGTATTAATGTTGCTTTTAAAGATTTCAGAATACACCATTGTCCAAGTTAAAAAGTTGATTTCAATTCCAAGAGTTGATTCAAATTCTATGTTTTTTCTTCCCTTTTTTGTTCCTTTTGGGGTGGAAATCATAGTTAGTAAACATGCGTATAATATACGTAGGTACGCATAAATAATTGAAAAATATTTTTATTTGGAAGTAAGACAAAGTAAGCCACGTATCTTAATCTGATTAGTGGTACATGCTGGACACAAAAAAGTTGGTCATGATATGTGGAATTCTTAGACCACCAACTTAATTATGGATTTAGAAAAATCCAGAAGTTGATTTCCTTTTTTCACATAGCAGATATATATCTGACCAAAAATGAAAGAAAGAAAAAGAGGATAGATCGTTCAAGTGTTCAACCACTCGGTCCACTCCATTGCAAAGTTCAAGTTAATTACACAAAGAGATGATGAAGATGATCATGATATGTAGTCATACATGTGCCATGGCTAATAGATTATGATGTATATATATATAACAAGTAAAAGAGACAAGTTATTAATTCTATGCTTAAATCAAAATCGTTTATTCCCAAATATATTTTCCCATCACTAATTCAATTTGGAAAATAATAGCGACTACCACTACCACTACCGAAGATGATGTTTTCTTCTAACTTCTTATGATTTAATATTACTATTTCTATTTCTAAATTATCGTTATATTTGGTTTTTTTGGATCAAATTAATTGTTTGTCAAATGAAGATTTATTTTGGTGTATACTTTTTAAAAGTAGGTCTCTTGTAAGATGGTCTTACGGAGTTAATCCGTAAGACGAAACTATCCATGCTATATGAGTTACAAATTCAAAAGCTGTAGTGTCATCCTCAACTTTTGAAAATTACAGTGCCACCCCTTAGATTTTATAAATGAAATATGTCACTTTTTGGCTTTAAATGTGTCACTTTTACCTTTAAATGTGTCACTTTTAATCCCTTAATAATAATATGTATGTCATTATGTATGAAAGTGTGCCACTCTTACTTTTAATTATGTCACTTTTGTCTTTAAATATGTTTTAGTCCCTCAATGTATGTCATTATGTATGAAATTGTGTCACTTTTGTCTTTTATGTCACTTTTAGTCCCTTAATATGTAAGTTATTATGTATAAAAATTATAATTTTTTGGTCTTGAATGTGTCACTTTTGTCTTTAAATGTGTCACTTTTAAACCCTTAATATGTAAGTCATCCAAGTCTATCAAGTCTTTGTTGAGTGTTGCACTGTTGCAAGACAAATTGAGTTAATGGAGACTAACAGTGACTGACATAGACCAAATCGCAAAGTTTGGGTGCACAAGTATTGCAACTCATGTTCCTAAAAACAATAGGGGTTCTAGAGCAATTAATGAAACTTTAAATTTCATTAATGCGGTGGCACGCTCACAGCGTGCCACATTTCCTACCAATCTTGAACCTTTTGCCATTTTTAAAGCCTTTGACCCGCGAAATTTTGTAGCGAGTCTGTATTGGGTTGCTCCACTCACCCGTTTTTAGCCCACTATCCTCTCTCATTTTAACTTGTATGTTACGTAATCCTCACTAAAATTTCATTGAATTTTAAGGTCAGAAAGTACCTCAATTGATTTAAGAAGTAACGATGCGCAAAGTATTCTGCTAAAAGAAATCTGGTTTATGATTGTAACTTGAAATGATCAAAACTTGATGATTAAAGTTTCGAATTGATTGATTCAAAGTGATAAATTGTAGTTTAAAGTGTCTAGTCTCTTAATGGTAGGAGTTGTTATTCTCAATAAGAGTTGGTTAGTGTGATTAACAACCGGTAGTTCATGTCCTAGTTTGGCCCATGTAGGCCTAAATTTGGGTCGATAAAGGTAAGTCTAACAATGGGCTTGCATATCAAAACTAAATTTTAATACTTATCATCTCCAACAATTAAGTATCGAAATTTGATTTGCATATTTATAAGCAACTTTTCTAACATACATGAACCAAATTTGTAGTCTCAAATATATTTTTTAAAGTTCACCAAAAATATGTAA
Organism: Codonopsis lanceolata; assembly: GCA_013146195.2. Lineage (NCBI taxonomy): Eukaryota > Viridiplantae > Streptophyta > Magnoliopsida > Asterales > Campanulaceae > Codonopsis > Codonopsis lanceolata. The sequence goes on along the minus strand of CM028378.1, from coordinate 149,141,660 downwards.
TCAAATCAATTTGTCACGTGGCTTGTCCCGATTCACTAGATCCTCTGTACCACTATTGTACTATTGTGTACCCCTCCCTGTACTCTCCACTAAATCATAACACCTAGCTTATGATGCAAATAAGCTAAGGGCTCGTTTGTTGTGGCTGATGGCTTATGATTTATGGCTGATGGCTTAAAGTTTGAATGACTTTTATTATGATAGATTTTGTTCAAATTTGTTGAAAAGTTTGTTATGAGTCGTTATAATTATTTGTTAAAAAAAACTTGAAAATTAGTATTCATATTTTTATGTATATTTCATAAAAGAATGAAATGAAGACAATCAAATATTTATTAATGAATAGTTGTCTTCATGTTTAAAAAAAAAACCAAAAAAGCTTAAAATTTTGGCTTTTGGCTTTTCAATGCATAAAGGGTGTTGTACCTTACTTATTGGCTTTTGGCTTATAAGCTGAAACAAACACTTTAAATATGACTTTTCAAAAGCTAAAAGCCAAAAGTCACTCCAAATAAGCTGCAACAAACGGGCACTAAGTGTTTTGATTGAGTGGGTGATATAGAGAGGGTGCACAAAAGTGAAACAAATGATCTCGAGACTCTCTTTAGATATAAATATTGAAATTTGGGAGGGCATTTGAGTAAGTATCAAACTTAATTTGGATATCATATATTTTTCCATTGGAAATGCTAGGACCTTTATATAGGTATCAAAACTTTGGTTTTCATACCTACAATGGAATAACTAAATAGTTGTGTCAAATTTGTATTTATTGAAATGCCCGGTATTTCAATTATGCCAAATACTGACTTGTACAAAAGGAGCAAGTGTTAGATATATGTCAAGATTTTGGGGTAGTTCTAAATGATGTTTAACTTATCACATAGAATGATAGAAGTCAACAGCTTGGGGGCATTTGTTATGCAAGTTAGAAATAAGGGAAACAAAGATAATCTTCTAACCAAAAGGGGATGTAGTTGAAATTGTTCCAAACATCCAATGGAGGCAAATGTAAATTCCCCTATCTTTTCGTTTTGGATTTTATAATTTATATTGGAATTAGAAATTAGCCATAAGTCGGCACTGCATTTTTTGGGATAAAATCTAATATAAAATGGTCTTTCGAATAATTTATTTATTATTATTATTTTTAACGATCCTCTTTGCCCGGCCCCCGGGTTGAATGGACAGCGAGTATGGCTCGGGAAAGATCAAACTGAATATTCCGGTTAGCTCTCTCCCTCTTACTCAAGAACATGACATCGTCGAAGCATGTAGTGAACCAAGTGATGGCTGCTATGATTCAAAATCACCCATTCAATTCGAAGCTCACTGCATCATCGGCCTCCAACCAAACTCCCAAATGGACTGTTCAATCCGTTTCTGAGGTACTTAGATCCATACCCAGATACTTTTTCCAATCCCCAACTTCTATTGGTCGCCAAAAAGGCTTCCGACACCGCTCTCCTCTCAAACAAAGAAACCTCCACGAAGAATCCTCTAGAGCCCGCAATGGCATTCCAATTCTCGGACCGTCTGCTTATAGAGACCCGCAAAAGGTAACGCGAGGATTGAACAAAGCACTGGAGTTCTTCTTTTGGGTCGAAACCGATTTCGGGTTCACCCATTGTGAGATGACTTGTAGAGAGATGGCTATTGTATTGGCTAAAGGGACTAGATTGAAAACTCTCTTGGAATTCCTGAAAGAAATGTCGAGGAGAGACAACTGTAGGGGGATTGTCACAACTGAGACCATCACCTGTTTGATAAAAGTCCTAGGTGAAGAGGGCTTAGCTAATGAGGCATTAGCTGCGTTCTATCGAATGAAGCAGTTTCATTGCCGGCCTGATGTTTATGCGTATAACACTGTTATTTATGCACTTTGCAGAGTTGCCAACTTTAAGAAAGCGAAATTCTTGTTTGAGCAAATGGAGTTGCCCGGGTTTAGGTGTCCGCCCGATAAGTTTACTTATACTATATTGATCAGTTCTTACTGTAAGCACGGCTTGAAAACCGGGTGTAAAAAGGCGATTAGGAGGAGATTGTGGGAAGCAAATCACTTATTTCGGATAATGCTGTTCAAGGGGTTTAGTCCTGACGTTGTTACGTACAATTGTTTGATTGACGGTTGCTGCAAAACTCATAGAATTGAGAGAGCTTTGGAATTGTTTGATGATATGGTTAAAAGGGGTTGTCGCCCTGATCGGGTCACCTATGATTCTTTTATTAGATACTATAGTGTCACTAATGAGATTGACAAAGCTCTGGAGATGATGCGTAGGATGCAAACATTGAACCATGGAAACCCGACTACAAGTTCTTATACCCCGATTATCCATGCCCTTTGTGAGGCGGGTAGAGTAATAGAGGCACGGGATATTCTTGTTGAGTTGATTGAAGGAGGATCCATTCCGAGAGAACATACTTACAAATTGGTTTATGACATGTTAAAATCAGCAGGTGAGATTAGTTTATTAGATGATGAATTACGTAAAAGAGTTGAAGATGGTATTGAAAATAGATATAAGCAAGTGATGAAAGTGAAACCAATCATGATGCACAAAACCTCACCGTAGAAAGGGGGGAAATTTATCTTTTGAAATGGGGACTCATTTTGTATCAAGAGTTTCAGTAGTCTACTGGCTATTCATAAACTTTTGGCTCTTAAAAGGGACAACTACATCGATGATTTCTATTGTAATCTCGACCAAGCATAATCTATTGTTTGTCTCAGTGACAGAAAGGATGTAAGCTAGATAATGACTTCTATATTATTTGAAGCTCGTCTACTGGTATGCCCTTCATATCTTTTCAACTTACGACTCTTTCATTTACATCCATAGTTTGATAGTAACCACATAAGAAAAACAAAAAAAGCAACTCACATTTGTTTCATCTTCTTGATAAATGTACAATGCTACCACCTACCTATTGATCAATCTGTAATTACTTGGAGTGAAAATATGCTATGTTTCAAAAAGTTTCACACTGTTGGCTGTATCTAGTCTATATGGTACGTTCTGTAATTCTTGAGTATAGCCTGGTAAGAGTGTCCACAATGGACACTGTTATTAACCCTTTAAAACTCTGCTAGCAGTCTTTTAACAAAACTGGAGTCCACAGTGAACCCCCGATTCAACACCCGATCGCAATAACCCATCAAGTGAATCGCAATCTATTGCGATTCACTTAGCCGAACAATAGCCTCACTCTTTTTCTCTCTCTTGGATGATGCCGCTCTTTTCCCTCCACCGGTTCTTGCCATTCTCCTTCCTTCCATCAACCAAAGGCACATTGAGAATAAATTTTCGTAGCTACACGGATTCGTAGATGGATTGCTCTTCATTGCACATTAATTCCAATTTTCAATTTATTTCACTTTCTAGGTTTCAACATTACGAAAATTTGGTCTTGAAGCACATTTTTCTCTTGCGACAACGGCTTGAGTTGCTCCATTTCTTCGGATGGTCCAAGAGAAGGTCCTTTGGTAAGATTTTCAAGAAATCCTAGCCCTCATTATAGAAAAGAAAAAAACCCTAATTGGGTCCTCTTGGTTATTGTGTGAATCATGTGCTTGGGTCATTTTTACTATGAAATTAGGCAATACTTCGGAAAGTGTGGCTCTACCCATATTTAAGAGCTTTCATATTTAGGTAATTTATGATTTATGATGATTATGACTTTGCTAATTACATTTTTGTTAGTATAGGAAGGTCTTGTTCAGTGTGTTTTCATTTCGATGTTAACAAGCAAAAACCGTTAATTGTTTTAGAAATTAATAAAAAAACTGGTTCAAATTCCATTCAACCTTAATAAAAACACCACCTTTTATAGATGAAAATGAGAATAGATCTGAGAGAAATCATGGAATTAAATATGGTATATATCACATTGAACCAAGAGGGATTAAGCATTAGTTACTGTTGTACAATCGCATCCCGATAAAATCTATATGAATGGAGTAACATCGCAACTCTATCAACTTGGAAGCGATAAATCCTTCCATATCGCAAATTCACAACCAAAAGCAGACTAAAATTTACGGGAGATGTTGAACTCAGGCCAATGAAGACAAATAAGCGAATAATCAACTTACGGTGATAATATGGACATCTTCGGCGAATAACGGGTTTCTTGTTTGCCTCATTTAGCCATCACCATCTCAAACTTTGGCAAGCGAATTATCCAGCGGATGAAAGTTTGCACATGAAAATTTGAAACTACATCATTTAACGATTTACGATGCCATGCCACAAAGTCACGAGGCGAGCAATATTTAACCATCAACCATCACGGCGAAGCGAAATAAAATGCATCGAAATCCCTAATTCGAGGACAACTCTTTGGAGCTATATAACTATACAAAGTATGTGAGAACAAATGCAAATCACAAAATTTGAAGCTTGTGCAAGGCGACAGTTGGACCATGCATGTCATAACTTAAGCGCCAATATAACTTTTACAAAAAGTGAGAACCACACACCCTTCTCTTTACGTCACGACGAGCGAGAAATAAAATGCATCGAAATCCCTAATTCGAGGACAACTCTTTGGAGCTATATAACTATACAAAGTGCGTGAGAACATATGCAAATCACAAAATTTCAAGCTTGTGTAAGGACAGTTGGACCCATGCATGCCATAACTTAAAGCGCCAATATAACTTTTACAAAAAGGCGAGAACTACACACCATTCTCCGTTTCGATCACGGAAACTAAGGCTACGAGACAGACTTGAAGAAAACCATAGAAAGTGTGTAGCTATACGATATCGGTAAAGCTCTTGCATTGCATTCAGAGGCAAGAAGCACCAAGCGACTTTCATGCGTGTAGACATACCAACTCACATTCAATTTCTTTGTCTCGACCAAATGAAGAGATTTCAACTCGGAATCATAAGAGAACATGTCCAATCCCTTTGTAATCCAACTTTCCAATCAAATAACATAAAGCCAGAAAGTGTAGTAAAGTACAAGGATTCAAAAATGACATACCAATGAATAATGTTGAGATAAATGTGGGCGAAAAGTATGATAAAGTACTAGGCAATCTAAATGTCATTTGACATTTAGTCCACCTGTGAGGGCGTTCGGTGTTTTGAAAAAGATACATTGGTATCTTTTTAGTAGACCCTTTGGTATTCCTAAAAGTTTGTATCTACCATCTCCACGAGACACACTAACAATCATATCCGCAATCTTTGAATTCCAATCTTTATACTAACAATCATGAAACGCAACTTTGCTCCAAAGCTTACGAGTCCTTACTATGTTTCCCAGAACTTATCTTGGGGGCTTACGCACTGTAGGCTCTACAAAGTTCACCCCTCCATATTTAGGCGATACATTCCGCCCTCCTTCACCGGCATTCTTCATTTGATCATTAGATGCAACCGGTCCACTTCTCCACATGCATAACAAGGACTGAATGTCCTCTTTGAGCATTGAGTTCTCGCATCTATCGGCGGCGATATCGAGAAAAAACAACTTGTTCATAAGCGACAAAAAGCGCCTCTCAAACAACCCTAAAAGTGTTTAAATATGACCAAAACCCTAAAAGCAATAAATAGTTGAAATTACAAAAAAACCCGAAACAAAAAAAAAATCTTCAATGGCCCGTAACACTATCTAAATGACATTTTTTGGTCTTAAAAAAAGCTCGTAACCGAGTTTCACTCGGTTAGTTTTGTTCATCTTTTCGAGAGCTTCGTTTTGATATGTGGCGGGCCCCGTAACTCCACCCGAGTCAAAAGTTATGCACTTTTCCGTGCGCCCGGTCCAAACGGTCGAGATAATCGAGCGCGAGACTGCATGCATCAGTTGATTAGGGTGGAGGAAAAAGGCAGCGAAAAAATGTGTTGCCCCCGTTGTTTTTGGAGCTTTAACAGTAACGTGCAGTGGGTTGGTCTGGTGACGAAGTTCCTGAGGCTGCATTGAGGAGCTGGAATACTGGATCCGTACAAGTTGATGTAAATGTAATAGCCTTCTTATGACCTGCAATGGACCTATGGTATACCTTGAAGTTGGAAGCTTCAATTCAATTTAATGGCTTGACTTCTTCTATCGACACAGGATCCAGAGAATAGCAAAGACACCTCTAAAGTCGATTTAAAAAAGCTAAGCAGAGTGCAGGCAAATCATGTAAAAAAGGTTACTTAGGAGTTAGGAGGGAGCAGATATTCGTAACAGGAAAATGGAATTATGTGTTTAATAAGCTTAAAATAAACAAGATGTAGTATGTACAATTGGAAACTATTGCTTGAGAAAAGGTTTACAAGTCCATGCACCTTGGAGTTGAAAAGGTTTTAAGATTTTTTTTATAATTCCCATCATCTCACCTCAACCTCTTGCAGCTGCCAACTCATTAAACTCTCAAACTGAATCTCCCCTGAAGGCTTTCAGCTGTTTGCTTCTTTTCTCTTCTTCTGTCCTAAAACACATGAAGAAAACAAAAGACTGTCCTATAAACTAATTTTACAGTGAATGAATGGCCCAAAATGGCAACATAATCCACAAGCAGTTTTCATGGAGTATTAACCATATGGGCAGGTAGGCATGCAACAGGCTTTGTATTTATAAACAAGTCAACAACACATTTACTTGGCGCTTTGAATCGTAATTTATCTTTTACTTGTCAAATTATGAAAACAAAGCAGTAGAACCATTCATTAGCGCTCTAAATTATAACTGCTTGTACCAAATGCATGCTTCACAAAACTGTATCGTGGAGTATGCGCTTAAATGGAGTGCTAATATTGATTCTCGTATAGAAATACGTCTAATCTAAACTATATGAAGGATTGTAATCGATGCAAAGTATGATACATTTTTTTGCTTGGTCGAAATAAAGTTTAACTTGTCAAATGTTTGGATTAGGATTTGAAAAGATGTAAGAGATCGCTTCGTAGGCTTCCAAAGGCATCTCACAAAGTATTGCCATCTTCTTTTCCTAATAGAGCGGTGGCTTCGAGGTAAGTTTAAGTTTTGAAAAAGATGTGGTTATCTATGAGCCCAATGATATATTATAGATTTGTGATTGGTGAGTGTTTTTCTCGAGAGATGTTTTCAATTGAATTTCACTTGTGTTGTTGCGGGCTTTGCTATCCCACCTTCCTTCTAAATATCAAAAACCGAGACAGTAATTTCTCCCTTACAAGTATATGCCTCGCACCATAAACAACTTGCTTTGTTAGTGCTAACATATCTCATTCCTTGAGTAGTTACAAAGAACTATTGTCCCATTTTGAAGTTTAAAAGAGCAATAAAATGTTACAACAACTTTCACGCCCATTGTCATATATGAAATTTTTGTGTTCGTATGTACAGTTTAATGGATCCTTCCCGGTCACCTTTCAACAAAATTTGCCCCGGTTCAACCCAATATAAACCACTCTCCGACGCAAGAAAGTACGTTGAACCGGCCACCACCGGATTCAATTTTCCCCTTACACCACTCCAACAAGCTCAAGCAAAAGCCGCTTGTGCTACGTATGCATCTTTTTTAGGGAACAAATGCAAACAAGCAACCAGCCACCTACCCAACATCCCATATCTAGTACACCACCGCATTCTACATCTTATCGACCTCATTTTCCTACATCCCAAATTGAATCAAATTCAACTGCTGCTTCGAATGTGCCACCCAAAGTCGCTAATAGAAAATCACCGAATTGGAACCACACCGAAGATGTGGCACTTTGTGAGGCTTGGGTGAAACGTTCAGAGAATCCGATTGTCGGTAATGGTCGATCAAGCGAAACTTTGTGGTCTTACATCTTTGAGGATTTTTGTAAAAACAACCCGAAACACGACGCAAAAAAAAAGGATTGGAGAATAGGTGGGGTTCAATTCAAGCCGATGTTACGAAATGGAAAGCCGTCGTGAGAGCTGAGAGTTAATAGAAATCATCAAAGCGGTGCAAATGTGGCTGATGAGGTTTATAGTTTGACACTAATTGTTTCTTTTTTGAAGTATTTTTGTTACCGATTTGTTGATAATACTATGCATCGTTGAAATAACACTTACTTATTTAACCTTTGTTTTGTTTTATATGTTATTGTAGTGGGAGCTTGACCATGACTGCGATTTTAAGC
>CM028378.1:148967001-149133468 GCA_013146195.2 Codonopsis lanceolata | reverse complement strand
GAGAATAGGTGGGGTTCAATTCAAGCCGATGTTCTGAAATGGAAAGCCGTCGTGGCAGAGTTAATAGAAATCATCAAGCGGTGCAAATGTGGGTGATGAGGTTTATAGTTTGACACTAATTGTTTCTTTTGAAGTATTTTTTATTACCGATTTGTTGATAATACTATGCATCGTTGAAATAACACTTACTTATTTAACCTTTGTTTTGTTTATATGTTATTGTAGTGGGAAGCTTGTTACGAAGTATTCAAGAATGACCATGACCGCGATTTTAAGCTCTCAGCCTTTGGGAGATACTTAAAGACTCACCAAGTGGCACATTTCTCCCGGTGAAAAAAGTAAAATCCGCCTTCTCCAAAACTAATAAGTTCAATGCAACTCCCCCACCTCCATCTCCTATGCACGACTATGATGCCACCGGTCTTGATGGCTTGCACGAAGGCTGGTGCCAATCCTTCTACACATTGACATAGCGATGACTCTCCCTCACAGTCATACCTCTGGTCCCACTCCAGTTATAATCCATTAGAGCGACCTTTAGGAAGGAAATCCATGAGAAGGAGAAAGCGTCGTCGCGACAACAATGCGTCGGATGAAGCGTCCTTGCGCAATAAGAGGTTGAGTGATCAAGTGCATGAATGGAGGATGTCTCAAAATAGTCAATTTCGGATGATGCAAGAAACTAATAAAGCTCAATTTGAGACCTTGAAAGCGGCGAATGAGGCTCGGGCCTTCCATTTGATGAGGAAGACTAAGCTTGAAGCATTGCAATCTAGCATTGCAATTGTTCATGCCATAGGGAAGCGGGAGAAAATGATCAACCGAGCCCCACATCTTCTCATCGGAGGTTATGGATGATCAAATTGCGAGGTTTAAGGCCAGCTGCGAGAGCTTGAGAGGAGCACAATGGTATATTTCATACCATTAACATTTTACCAGATTGCTTTTAATGTGTCTTATGTGTTACTCATAATTGCTTTTAATGTTTCTTATGTGTTACTCAAAATTCCATATTAGTTTTTTCCAGTGATTCGGCATTTGGAGTACTCCCCGGGAGGTAGTGCAAGCAGACGGCTCAATGATGATAGGGGTAATATAAATCCATGTAACCTTGAAAATAGGTTCAATGCTTCATTGAACTCCGGTGAGCAAGATTAATGGTCCAAATATGGCGTGCACTATTTTTGAAGGGCGATGTCATGCACTATTTTTGAGACGATGTGTATGCACTATTTTTGAAGGACGATGTCGCACTATTTTTGAAATCTATGTTTCGGTATCTTTGTGCACTCTCTCCACTATTTATGAACTTTACGAGAGAAGGGGAAGGAGTATTGTTTGGGATGCGACTCGTCTCGCGATATGTTGGACCGTGTGGTTGGAAACTTGGAGAGGAATCGTAGAGAGCCTTTGATAATACATATTTCTAGTGGATAGATTGAAGGAGTCGGTCACCTAGAACCTTTTTTGTTTGTGCTCTGTGCATAATTACTAGTGAATAGATTGAAGGAGGTGGTCATCCAAAGCCTTTTTTTGTTGGTGCTCTGGCATAATTCCTCGTTAGATACTCTTTTGTAAATTTAATGAATAGCTTCCCCTTTATTTAGTTTGTTACTGCTTGTATACCATGTATGTACTTTTCTTGTCTTTATATTTTCGGTTTATATACTTGTATGTATGTTTAGCCGACACACACACACATACCATGGTTTTCATTTTCTCACGTTTGGCATTGGCTTAAGTATTGGCAATGTAAGATTGTATTCCAAGTGGAATGATTTACATTCCATGTGAGCTTGGTAGTAGGCGTGGCGATGGCGATGTGATAGCGATGCCTTGCGAGGTATTGATTTAGTTCTTACTTTATTATTCCTTATATAAACTCAATTTTTAACCATACCCTATAGAACTCTGTTTTGAAATATGGTTATGTTTCATATTAAGGGAGGGAATGAAGAAGCGAAGTTGCAATTTGTACATCTATTGGTCTTTGCCATGCCACCTCGTCTTTGCTCTTGAGGAGATCAAGGTAAAATATTTTTTAAGTCTCGTATTATTATGCCGCTCTATCTATTGGTGCTGCCATGCCTACTCGTCTTTGCTACGGTTTTTATCAATACGATTCATATGAATGTTGTGATAGATGGGAGACGACCTATTCTTTGTTATCTTACGTGAAAAGGAAAAAGCAGAGAAAAAAAAAGAAAGAGAGAGAAGCAGTTGTCCCGCCCTTAGAAGGACCACATATTTGGTTTCATCATGAGGTTTTCTGTTTTTTTTATAAAGTATATATAGATAGTTTGGTAAGGTATCGAGACCGCTTGGTTGAAGCAATCTTGGTTGAAGCTTGGTTGAAGCAATAGTAAGTTCGGTTGTGTTGGAAAATGGGAGAACCATGTCACCGAGTATAAGATCACTTTCAGCCTCTCGCTCCAATGCAATACTAAGCATTGACTGGGATATATCAAGACCAATCCACTGGTGTCCATGTTTGGATAAGGTCTCACCACTAAGTCCAGATCCGCAACCAATGTCGAGTAGCAATTTAGGGACTCCATCATCGGGAAATGCAAGAAGTTCTAAAGCTCTTTACGAAATTTACTTTTGAATTACGACGATGCGAGAAAGAAGAAGTGTACTTGCGAGCTTCAACGTCATCGTAGAATATCTCAGGAGGTGCTTGTAGCTCAGGCCTTGACGACATCTCTTATTTTCTCTTTGAATTTCACAAAGGGAGCAGAATTTTCAAGCCCAAACTCGTAAAAATTATGGAGACGGATAATTAGGACAGAACAACTAATATTGACATGTCTTGGTAAAATGGCCAGAACTTTCTCTAGAGATCCCCAAATCAGGAACCGTTTTTGGACTGGAAATTAGACTTCTAGATCTTTCCAACCATACAAGTCTTGTAATTTTTGGTTCCTAGAACAGAAACAGTTCTGCAATCAAAGTAGACCATAATCAGGAACCGTTAACAGAAATTTTTGTCCATTCTCTTCATTCTTTGACCAACCATTGCTAGATTGTTATGAATAAAATGATGTTGAGGTAACACTATATCATGAAGGAACTGTAATACAAAAGGAAAGTCAAAACGAGGCTTCGAAGACAAGTTAATCTTATAGAAAACAGATAACTAGGACAGAACAGCTAACTGTGACACGTCTTGGTAAAATGGCCAGAACTTTCTCTAGAGATCCCCAAATCAGGAACCGTTTTTTGGACTGGAAAGTAGACTTCTAGATCTTTCCAACCATACAAGTCTTGTAATTTTTTGGTTCCTAGAACGAAACAGTTCTGCAATCAAAGTAGACCAAAATCAGGAACCGTTAACAGAAAATTTTGTCCATTCTCTTCATTCTTTGACCAACCATTGCTAGATTGTTATGAATAAAATGATGTTGAGGTAACACTACATCATGAAGGAGATGTAATACGAATGGTGTAGGACTTAACCAAGTTTGTTTTTCTGGACTCAAATAGCAAGGATGATTTTTCTTTGATAATATTGGGTATTCTTAAGCTTAAGTCTGACTTATTATTCTTTGTCCTACCTTCTAACTCATCAACAGGGGATGAGGTAACTAAGCTTTATTTTTTCTCATCATCCCTATGTTTCTCATTTCCTCAATCAACAAATCAACAAGTTCTTGTCTAGACGTTTTGGCCAATTTGGATTAGACCAAACATCCTCTGATTGCTATTGGGAAGTCTGATTATCCATCAGGGATAGAATCGTTCTTTATACAATGGTTAACGATTCATGCAAGCCTACTTAAGCAATAGGGACTGCATTGAGTCAAGTTGAGTAGGTACAGCCATATAAACATATCCACATGAAAAAAAAAACTCAAGTTACCTGATTACTTATGACTTATGAAAGGAGTCTAACGACCACATGCCGTAGTGCTACTCAATTCACAAAACCACAAATATATAGGCCACAGATTTCCAATCAAACTTCTTATGAGTTAAAAAACAGGGACATGATAAAAGCTTTAAGAAAAACCTTTCCAAATAAATTAAAATAAATCTGAAGATAAGAAAGCCATTCTAAAGCAATGAATAAACAAGTAGCCAGTGGCACCAACCCATACAAAGGATATTGCCTTGGTACTTGGATCGAGGGTAGTAAATATCTTCACACTTGGGGCAGTATATCTTCACCGTACTTGACCGCGGAATGTCCGACTGGCCAACGGGAAGGCATGGCTGTCCAACAAGAACTCTCTCGGGCACCTTCCAAAATCGTAGTTTTTGTACTTCTCTAACTGCAGAATTTCATATAAGACTGTATAACTAGGAAGTTATGCCATGGAAAAAAATTAACATTGATGCTCAAAATCAGAAAACAATAAAAACAGATGAGAGAATATCCAACTTAAAATCATTCCATTGCAGCCATTCCTTTGTTGGTCAATATGTATCGCACATGAATCGGACCATATAACATCTCTGCTGCTGATTCAACCAATTCATTCTGTTCTTCAGTGAACAAATCTCCTGCACATCGCACATTTACATGTCAGGATGAGTTGAAGGGTTTACGTGACTTCCCCAAGCATGTTGTACAAAAGTTTACAGTGGCAGCTGCTTCTGTATTGTAATTATATATCTTTCTCTGTGAGTTAGGCACTCAATCAAGCTCTGCTTCGTTAAACAAAACATTATTTGTATCTATTGACACTCTATAAAGTTGGATGATTATTTATGTTACGTGATCAACAAAAATGTTGTGTATACAATACCAGTGAAGGAGACACAAGGGAGGACTGATCTTTATGTTGGCAGGTGGCTGAAATCTCAAGCCCGGGACAAGGTACTTATTCATCTTCGTTTCAATTCTAACCAAGTATCTGATTCTCTTCTTTCCCTATAGTTTTGACGTTGAACCTGTAGCCACATTCTACTCATTAATTTTAGTACTATATATCATTGTTACTGTGAGGAGTATTTTAAAGGAGAAGGTTCTTCTATAATCATGCGTCTTACTTAGTTTACTTCTTTTTTCTGATTTGCCAAAACAAACATTGTTAATTTTTTTTTTTGATAAGTAAAGGTAACAAACATTGTTAATATTAAAGTGAGTGCGAAAGCTCAAGAAACCCATACAGAACACTTGAAACCTGTTCAAAGCACAAATCAACGGGATGGATGCTATTGTGTGGACCTTGTTATTTAGTAACTCTTACATACTAATAAAATGTTGATTTACATGTAGCTTTACTGAATTTGGTTGGTAATCCATATGTGCAGGGCGATGCCGACAATGCTCTTGATAGGCTTTGGCAGTAGAAGGTTGAAGTCCGACAATAGTGATGTTGCCAATGGACTTTGTGCTCTATGTGATCTACTCTATAAACTTTAGGAAACATGAAAATTGAAATTCCATCTTTGTAGACGTTGGTGCTTGAACTATTTCATATTTAGAACTCTGAGTTGTATGACAGTTCTTCATTAAAAAATTCAGTTAGAATCAGCACCCTCTTCATATTTTGAAAATTGCTCTCTGTAGGTATCCCCATCCTATTAGTTGGTGGCATTCTTGTTTCTTTACTCCATTCTTGTTTGATGGCCTTCACCAGGTCAAAGAAGGTCTTAATTCATGGTGTGAAGAAGCTCACTATGTAACATTTTAGCTTTGTTGTCACGGTTTCCTAATTGTAGCATTATCAAGCATTCAAGTCTAATATAGTTGTATGTATGATTTTCTTGTTTGTTGGTGATAATCATAAGGTAAATTGTTAATATTATAAATACATCTTGCATAAATAGACATAATCCTTCAGTAAAATTTTACTTCCGTTTGGTTCCTCAATATTTTAATTATAATGCTTGAAATTGTTATCGAATGATTTTTCTTCATAATGTTTGAACTATGTTCTCAAATGATCTTTCTTCTTCCTTTGAATGATTTCTCTTAATTCTAGGCATCTCTTTTTATAAAAAAAATTATGCATTCTATCAATTGAACCAACTCCCGGTCGATAGTGAATTTTTTTTTTATTTTTTTATACAAAAAGTCAGTATGTTAAAGGGTAGTGTCTCAAATTGTGTGCTAACGTAGGAATGGTACACAGAGCTGGAGGTAGAAAGGGAGGAAACGAAGGTAGAAAGGGTGTGTGGAGACTTGGCCTGACAATTCGGTTGGCCTGACAATTCGGTGGGTTGGAATAGGTAACTAATCGGAACCCATTAAAACCTAAACATTAAACGGGATAAAATGAGTTTTGTTGAATTGAGTTGGGTTTAAACGGTTTGCCCCGTTTTAACTCGAAATTTGCCCAAAAAAAAAATGCTACATGTTTATTTGATTAATATATGAGATAATATTTTTTCATAGAATATTTGATTAATATATGAGATAATATTTTTTCATAGAATATAAATTTATAATATAAATATTTCAAGTGTGGTGGAATAATATAAATAAAAAATGAAAATTATGTTGGTAGTTAGGTTTGTTAGTTGAGAGAAAGAGATTTGAGGCTTTTTAAAGGATTGTATAGAGGGTGGTTATTGGAGTGAATTTTTTTTAGAGTGTTAAAAAAGTGTAAAAAGAACAAAAAACGAGGTAGCTAGGGGGTGTTATTGGGTGGCATCATTGGAGATGCTCTAAGACTGTGATGGTCTTTACTCATTCTTGTGAAGTGAAAAGTGTCTGTAGTGGGACCCTTTAGGATTATATTCGAAATTTGACATTGGAGAGATTCAAGTTCACGGAAGATACGAATCCTTAAGAGATTACACTGCTTTTGCTCATGTTGGTGCCAATTTCTGTACTTCAGGGGTTACCCTTGCCCACCTTATAAGATAATCATCCTCGATGAGGCAGATTCGATGACTGAAGATGCTCAGGCAAGTCTGCTTTTTCCTTATAAAATTGTTATGTTATAAATGTAACATCTTGCTTTAGTCTGCAGAATGCTCTGCATCGGATTATGGAGACTTACTCTAAAGTTATAAGATTCTTCATCTGCAACTATATTATCAGGTCCTTTCTTCAAACTCTTTTCACTAGAGAGTTCTCTTTAATCTGATAAGTAACTTTCAGCAAATATTTCAATGGAAAATGAAAAAAGTTTGTGTCTTCCTTCTCCCTAGCCTCATTCTCTGCCTACTAATTATTTTAATTGTTATACTTATTTCTGTTGTTGCTACCGTTGTTGTTGTCATTGTTGTTGGGGTGGGTTGGGGGTTGAGAAGTTCATTGTTGAAAATATTAGATCATCAATGTTTGCTTTCTGCTGAACATCTGAAAAATATTGAGAACTTGGGCTTGGAGCCTTCGACATCTTTGTTTAGGATGATGGTATGAGCTGTGGATGGAGTGCAGGGCCGGCCCCGAATTTTCAAGGGCCCTTGGGCAAAAATGAAAAGTGAGGCCCCCCTTCAGAAAAATAAAAATAAAATCTTACTTTTTTTTTTTTTTTTTTTTTCACTTTTCAACATTAAAAGTAATGAAAAAAGTACAAAATCAACAAACACACACGAGTAAATAAGTATTAAATAATTATTGAAAAATGCTAGATCTTCTTGCATTTTGAGAAGCAAAATCATCAATAAGGTCGTCAAAATTAACTTTTTTCGCCATCTCATTTTTAATGCATAAAATTTGATATGAGCCTTCTTGGGGAAAAACTTATAAAAATGCAGCAATCAAAGTGAAAAATTTGGCGGCAATGATGGATGGAAGTGGAACCTCGACTTCTAGGTTCACGCACACGACAATCAACGGGTATTCAGCCCTTAACCTTCGTATGACGAAACCGGCAATCAAAGGATAGTGAAGAATGACACAATCGTTATGGAGGGACGATTGATAGGTTCGTGAGTACTCGGGTAACCCCCGATCGCTCAATAGTCTTGAATACTCAAGGTTGGAAAGAAAACTCTCATAAATTTCATTAATCAAAATCTGATCTACAAAAGATAGGACATCCCTATATATATCTAGGAGCAAAAGGCTGCCATTGGCTACAAAATGATAAGATTTAACCAACTATCGGATAAGATCTAACAAACTAGCTAATAATAGATAAGATCTATGGCTAGGCGGCATAAGTGGGGAATATTCCCTTTGTTTGTCCTACACTAGGCGATTTAGCATTTAGCTAGCATTAGGGTGAGTCATCAGCCTTCTAGAAGTCTTCTAGATCCTTCCTTCCTTTTTGCCTTAAGCCTTGTTCGGGGCGCCCAAATTCAGCCCGTTGCTTCCTCCTTCATCCGCAAATATTAAAGTGTTCACCCATTTTCCTTGACCCACTTTGACTCCTCCTTTGCGTGCCATAATTTGGGCTTCCACGTCAAATGTCTCACGTGATAAATTGAGGACTTCATTTTGAATTTTCCTAGCCCGAGCCCTTGTCATTGGTCCATGCATTGTTGGAGGGTCTTTGGTGTCTCGGGCCTCATCATTGGGTTCCTTGGTGACTTGGGCCTCATCATCCCCTCTCTCTTGGAAGCGATTTGTCCTCAAATCGTCACCTACATCATAAGGACTTAAATCAAGAACATTAAAAGTAGCATTGACTTTATACTCACCGGAAGGTCCAATTTGTATGCATTATCGTTGACCCTTGCAAGGACTTGAAACGCCGTCGCCCCCTTGGCATCAATTTGGACTTCCTTTGTTCCGAAACCTCTCTTTGCATGTGCAGCCATACCCAATCCCGGTTCAAAGGTTACATGCTTGCGACCCTTGTTGGCTTGTCACACATATTGCTCGGTCCTTCGCTCAACATTGAGCCTTGCCTTCTCATGTAATTTCTTCACAAATTCAGCCTTCTTTTCGCCATCTACATTAACAAACTCAGAAGCAGGCAACGGAGATAAATCCAAAGGTGTTAGAGGATTAAAACCATAAACCAATTCAAACGGAGAAAATTGAGTTGCTGAATGTAAACTACGATTATATGCAAATTCAATGTGTGGTAAACACTCCTCCCAAGCCTTGATGTTTTTGGACAAGATAGACCTCAAAAGTGTTGATAGGGTTCTATTGACTACCTCCGTTTGTCCATCCGTTTGTGGGTGACACGTGGTGGAAAACAACAATTTTGTGCCCAATTTACCCCACAAAGTCTTCCAAAAGTAACTCAAAAACTTGACATCCCTATCCGACACTATAGTTCTAGGCATTCCATGAAGCCCCAACTATTTCGCGAAAGAACAAAGTCGCGACATGGGAAGCATCGTCTGCCTTGTGACAAGGGATAAATGTGCCATTTTCGAAAACCTATCGACAACAACAAAAATGGAGTCTCTACCAAACTTAGTCCTGGCAATCCTAAGACAAAATCCATAGATATGTCCGTCAAGGGTGACTAGGATAGGCAAAGGCATGTAAAGTCCATGTGGTGGACCTTAGACTTAGCCTTCAAACAAGTTAGGCACTTAGTACAAATCCTCTCAACGCTCTCCTCATGTGTGGCCAAAAGAAGTGCTCTTGCAAGACCGACAAGGTCTTGGCCACACCAAAGTGTCCCATCAAGCCCCCCATGGGCTTCCCTCACAAGCAATTCTCTCATGGAACAAACGGGTATGCAAAGTTTGTTTTCACGAAAAAAAAATCATCTACCCGATAAAATTTCCCACATGCAATCTTTTCACAACCCACATAATCCTTACCAAAATCAGCATCATCATGGTATAATTGCTTAATGTGCTCGAATCCTAAAATTCTTGCATCTAAATTGGAAAGCAACACATACCTCCGAGAAAGGGCATCGGCTACCACATTCTCCTTACCTTGTTTGTACCGGATGACATAGTGGAAATGTTTCAATGAACTCAACCCAACGGGCATGTCGACAGTTCAACTTTTGTTGACTCTTCAAGTGCTTCAAAGATTCATGGTCCGTGCGAATGACGAACTCCTTGGGCCACAAATAGCTGCCGCGTTTCCAATGCCCGAACCAATGCATAGAGTTCCTTGTCGTAGGTGGGGTAGTTCAATGTGGCTCCGCTCAACTTTTCACTAAAATAGGCTAACGGACGCCCTTCTTGCATGAGCACAGCTCCAATCCCGATCCCCGACGCATCACACTCTATCTCAAAGGTTTTGTCAAAACATGGAAGGACCAATAAAGGTGCATTGGTCAACCGCTCCTTCAAGGTCAGAAATGCCTTCTCTTGAGCTTCCCCCCACTTGAATCCCACATGCTTCTTAATGACTTCGGTCCAGGGGCTGCAATGGAACTCCAAGTCCTTCACAAACCTCCTATAAAAGCTAGCGAGGCCGTGGAAACTTCGCACTTCTCCAGTTGTAGGGCTCTTCCATTCTTGAATCGCTCGCACTTTCTCTTCATCCACACGGATGCCTGTGAACTTACAACAAAACCAAGGAAAACAAGTCTATCCGCACTAAAAGTGCATTTATCAAGATTAGCATATAACTTTGCATCACGTAAGGCACCTAAAACATATTTCAAGTGTACTACATGTTCATCCAAAGTTTTGCTAAAAATCAAAATGTCATCAAAATAAACAACTTTAATTTTCCAATGAATTCCCTCAAAACATGGTTCATTAAACGCATAAATGTACTCGGTAAACGCATTAGTTAGCCCAAAAGGCATTACCAACCACTCATACAAACCATGTTTTGTTTTTAAAAGCGATTTTCCACTCATCTCCTTCCCTCATTCGGATTTGATGATATCCTTGTGTCAAATCAAGTTTTGTGAAAAATTTGGAACCATGCAATTCATCCAACATGTCATCTAGTCTAGGAATGTGATAACGATATTTTACCGTTATGTTGTTGATTGCTCGGCAACTGCAGGCACATCCGTGCATCCGCCATGATCCATCCTTTTTGGGTACCAAAAGAACCAGACCGCACAAGGGCTCATGCTCTCCCTAACTTGACCCTTTTCCAACAATCCTTCAATTTGTCTTTGAAGTTCCTTGGTCTCTTCGGGATTGCATCTATAGGCTGGCCTATTTGGGATGGAAGCCCCTGAGGGAACAAAATCGATTTGGTGCTCAATTCCCGAATTGGTGGCGCCACTTGGAATCTCCTTGGGAAACACATCGGCAAATTCATGAATAAGAAAGACAAAGGACTAGGCAAAAGCAATTAAATCATTGTTAGTATTCACAAGTGCCTCTCGAAACATGAGCATGATCATGGGCCTCTCAAGTAGCATCGCTCTTTTTACCTCACTCACTTTGGCTATCAAACTTCTCTTTTCTCTCACACTCTTTCTCTTTTGAACTACTTTCAATCAACTCTCTCCTTTTGCCGGTTATCACTCTTTTGTCACTCATTTTTTAACGGCCCTCACTCTCCTTTTTGCCCGGCTATCACTCTTTTTTCACTCTTATTTTTAGGCCCCTCTCTCTTGTTTTCCCTCATACTCTTTTTTTTCTCGGCATTCTCTATGTTCTTTTCCTTACTTGCCGAATTCTCTCTTAAAGTCAATTGATCTTGAAACACTTGTTTTGGAGTCAAGGTGCAAGTGCAATGTGTTTGTTGTCAAAGTCAAGCGTGTACTTGTTAGTGTACCCGTTATGAACCACCACGCCTATCAAATTGCCAGGCCTCCCAAGAAGGATATGGGTGGCTTGCATCGGCACCACATCACACGTAAGCTCATCCTCATACTTCCCTATTTTGAATTTCAAGAGTACTTGTTTGTTCACCTTCAACTCTCCTTGCTCATTCAACCATTGCAAGCGATAGGGTTTAGGATGGGGTAACATGGTCAATCCCAATTTCTTCACCAAGTTCACACTTACCACATTTGCACAACTTCCCCATCTATTATCACCCCCACAAATCGGTCATTCACCCTACACCTGGTGTGAAAGCAGTTTTCCCTTTGACTTTCTTCCTCCTCCTTCAATTGAGCACTCAAAACCCTTCTAGTCACTAAACAATCTCCCTCGGCACCTTCCTCATCCTCACTATATTCATCTCCCTCAACTCCTCTTCCTCTTCTTCCTCCTCTCAGCGGAACATACTCACCACTATCCAACATCACCATAACCTTTTTTGTTACCATTTTCATTGGCATGTAGTGCCCAGAACCCATGACATTTAAAGCATTTGACCGATTTAGTTTTGGGTTGAGAAACTTCACCTTTGTTTGGAATGAGGCGGTAGTCTTGGGTGCCTCAACTTTGGTCTTGATAAAACCCTTGTCAAACTTGTCATTTCTTTGACTTCCCGCTAGTCTTCCACGGGGTTCTTGCAAGTGAGTAATTTTTGTCGCCTTCACTTGTCTTTCCACCTTAAGGGCCTTTTGCAACAACTCGATCATGTTGCCATACTCTTGAAGATCAACCACCTTAAAGATTTCTCTATTCAACCCGGTAAGGAATCTAGCCATGGTTTGCTCAGAAGTCTCCTCATCGACCTAAGTAGAGCCATTTCAAGTTCTTTGTAGAACTTCTTTACACTCTTGGTGCCTTGCCTTAATGTTTGCAATTTATGGTGAAGGTCGGTGTAATGGGGTGGAATAAACCTCAACCTCATGACCCTCTTCATCTCTCCCACGTCTCAATCGGTGGATCCCATACCTCTCTCTCTCCTCCTAAGTTTGTCCCACCAAACCGAAGCATATTCGGTGAACTCAATGGCTGCCAATTTCACTTTCTTAATTTCGGAGTAGTTGTGAAACCCAAAAATTCGCTCAATTTTCATTTCCCATTCAAGGTACAATTCGGGTCCTCCTTTCCCATGAAAGCGGGAATCTTCATTTTAATCCCATTGAGATTGTGATCCTCTCTATTGCCATCCCTCTATTATCTCTTTGTATGGATTCCTCCTACCAAATTCAGATTCGTAATCATCCCAATCATCCCGACCCCCAAAATGGTCCTCATCATACCTACGCCGGGGCTGCTCCCCTCTTCCAACTTCCTCTCGACTAGTACCATCCATCTTTCCCTTTTGTTTTTGGGCACTCTCCAACCTACCAATTCTTTCAAAAATCTCTTCGTTATGGGCCCTCAACATCCCTTCTATTTTGGACATCAAGGCCTCCATGAACAGTTTGTTCCCCGTAACATCACCCCCATCACCAATACCACTTCCATCCGACATTCCAAATCTGCACTAAAATCAACAATATATATATAGAAATTCCTCACAGCTCTCCCTTACGTGTTTCACTCAAATATGATCACTCCCCTCGTGTATGCACTCTTAATCGGCTTTTTCCCTCTTTTGATCTC
Source organism: Codonopsis lanceolata (assembly GCA_013146195.2). Classification (NCBI taxonomy): domain Eukaryota; kingdom Viridiplantae; phylum Streptophyta; class Magnoliopsida; order Asterales; family Campanulaceae; genus Codonopsis; species Codonopsis lanceolata. Next base: position 149,120,280 of record CM028378.1, on the reverse strand, counting down.
ACCCTCTCTTGCCTTTTCCTCTCAACTTCACAACCTTAAAGCAACAAGACTAAGAGTAAGCGAGCACCACAAGCAACTCACAAACTATCAAATGGAAAGAAGATTTTAGAAGAAAGAAGAAATAACACTTGGCAGCAACTCTTGGAATATTCGAAATAACAAACGGGTTTAGAGATGGAAATCTAAAGCGTAAAACAGCCACAAACACTTTGTATATGAGGATATAACATGGAAATATAGAACATCAACAATCGGCCTTGAACAACAAACCAGAATGCAAAACAGCTTATAAGCTTCGATAATGACCCAGTACGAGGCGTTGTGGCTCAGTTAGCACCACATCCTATTCGGGATGCTTGTAGGGTGCAATTAGAGTTTCCAGCCGTTATACTTATTGGATCCAAAGGAAAAAACAAAACAGCCTTAGATTTTTTGAAGATAGAACACAAACAGCCTTAGAAATATATTATGCTAGGCCGAAACAAGCAAGAATGAAGGATAACACAAAGATAACAAATAGAGATATGTTTTTCTTTTCTTTTTGAAGATAGAACAAACGGAAATGTAAACAGCAAAGCAGCAACAATCGGGTTTTTGAAGGTAGAATACAAACAGCAAAACAACCTAGTGCATAAGATTTTCGGCCAATAAACCCAAGATAGATCGCAGCAAAGAAAGCAAAGTAAAGGACAGCTCAAAGACGATTATAGCTATGTATTTTTTTGTGTCTTTTGTGAAGATAGAAAACGAAAAAGAACAACAACGGCCAGTTATAAAAGGCGTCGAAGAAAGCAAGAAAATAAGGACAGCAAGAACGATTTTAATTAAAGGATAGTCGTGGAAGCCGAACCTCGCTCTGATACCAAATGATATGAGCCTTCTTGGGGAAAAACTCATAAAAATGCAGCAATCAAAGTGAAAACGGCGGGCGATGGATGGAAGTGGAACCTCGACCTCGGGTTCACGCACACGACAATCAACGGGTATTCAGCCCTTAACCTTCGTATGACGAAACCGGCAATCAAAGGATAGTGAAGAACGGCACAATCGTTATGGAGGGACGATTGATAGGTTCGTGAGTACTCGGGTAACCCCCGATCGCTCAATAGTCTTGAATACTCAAGGTTGGAAAGAAAACTCTCATAAATTTCATTCATCAAAATCTGATCTACAAAAGATAGGACATCCCTATATATATCTAGGAGCAAAAGGCTGCCATTGGCTACAAAATGATAAGATTTAACCAACTATGGGATAAGATCTAACAAACTAGCTAATAATAGATAAGATCTATGACTAGGCGGCATAAGTGGGGAATATGCCCTTTGTTTGTCCTACACTAGGGCGACATTTAGCTAGCAATTAGGGTGAGTCATCAGCCTTCTAGAAGTCTTCTAGATCCTTCCTTCCTTGCTGCTTTAAGCCTTGTTTGGGGCGCCCAAATTCAGCCCGTTGCTTCCTCCTTCATCCCCAAATATTAAAGTGTTCACCCATTTTCCTTGACCCACTTTGACTCCTCCTTTGCGTGCCATAATTTGGGCTTCCACGTCAAATGTCTCACGGGATAAATTGAGGACTTCATTTTGAATTTTCCTAGCCCGAGCCCTTGTCATTGGTCCATGCATTGTTGGAGGGTCTTTGGTGTCTTGGGCCTCATCATTGGGTTCCTTGGTGACTTGGGCCTTATCAAAATTGCTAAGCCATTTAATCTTTGTTGAGACATAGTTGAACGTAAGTATGATTTTATTAATTTTAGTTTTGAAAAGCTTCTTTCTGCTGATGTGACAGTAACCAGTATAGTTAATAAAATTCTATAAGCAATAGAAATATTAGGAAAACAATCTAAAGTTTTAACAAACTCAAGAATTTCGATGGCTGACTTTATATCTTTTGGTAGACACGTTTGCAACACTTGCAATTCAGAAAATAAATCATTGGCATCAATGTCAAATTTTTCATTATGTTTTAGGGCAACTTGAAGATTAACACAACATTCATGCAATCTATTATCATCTAATGAATTCAACTTCTTGGGATTAAACAAAAAACCAAAAATGTTTTCAAAAATATTCAATTGTTCAAATCTACTCTTTAAAGATGTAATAGCAAAATCCACAACAACAAAAAAATAATTAATCTTAAAAGACTACTCAGGAGATTGTGATATGCCTTCATGACAATTTTCATCAAATTGTTTTTTTCTACGAATTTTACGTTTTTGAGCAAAGATAGGATCAATTTCCATTTTAGATGCAAGTTCTTTGGCTAATACTAGGGCTTCTTGATAACCATCCTCCCTATATCTTTCAAAATACGAAATCAAACCTTTCAAAATAGTTATTGCACTATCAATTTGCATATCTTCAGATTGTAATTTCTTACTAATCAAATTAATTTTCTTCAAAATATTATGCCATATAGTCATGCCCAATAAAAATTCAAAACTTTCAAGTTGAGTTGCTAATGTCTCGGCCACTTTTAGTTTTGGCATCTTCACTTACTCTCGACAATTCAAATAGGGCTTCTCTTATCTCTTCAGGCTGAGTGATTATGGCTGTAATACTATTAACATGACTTTCCCACCTTGTTGTTGATAATTGTTTTAAAGTTAATTGATGAACATGATCTAGTAAAATTTTTCATCTTTTTGTAGAACTAGCAAATAAGGTATACATATAAGAGAATATAATATATTTAATATATATTATATTTATAGTATTAGTAAATATAATATATTTGTAATATATTATAATTATCTTTAGATTTACTTTCCTAATTTACTTGTATTTAGGTTTCCTAGTTCCTCTTGTATTTAGGTTTCATAATCCCTCTTGTATTTATGTTTCCTAATCCCTCTTGTATTTAGACTCTCTAGGTTAAACTTGTGTAGCAAGTATTGTACTCCTATAAATATGTTCACAATATCAATAGAAATGTCATGCCATTATTCCTAAACTTTTATTAGTTTCTACATGGTATCAGAGCCTCGCTCTTAAAACCTACAACCACCATCTTCCGCAAACTCAAGACTTCCTCAACCCTAAAACTTCCTCCCATACAGCCGTCGCCAACCCAGATCTGACAACCTTACCAACCCCACATTCAGATCCGGCGACTCTCCACAGCCAAGCCGGTTTCCACCTCCCCTGCCTTTGAGCAACCAAAGGACACCTTGGCCAACCAAGCTTTGACAAGCTCGCCTTGGTCCTTCCTAAGCCGCCTCTCCGTTAGCACCCCTAAACCACCAACCTTCCGCCTCCTTATATCTTCATCCCACCAAAGCGCTGCCAAAACCAGATCTGGGCGTCAAACCCAAAGTTCGAATCAGGCACCCATGACCATGAGTGCGCCGGTTCCCCTGGCGCAACAACAAGGACACCTCGGCCAACCAAGCTCTGACGAGCTCGTCGAGAACCTTCCTCAGCCACCCTCAACCAAACCTTCTGCCACCATATATCTTCCTTCCACCGAATCCGCGCCAACCCGGATCGACCACCAAACCCAAGGTTCGATTCGGCACCCATCGCCCAGGCAACGCCAAGTTCCCCCCTGAGCAATAACAAGGACACCTCGGCCAACCAAGCTCTAACGAGCTCGTCGAGGATCTTCCTCAGCCACCCTCAACAAAACGTCCGCACCCATAAACCTTCATCTACCACACCACACGCCTCCTACACCTTGGCACATCATTGCTTCTCACCCACTGTCAAAACCCTCTTCACACTAATCGAGCACCCCTAGGATTCCTCGGCAAACCCGGTTGTGATCGGCTCGACGCCTCCATAACCCACTTGCTCCTGCGAGAATCTAGATTCGCTTGGCAAACCCGGCTTGCCCTCCTCGGAAGGCAAGCTCGCTCCCTCCCTCAACGGCCGAGGCCCTCTCACGCCTCCCTCAACCCGCTGGTTCCTCGAGTAATTCGGCATCATTGGCAAACCCACTCGTCTCTTCGGAAGGCAAGCTTGCCACCGCCTCCATCCACTAGCTCGCTTATCGAGCAACTCGGACCACTCAGGCTTAGAACTCACGAGAGGCCCTCCTCAACGCTTCGCCTCGAGCAACTCATGGACTCTTCGGCAAACCCGGCTCTCACCCATGTAGTCCTCCCTCAACGGCTCGCCTCGAGCAACAACTCACGGACTCTTTAGCAACCCGGCTCTCACCATCCTCCCTGGCTCTCGCCTCGAGCAACTCACTTGACTCTTCGGCAAAACCCGGCTCTCACCGAGTCCTCCCTCAAACGGCTCGCCCCTCGAGCAACTCATGGACTCTTCGGCAAACCCGGCTCTTACCCATTCGGTCCTCCCTCAACACGGCTCGTCCATCGAGCAACTCACGGACTCTTCGGGAACTCTTACGGCTATTGAAGTTCTCCCTCACCAGCTCGTTCATAGCGCAAACCATGTCTCCTCGGCAAACCAGGCTCTTACCCGCGAAGACCCTCAACCGGCTTCGTTCCTCGAGCAACTCGGAACTCTCGGCCAACCCCGGCTCTCGCGGCTGACGACACTCCCTCACCTAGCTCGCTCCTCGAGCAAACCATGTCTTTGGCAAACCAGACTCTCACCAGCTCGCCGAAGACCCCTCCCTCAACAACTTGTCTTCCTCGGAAGACCCAACTCGCCGCCTCCTCCCTCACTTCGCCGATCACCCTCTCATTTTTCAACTCCGTCATGCATCGCATATTCTTTACAGATTTGTCTCTCTAACGGTTATCCATCTTGCGGGAGCATATAAGAGAATATAATATATTTAATATATATTATATTTATAGTATTAGTAAATATAATATATTTGTAATATATTATAATTATCTTTAGATTTACTTTCCTAATTTACTTGTATTTAGGTTTCCTAGTTCCTCTTGTATTTATGTTTCATAATCCCTCTTGTATTTATGTTTCCTAATCCCTCTTGTATTTAGACTCTCTAGGTTAAACTTGTGTAGCAAGTATTGTACTCCTATAAATATGTTCACAATATCAATAGAAAGGTCATGCCATTATTCCTAAACTTTTATTAGTTTCTACATGGTATCAGAGCCTCGCTCTTAAAACCTACAACCACCATCTTCCGCAAACTCAAGACTTCCTCAACCCTAAAACTTCCTCCCATACAGCCGTCGCCAACCCAGATCTGACAACCTTACCAACCCCACATTCAGATCCGGTGACTCTCCACAGCCAAGCCGATTTCCACCTCCCCTGCCTTTGAGCAACCAAAGGACACCTTGGCCAACCAAGCTTTGACAAGCTCGCCTTGGTCCTTCCTAAGCCGCCTCTCCGTTAGCACCCCTAAACCACCAACCTTCCGCCTCCTTATATCTTCATCCCACCAAAGCGCTGCCAAAACCAGATCTGACCGTCAAACCCAAAGTTCAGATCCGGCACCCATCACCCAGGTAACGCCCAGTTCCCCCCTGCGCAACAACAAGGACATTTTACAACAGAAAGAATTCTTACCAAAACTAGTTTCCAATGTTCTTTATCTTTCTTAATTTGGGTTTGTAACTCTTTATCAATTGTTTCATTCTTTTTCAATCTAATTTGCAAATCTAACCAAATTCTCATATTGTTGATATGCTCAATACCGTTCTCATGTTTTTTCAATCTCTCACTTAAACGTTTCCAATCATCAAGGCCTTCATTTGCTAGCAAACTAATATTTTGCACCGATTTACAACAAAAACAGTACACTTTGTTCGCATCTTTTGAGTAAACAAGCCATTTTCTATCTTGATTATCTCCATTTGGTAATTTTCTTGTATAATAAGAATATGCAAAATGTCTAGAAAGCCCATCTATAGGAAATTTCAAATTACTCTCTCTTATAGGACATTCTCCACTAAAATATCTCTTGTTTTATTATCAATGTTATCCCAAGTTCTTGGATCATATATATTCAAAGCTTGACTAGTTTATTCAATTTTATTTTCATTCTCAATTAAATTATCATCTTCTTCATTCAAATCATCACTATCATCTTCTTTCATTTCTTCTTCATTCAAATCATTAGTATCATCATCTTTCATTTCTTCTTCATTCAAATTATTAGTATCATCATCTTTCATTTCTTCTTCCCCACTCATTATATGCTTCGCTTTTCTTCTTCTTTATTACTCCTGTGATTCATCAATTGGATCTTTAACGGAAAAACTATTTTTAAAAAACATATCAAGTGCTCCTCTTTGAGTTTTCTTCATCTCATCATCTCTTTTTGTTTTATTTCTTTTTTGACTTCCAAATAAATATTTTCTTGGTAACATGTTTGCACTATAAATTCAATTCTAAAATAAAACACTCAAAGATAAATCTAACACAAATAACGATAATAAATAAAAATGATAGTCAAAGAGCAATAAAACCTGAAATGTTTATATTGAATTATTGATATAAATATAAAATATCCAAGGATCCACCCAAAAATTATTGTAAATAGGACTTTTTGTATTTCTAATTTTCAAGCAAACCTGCAAGGAAATTTGGGAAAACAAACAAAATTTCATAAATCATAAACAAATCAAAAATAAAATCATCACAAATTCACAATGACGATCATGATTCATGACTAATCGATATTGTCTAATGCATATTAACAATGAGTCAATGACTTATCCTGATTACAGTGATTAAAAAAATCCAAAGACTAGTCAAGAGTCAAGACACTTCCCAATTAAAAAAACAATTAACCAAATACACCTAACACCTTCACCTACCCCAATTACCAAAGGTCCAAACATTTAAACAATTGTGATTTCACTGATTTGTTTTTCACTTTTTCTCACAGTCACAGAGACACAGACTCACAGTCACTCTCAAAGTCAAAGACCCAATTTTCGGTTTCTCTCAACTCTCTCTCTCTCTCTCCATAAAAACTAAAAACCAAACTAGCAAAGCTACTGGACTTCACGCCTACGTGAGTCTCTGGAGAGCCGGAGAGAGCATACCTTTAGTCGGGCTTTGAGATTTAGGCTTTTATCAAGAGTCAAGACTCAAGGCGGCCGTGACGGCCGTGACCACGACTCGTGGCAAGTGAGCTCAGTGTCTTTGCTGCTGGCGGAAGACTCGGCGAGCACCGAGAAGTTCTACCAATTGCCATGTATGGCCGTTGTCGTCGTCTGGCCGTATGCTACCAAGTAGCGATTTCACCCAACGATTCTGCCGTTCTGCGTCGGCGATTCCAAAGATTTAGCCGCTCAACGTGATTACGTGAAAGACAGAATTAGAGACAAAAAGAAGAATTCAAAAAATCCCCAAATTTGATTTCGATAATTGTATTCCAATGTAAATTGATGTAAGATGTTTTTTTCAATTTAGGAAACTATGTTTATAATAGATGAGAGGAGAAGGAGACCGTTGTCCATTGGTTCATGCCTCCTCGTTCCATCTCGTTTTGTGTGAGCCGTCATCGTTCTCCGCGTCGTCTATGGTACCGTCATGGTATTGCCTTGCCGTATTGGTGTAAAAGAACGATAATTTATTTTTACATATACCGCCCTTATAGAAGTACATATGAACTCGGGCCCCCCCAAAATTTGGGGCCCATGGCGGCCGCTCGACATGTTGCCCTCTGACATACCCTGTGTGTGGTGTGTGTTTTGGTTAGACCTAGGAAACATTTTAAAAAACAGAATGGCCAAACCGTTCCTGTATTTGTATGCGGGAATGATGGTTAAATTGAGAAATGTGCCTATTGGCCAACATTCCCCCCAATTGAAATCTTTTGGGAAACATTCTTGATCCACCTCTATATTTTTTAATGTTATCGAAGAAGAAGGCAAAAACAATTCTGATGAAGCCAATAACTGTATTTCAGTTCGGCAATCAATATATATGAGTACAAGTTACATCAAGGCCCTTACAAATACAATAATATACAATATAACCCTAAATATACATAAAACTATATTCTAACACTTCCCCTTAAGCTGGAGCATAAATATCATTCCTGCCCAGCTTGTTACAAATATAACCAATTCTATTCCCATTCAATGACTTAGTAAACACATCCGCGAGTTGATCCCCGGTTCTAACATAACTTGTGACAATCACCTTTTCTTGAAGTTTCTCTCGAACAAAATGACAATCAATCTTTATGTGTTTTGTTCGTTCATGGAACACTGGATTTGAGGCAATATGAATGGCTGCCTGGTTATCACACTATAACTGCATAGGTAATGAGTTACCAATACCAATCTCACCCAGGAGCTGACGAATCCACACAAGTTCACATGTGACATTAGCCATAACCTTATATTTAGACTCCGCACTAGATCTTGACACCACTGGTTGTTTCTTACTCTTCCAAGATACCAAATTACCTCCAACAAATACACAAGATCCTCAAGAGATCTCTTATCCGGAGAACCGCCAATCAAGATCGGCAAACCCTTCAATCCTCATATGTCCATGATCACGATATAGTACACTTTGCCTCTGAGTCCGTTTAAGATATCTTAGAATCCTCACAAAGAAGATCCCAATGAGTAATTCGTGGTGAGGACATAAACCGACTTACAACACTAATCGCAAAAGCAATATCTACCAAGCCTAGGTAATTCAATTTACCAACAAGTCGATTTATATCTATATGGCTTGCAAATTCTTCACCATCTTCGCCCTAAGTTTTAGACTTGGCTCCATAGAGTGAGGTGGGCCCGAAGGTTTACCATGGGCCCGTTCTGGGCACTACATTCTAATTTAGTCAAATGCCCGTGGTCTCTGCCTCAAGCACATACTTCCTTTGAACAAGAAGATACCTTGCTATCAACGAGCAACCTCAATATTTATTTTAACTTAGTTGCTTCTCTTCCTTTTCTTTCAGATTTCAATTTGCAAGTTAATAGTTTGAAAAAAAGTTCAAGCAATGAATTAATGGGCTACCTAAATCATAAACAAATTAGTTTGAAATTTCGTTTAAAGAAACTCCTTAAGTGTACTAATGCCTGCGTTGTCATTACCAGTAATAACAATATCATCCACATACACAACTAATAAAACAATACCTGCACTAATCTGTCGATAAAATACAAAATGATCACTATGACATCTCATAAGACCAAACTCTATCACCACATCACTGAATCTACCAAACCATGCACGTGGAGACCGTTTCAAACCATACAATGACCGCTTTAACTTGCAAACCATACTAGATAACTCCCCCTGAGCAACAAACCCTAGTGGTTGCTCCATATACACCTCTTCTTGTAAATCACCATGAAGAAAAAATTTAAGCTGATGAAGTGGCCAATGATAAGATGCAACAAGTGATATAAGTAAGCGAACATAAGCAAGTTTAGGAACCGGAGAAAATGTATATGAATAATCTACACCATATGTTTGAGCATATCCTTTTGCAACAAGACGAGCCTTAAGACGAGCCAAAGTGCCATCTGGATTTACCTTAACTGTATACACCCATTTACACCCAATAACATGTTTTCCAGTAGGTAGAGAAACCAAATCCCAAGTCTGATTATGCATAAGAGTACTCATCTCTTCTTCCATAGCTACCCGCCATCCACGATGACTTTGGAAAAGAATAAGACTCAAGAAGACCAACAAACGCACAATGTTCAGGAGAAAACTCATTATAGTTAACAAAGTCAGAAATAGAATATAAAGTACAAGTGCGTTTACCTTTGCAATAAGCAATAGGAACATCAAGATCCGAAGAAGAATCAACCATTGCGGGATCAAGTGACGAATGAACTGGCTCGGTAGGAGCAGAATCAGGAGGCAAATTCTTTGAAGGGCACGTGCGACGAGAATAAACTTGATGAATAGGAGGCCTAACCATCGACGGAACATGAGCAGGAGAAGAAGTGGACCGTACCACTCGATAAATAAGGGAATCATCTTCAGACAAGGAATCAACATCAACAGAAGGTGCAACAGAGATGGGATAAAACGGTGTAGACTCATGAAATATAACATCAGCACAAACAAAGTAATGGTTCAATTCGGGAGAAAAACACTGATACCCTTTCTGACTACGAGAATAACCCACAAATATGCATTTAAGTGCCTTGTGATCTAATTTAGTAAGACTTGGACGGTGATCACGAACAAAACAAACAGACCCAAATATTCGTGGAGGAACAGAATAAAGAGATTGTGAAGGAAACAAGACACGATACATAATTTCGCCCTGAGGAACAGAAGAAGGCATCCTAGTAATGAGATGACAGGCAGTTAAGATAGCATCTGCCCAAAAGTGTTTAGGTACATGCATTTGAAAGGAGTGAGCACGAGCAACTTCAAGTAAATGACGATTTTTACGCTTAACCACCCTATTTTTCTGAGGTGTATCAATACACGAGGACTGATGAAGCATATCACGACTAGCCATGAGCCGAGAATAGACATTAAAAAAGTATTCCTGAGCATTATCACTACGAAGGAGTTTAACAGGCACACTAAATTGAGTTTCAATTTCAGCACAAAAGTCTGAAAAAATATTAAATAATTCAGAACGATTTTTCATTAAATAAATCCAAGTTACACGGGAATAATCATCCACAAAGGTGACAAAATACCGATGTCCCAACTTATAAACAACGGGACTAGGACCCCACACATAGAGTGTACAACATAAAATGGGGCATTTACCCGCTTATTAACCCTAGGAAAGTAAGAAATACGATGATGCTTTGCAAATTGACAGGCATCACACACAAGATCAGACAAAGAGGATAAATCTGGACACAACTTCTTTAGACTGGACAGAGAAGGATGACCCAATCGACAATGAATCTGGAAAGGAGAAACTGAAGAACTGGAACATGCAGTCGATGCCACAGGCTCAAAAAAATATAGTCCACCAGATTCTTGCCCTCTACCAATAATCATTTTCGTCGCACGATCCTGAAATACGCAATGAGTTGAAAAAAATGAGACCTCACAATGATGATCACGAGTAAATCGACTAATAGACAAAAGGTTAAATGGAAAACCCGAAATATACAAAACCGAGGACAATTGAAGAGACGACGTGAGACATATATTACCGTGCCCCTGAGTAGGAGCAACCAAACCATGTGCTAGTATCACATTAGGATTACCCAACACACTAGTAAACGAAGAAAAGAGACCACTGGTTGCCAGTCATATGATCAGACGCACCGGAATCAAGAACCCATTGACAGCCAGACGAAGAAAAACATGCAGTAGGGTTACCTGATTGAACAAAAGTAGCAGTAGAGGAAGAAAAGGAGGCCTAAAACTGTGCGTAACGAGCAAACACATCATTAGACATCATCATCATCTTACTCTCACTAGGCTGACTTGGTTGAGTAGACGGAGTTTGTGTAGGAGTATGATTAACACTATCAAGAGTAGAGGCAACATGAACAAAGTTATCTGCAGGTGGTTTCCCATGTAGCTGCCAACAACGATGAATCGTATGGCCTGTAGCACCATAATGATAACAAATACGGGACTCTGAACTCACTCTACCACCACCACGACCACTAAGACCACCAGTTCGACCCCCTCTACCAGGACTCCTACCACCACGACCACCATAGTCAAATCTGCGCGGTTCCTATCCCAGATCCCAGGAGTGTAGAGGATTCACGCATATGATTAACACTACCAGCATTATTACTTGTGCCAGATTCTAAGGAAGTGCGAAGAACACGAGAAAATGCATCTTGAAGAGAGCCAACATCGGTGCCAGATAAAATCTGCCAACGAGCGGTACTAAACTCAGACCGTAAACCAGCAAGAAATCGAAGTATCATTAGTTGTTCTCGTTATGCCTGCATGTGACGATTGACGAACATCCACACTCAACGGTAATAAGGAACTCCATTCTGCAGCTAATTTCTTATAATCAGCAAAGTATTGAGTCACAGTGCGACCGCGTTGATCCTGACGAAACATCGCACAAAAGAGATCATAAATACGATTCAAATTATCCTTACCGCCATATATAACAGCCAAGTACTCCCACATATCACGAACAGTAGTAGTATGGGCGACAAACTCTGCAATTTCTTCATCCATTGAATTCATAAGTTTCCCATATAAATCAACATCATCACGCATCCACGTAGTATCTTTCTCACGAACCGAAGTTGCCCTTTCAAACTCATTTCAATAACACGGCGCCATATCAAATAGTTGTTACCTGTAAGTCGTTTATCTGTAATCCGCGAACCAATAGAGATAACTTCAGAAATCACAGCCTTACCATCGGAGGGCCCAGAAGTAGTCATTATATTATTTGGACAATTACACCAAAGCCAAAACTGAACAAACAGTGCGCACTCACTGAAGTTGCAAACCAACGAACCAAAAAATCACCAAACTAGAAAAGTAACAGTGAAACCTAGAGGAACATGAGTAGGCGAACTCGTTTGTGGAAGTCCGGCGAGAAAATTCCAGCAGACGCGCCGGCGCGTGAGGTACTGTTTCGGCACCGACTGATAGAAAAAATGTTATAGAACTGGTTGCCTATATTGGACGACTACACAAAGACAATTGCGTGACCTAAATCAATTCTAACACCTCAATATGAAGAACACGACGCCTTGATGTGATCTTTAGTCCATAGCAAAATGAAGAACCCATACCACGCTAGGGTTGATGCAGCCTTTCATCCAGAGTCGCACAATCACGAAGACCCTTTGCTCTGATACCATGTTATCAAAGATGAAGGCAAAAACAATTATGATGAAGCCAATAATTGTATTTCAGTTCGGCAATCAATATATATGAGTACAAGTTATATCAAGGTCCCTACAAATATAATAATATACAATATAACCCTAAATATACATAATACTATATTCTGACATTTAATATTAATTTTTTGGAGAATTAAGGAAGAACGACTATTACCAAGGAATCTTTGTGCGTCTGATAAGAAAAGAAATTTATTAGATAGAAGGAAGATATGAAAAAAAAAAACGGACGAGAGGTGTATTGGGAAGAAATAAAGAAGGTAAATCTCAAACCAAGAAAAGTGAGAAATCATAATTTCCAATCCCTCTGAATCTCTGATAAAGAAACTCCATGAAAGGCTTCCCTCGCTGATGCCCAAAGAGAAACCAAGTAAATCACTTTATCTCAGAAAAGTGACGTCAAGAGTCTGATCTGTGAAAATTCTGAAATTTGTTTTGGTGCCAATACATCAAAGAACAACAAACACCCATCACTGCTACAACAAGCTCGCATCACCACCTTCAAAAGATCGTTGAGCATGATAATCCGAAGAATAGAACCTGGGCAAACCTAATGCTCTCTAGCCATTCTAAACATCTTACACTAAAGGAATCAAGCGCCATTGCAATGAATAAACAGATGGCATGAGATTCGGAGTAATTCTACACATCATTAATTACTAGTCCGGGAACTTCTCTTATTTGCAGAATGCCACTAGTGTTAAGTTTATTAGAAACCAGAGACCATGCAGAAGCCCTTTGGCAACGAGCAATCCAAATAAAAGAAGGAAAGAGGAAAGGGCTCCGGATTGGGAGATTGGATCAACTGAGGCAAAAGACTGACGAGAGTATAACCCTCAACCCTTCAAAATCCAGGAATGGGAATCCGAAAGCAAGAGAAATGCACTTGTTGGAGTATGTCAAGAAGAGTATCATCCTCCACAGTCTCTCTTGTCATTTAGACTATGAAAGAAGTTAAACTACTGGAAAGGAGCCCCATCCGCATCCCCAGAAGAAAAGTTGGAAATAAGGGTGAAACAAACCGATAAAAGCGATACGAATGAGGGAAAAATGCATAACGTGCTGAAACACCTCTCACACACACATCCTCCCGGAACTGAATTCGAGTCCTCCCATTCCCACCGTCTGAAAAAAAGTCGGCTGTTGGGGTGAAATGAGAAGATGAAAGACAATTCAAACGAGGGAAAAACTAGCGTACTGAATGACCTTCCACCCACACATCCTCCCAGAACCGAAAACAAGTTCTGTCACCATGACTCCCTGAATTGGCTAAGAGGAAGGGACATAGGGTAGCACTGAGGGATATTCTTCAAGGACTTCTATGAGTGACAGAGTTACTACATTTTGGTGCAGCCAAATTTCCTCTTGATCACTTTATGCCAAATACTGTGGAGCCCAAGGGAAGAGTCAAAGTCACTTACCTACTAGAGAGATGTGCTTATCCTAAGTTCCAAACCACCCTTCTCCTTATGTTTACAGATATCCCATGCAACTTGGTGATCTTTCCCACCCTCGTTGCCCCTTCCCCAAGAAAATTCCTCAGAATTTTCTCAATCCTTATCACTCTTGCTGGAATCTTTCCCCATAGTTTCTTGTATGAAAAGGAAAAAGGCTTAGAATGAATCAATTTTGGTGATGGGGGAGCCATGCTAGTAGGGTCCACAAGTGATCCCATGCTATTAGGGGCCTTCTCAGCTACCTATTATCCTTTAGGTCAACCATGATTAACCTTTTCGAGACATCCAAATGCTCAAGAGTTCAATGTTAGAATCCTTGTTGGCTACCAGTGTTGCATTCAAATTTTTGCTCTGTTTCCGGCTTCTGTCATGCCAATCAGTTTCAATGTGTAGATCCTGTTCTGCAATAAAGGTTACCTGCATTGAAAAATCAATTATGCTAACAGGAGATATATTGGGGATACCCTATGACTTCGTTTCGATGACAGGAATCTCATTCATTCTGTACTTACAATTGTAGGTGGGAACCCATTCCTCCATAAAGAGGGTATCTCATTCCTGCGCTAGAGGGTGGACATGGTTCATTAATTGCCTAGTTTGAGTGAAACAAATGAAATTCATTTATCTTCTTGAATTTACAATTTTAAATGCATTTTTAAGTTATTCATATTTTTATCCAACATTCAAATGAATAAGATGGAAGGAAAATCATTACAGGGAACCATTATGGGTAATGGGATTCTATTTCCTTGTCGTAATTCCTGCCACCCAAATGTAGCCTCAAAGCTTTTACCAAAGGTTTGTACTGCCAGTAACGATTAATGAAGCTGCATGACACTTGTCTGCTGGTTTACATTTGGCATTTTCTAAAAATGAAATTGACTTATTTTCTTGAACTTGAAATATTATCTATTTAGAAAAGAATCTGATTTCTATATATCAATAATGCATTAGAAAAGATGAAGCTGGGAATTGAAATTCATGCCAGATTTATACACTGCAATGACACCTTGGATTGCACTGATCCTACATATTATCTTTTCCCATATAACAAGCTCAATGGAAGCCTAGGCTGAACCTTTTCATTGATTATGAGCCTGATCAAATTCATCATGTTTTTCTTTTTTTTTTTAAAACCTCTTTTGTTCGATAAGAACGATGGATCGGGTAACTCCCCAAATTTAACTTTCTAAAGACATATGAAGTAAAGCGTTTGAAAGTAGCATCTTCCAGCATGGCATGATTTTCTTCTTTTGCTCTTTCTAACCTCCTTTTCTGTTGGAATTCACCTTTAGATTAGTCATTTTGGAATCTTGAATTACTTTTCCTTTTTCATAAATTGAAAGTTGCAGTGTTACAAGGAAATTGGCCCTGAGTTTGAGATTAAGATGATTGACATCAACCATATTCTCCAAAGAATTTTTTGTGTGTATGTGTGTGTGCGCGCACATGTATGAGAGATTATCCTTTGAGAGCTAATCTTTGAGAATTTTTATAATTTGCATTGTTGTATTCATCCAAGATTATAGAGCCGCTTGCTTCTAGATGCGCAAAGTTCAGGTTCAAGCCCCTTTCAGATGAAATCATGAACTGTCAGATATTACATATTTGCAAAGAGGAAGGACCTAACTTGGATACAGAGGTGTGGATCCAGTCACTTGATGAAATTAAATTTAAGAAATTCATATATATTTATATAGCCCCTATCATATGGACTTATTTAAGAGGAGATCTTGTTCTTTTTATTCCGATTTATTTAAGATGGCTTTTCTTTAGAGTATACTTCTAGTGTACAAGGGCACGTCACCTCGTTTGACGCTTTGGCATATAATATTTTACTTATCAATTTTTTTAAAAAAATTGAAGATGGCTGATAATGATGACATGGTTTGCTCTGATTGTAGGCTCTTTCAACATTAAGTTCCATTTTGCAAGGTGATCTTCGTCGAGCTATTACATTCTTACAGGTTAGAGAGATATTAACTCTCAGTTTCCATGGAAGAAGAAATTGATGGATGATCACCTGAACTGTTTATAAGCATCAAATCTGTGTGCTGCTGCCTATTGCCCACTTCTTGTGACACCTTTTAATGCATAAAGATCTAGTTTAAGCATTTTTAATTTAACGTGGTCCTAAACTGAGTAACAAAGGATAAATGACATGGGACAAACTATAATGAAGTCATCACTTCTTTTCTAGTTTATGCATGAGGTGCAACAATCGAAAGTGGTTCTTGTTCTCGAAGCCAAAATGTCATTAGTCTAGTAGCATCTCCAAATGAAATTTTGACGTCTGAGTGTTAGTATGTTACTTGATCTTCATGTTATATGGCATGCCTTTGCGGTGATATTTGTACTGCATGTGTTGCTTAGATATTTGCTCACTGGTGAGCCAAGTTTACCTGTTTAATTTTTTAATACAAATAACATTCAAAACATTTTAACTAATTCATATTTGTATTCATGTATATAGACATAGCCCTCATCATATGGAACTTATTAATGGATCTTCCCAAGTGTGTTGCCATTTGGCTTTTTAATCCCTAATTAAATAATTTTTTGTGTGTTTTGATTTGAACCATGGAACGCCAACTACAAGTTCTTATACCCCGATTATCCATGCCCTTTGTGAGGCGGGTAGAGTATAGAGGCACGGGATATTCTTGTTGAGTTGATTGAAGGAGGATCCATTCCAAGAGAACATACTTACAAATTGGTTTATGGCATGTTAAAATCAGCATGTGAGATTAGTTTATTAGATGTGAATTACATAAAAGAGTTGAAGATGGTATTGACTATTGAGAATAGATATAAGCAAGTGATGAAAGTGAAACCAATCACGACACACAAAACCTCACTGTAGCACGGGGGGAAATTTATCTTTTCGAAACGGGGACTCATTTTGTATCAAGAGCTTCAGTTGTATACTGGCTATCCATAAACCTTTGGCTCTTAAAGGGGACAACTACATCAATGATTTCTATTGTAATCTCGACCAAGCATAATCTATTGTTTGTCTCAGTGAGAAAGTCTGTAAGCTAGAGAATGACTTCTATATTATTTGAAGCTCGTCTACTGGTATGCCCTTCATATCTTTTCAACTTACAACTCTTTCATTTACATCCATAGTTTGATAGTACCCGCATAAGAAAATCAAAAAAGCAACTCACATTTGTTTCATCTTCTTGATAAATGTACAATGCTACCACCTACCTATTGATCAATCTGTAATTACTTGGAGTGAAAATATGCTATGTTTCGAAAAGTTTCACTCTGTTGGCTCCATCTAGTCTATATGGTACGTTCCATAATTCTTGAGTATAGTCTGGTTGGACTGTGACGGTCTTTACTTATTCTTGTGAAGTGAAAAGTGTCTGCAGTGGGACCCTTTAGGATTATATTCGAAATTTTACATCGGAGCGATTCAAGTTCACAGAAGATACAAATCCTTAAGTGGTGGGTCGACTAGAAAAAATTAGAAAGGGATTTCCTTTGGGATGGGGGTTTGGAATAACAGAAGTATCATTTAGTGGACTGAAAAACAGTGTGCTCTGGGGTTTGGAGTGGTGGTTTGGGAGTTAGGAATCTAAGGATTTTCAATTGGGCCTTGTTGGGAAAATGGCAGTGGAGATATTTGGTGGAGAGAGATGCATTGTGGAGATGTTTAGTAGTAGAAAGTATGGTGAGGGGACCCATCTTTGGTACCCTAAGATGGTTTCTTGCTCTCATGGAGCGGGTGTCTGGAGAGGGATTATGAATAGGTGGGACCCCTTCAAGCGTCATATTGTGTTTGAGGCTGGTAAGGGTGATAAGGTTAGGTTTTGGAAGGATACTTAGTGCGGAGAAGTGGAGCTTCAGGATCGGTTTCGAGATTATTTGAACTTGCG
Source organism: Codonopsis lanceolata (assembly GCA_013146195.2). NCBI lineage: Eukaryota > Viridiplantae > Streptophyta > Magnoliopsida > Asterales > Campanulaceae > Codonopsis > Codonopsis lanceolata. The sequence continues at coordinate 149,102,245 of CM028378.1, read as the reverse complement.
ATGGATCAAGAGGAGTTCTTAAGCTCAATAGTGTCTAACCATAGTGGTTTAGATTTGTGGAGCCCTTTGTTCAGAAGGGAGTTGCAAGGTTGGGAGTTTGAAGACATGAGTCAATAGTTTGTGATGTTATATGACTACAAAAGAAGTGCGGCGTCGGAGGATATAGTTGTTTGGACAGAGTCAAAGGGTAGAAATTTCCCGGTGAGATCCTTTTATTCTTGCTTGGCGGGAAGGAGTAATTCTTATTTCGCGGTCCATGTCTCCAAGGAGGGTGGCTTTCTTTGTCTGGGAAGCAGCGAGGGAGGCCATTTTGACGAGGGATAATTTGAGAGCTCATGGGAGGATTGTTGTGAATAGGTGCTATATGTGTAAACGAGAGGAAGAGACTATGAATCACCTTCTTCTCCATTGCTCGGTAGTAATGGACCTTTGGCATTTGGTTTTTAGAATGACGAGTATCACTTGGGTCATGCCTAGATCGGTGAGTCAGTTTCTGTAAGGGTGGTCAGTGTACAAGCGAAGGAGGAAAAACAAGTGTTGGGTAACAACTCCTCATGCGATCAGGTGGACGATATGGTTGGAGAGGCATAAGAGGGTTTTTGACAACATTGAAGCAGAAGTCGATCGCCTTAAGAGGAATGCCTTGGAGCGTATTGGGCTGTGGTGCTTAATGAAAGTCCCATATCTCGTGATTAAGCTTTGCTAGGTTTCAAGGTTTGTTCTAGTAATTTCAACTAGATGTTTATAGTACATTTGGTGCATTACAAAGTTGGAAATGGGTGGAGGTAGCGACGATCCAGCCTTTGAGCTTGCTAGGTCTCTTGGTTAATTAAGCATGAATACTTTGCAGAAGGGAGGGTGTCCCTGTACCAGCTTAGATTTCCAAAACTTAGCAAAAAATTTAAAGGGATTTTCTTTGGATAGGATATTATGAGGAGTTTAAACATCCCTTGGTTGGAAGAAGATAAGAAGACCTATAAGAGAGAGGGGGGTTTGGGTATAAGGGAGCTTACCCTTTGCAACAAGGCTTTATTGGGAAAATGGTTTTGGCAATTCTTAATTGCGGAGAAAAAAAGCTGCCATTAGTAGTTTTGGGCTGGACAGGGAAGGAGGGATTAACATATGCAATACATTATGGAGTGGTGCAGATACTCCTATTTCGTACTGCGATATAATGTCCTATAATTAATGATAATATATATTTTATAAAATTATTGGACTAATAAAAATGACTTTCCGTTAGTGTTTCAGTTAACTAGACTTAACGATAGTTCAATATACAAAACAAACAAACAAACAAAACAAAACAAACCTGGAAGGGCCTAGAAGAAACTTGAACTTTGCCGTAAAAAGCCCCTTGGAGCCGCTCCAAGGTTGATGGAGCCGCTCCATCTCCTTCCTTCATCAAAGCAGCTTAAACGTTGCCGTTTCTTCTCAGCCGCCTCGTGCATCTTTTGCTGTCTTCGTCCCAGGGTGACACCTGGCGCGCCATACATTGATAAATCAAGACGCCGTCGTTTAAGTCGACCAACTTCAGCCTATAAATAGAGGCTTCGACACTCTCATTTCTCACCATCAAATAACCATCCAACACCCATCATACACACCACAACACACAGCAAACACACACCCGTAAGCCGCAGCAGCATAGCCCGCATCACCGCAACCCGCAGTAGTACAACCCGCAACAACACAACTCATAGCACCGCAACCCGCAATAGCATAACCTACAGCAGAAAAAAGACTTTCTTTCTTGAAAGGACATGAGAAGCACAATCAAAATCTTCGAGCGCCTAGTGGGCTAATCCTAGGCGTATATACCGGGTTAGACATTCATGTTACAAGAGGTAAATATCAATTTACTGTCTTTCCCGTTAATATAAAATATTATTATCTGCATGTTATATAAATAAATAATAATGTAGAATATTATAATACACATGCAATGTTATTAAATACATAATATACCTGATATATGTATATATATATATATATATATATATATATATATATATATATATATATATATATATACATATTTAGGGTTCACAACGAGATTGAATGTATTCCACGCGCTCTGATGTTTCAAAGCAACTCGCTTTCACGCAACGAGATTGGACGTATTTCACGTGCTCTGATGCTTCAAAGCAACTCGCTTTCACGCAGGGGGTCGCGAAACGAGGTTTTTATAGGTGGGATTATGAAAATTTATTGCAGTATGTTGGGATTTTCTTAAATTGTTTATTGAAATGGAGAATGGAGCCAACATCATCTTTAGTTTAGAGTGGCGGTGCGGGGATGAGATACTGTGCACGGTGCGCCGGGTTCCCTACTATTTTTCATGTTGCTGCTAACAAGCTACTTTGGCCAATTATGTAATGGTTGATTGGTTGGGAAAAGTAGGGTTGATTGGACTCATGTTTTAGTAAGAACTAGATTTTGTGTCCGTGCTTATGACACGGTGTCAGTATGGACGTGATCAATATATGTGGCGAGTATGAAACAAACATGATGCGAAGAAATTAATATATGATTGAAATTTTGTAGGGCTCGGATCAATGTACACTATACAAATAAAGGATGATATCCCAAAAATTAAAGAAATTGTGTAATTCATCTAAAAAGAGTATAATTAAGCATCTAAAAGCACTTTCTCTCTTATACACACCAATTTTACACATGTTAATTAAAAAATTAAATTTATTATTATTTTTTTAAATCTAGGACAGACATACAAAAAATCCAGTCCCATTAGATATAACTGCATGTTCACGGAGAAGAAACTGGATAATTATGATCGTAATATCTTAGTAAAACAATAACTATAAAACAATAAATCTAAGTTCGCGGAGAAGGAACTGGATAAACAATAAATCTAATATCTTAGTAAAACAATAAGTCAATAACTGTAAAACCTTGAACAATACTATAAATTCAAGTTTAAAAACCATAGTCAATTGTAAAGAATTAAATAAACATAAGAAATAATTAAAATTGCATAACAATAAAATTTGATTTTTGCTTGAAATATTGATATTATATGTCCTAATTGTTATTTTTATGACTATTTTATTATAAGTAAATTTAGCATATATATATATATATATATATATATATATACACACACACTAAGAAAATACATATAATTGTTTTTAGACATAATAATCATTTTCTATAATCATATTTATTATAGAATATATGTAAACATGAATATAAATACACACACACACACATCTTAATTACTGAGTTAATATGTACATATAAAGCATGAAAATTGTCCAGTTTTACATCTCATGGAATCAGTCTAAACAAACTATATTGAACCGAACTACCAAGCAAATGTTTTTATAAATAAACAACACTCATTTTGGGAAGGAGGAAATAATATTTAGTTTCCAAGCCAAGATATTCTAACCGCCAATTTGTGTTTTCATCGTCACACTTTGCTCTAAATTCCTTGATCATTACATTTTGTCTGTTTTAGTTTATATCCATATTGCAACGTTTGTAGGAAGATTGGTGAGGTAGTATCAAAGAAATGGTGATATCCTTTTCTTGAATTGAGTTAGTAATAGAAAGTCCTAGTATTTGTATTCGTGACATAGGCACGGTGTTTATATGAGATCAGTTCAATGGATGTTCGGAATAAACAAAACTCATAACTGAAGAGGTAATTCAAGCAAAACTCATAACTGAAGGTTTTATATGTAATTGTGGAGGGGGATAATTCAAACAAAACTCATAACTGGGGGGTTTATAAAATGTGTTAAAGGAAAACATTCATGTAACTGTAATTGATTATGAGGATGATAATTAAAAAAAACCATAACTGAGGGGTTATTACATACTTATTGGTTGTGGAGGGGGGGTAATTCAAATAAAACTTATAACTGGGGGGTTATATGTAACTCACATATTTACGAATAAATCTGGACCGCCAGTTGTGTTTGACACAATTTAATTAGGGCCACCAGTTAGCCCATGATCTCTTTTATAATATAGATGTTAAAGACTGGGAACTTATGGAAGTCGAGAATTTTGTGTTCGTGAATCATTTGATAAGACTATGCATCGTTTGATATCAGATCATGCACACATCTGTCATAGATTTTTGCATTGTGATACATGAAGTGTACATTAGCGGTTTGATAATATTATCACGGACTAAAGTAGTTGAAAATTCACCAAAATGTACTAGTCCATAATTTTCTCTTCAAAGTTCCAATAGAATGATGTTGGGACTTGGGTTGCAAGAGAATGATTTTTCTAGGAATAATTGCGGGCTGGTGTCATTTTGTAGAACTATAATCGCTCAGCTACCTTTTTTTTTAAAAAAAAAACAGGAAAAATGAACTTTCATAAAATTCTTCAAATAATACCCTCCTTTGTCTTCTACAAAATACTCCCCCCGTCCATAAATAATTGTCCTAGTTGACCCGGCGCACAGTTTAAGAAAAAACAATTAACTTGATTATTTATATTGGTTTAATGTGTAGTTTCTTTAAAGCTTATGTGTATGTGGCCCATAATTAAAGTAGAATGAAAAAGTAAGTGTAAAGTGGTAAAAGTGATGTTCTTAAAAGGTAAATTTCAAACTGGACAATTATTTTAGGACATACAAAAAAGGAAAGGAGGACGATAATTTAGGGATAGAGGGAGTATGTCTTTATCTTCTGCCATTGATCATGAATCACAACTTGAACTCGAAGAAATCTTTAATTTCACATGCTACTTTGTTTAGTTGTCTCGATATCAAATGGATTAGGAATTGACGAATCTTTTTTTAATGTATCCCAACTGTTTGTGTTTTTGAAAAAGTGCTTCGACCTTTTTTTCAGTTAGACAAACATGAGGAAGTCAGTTGAATGCATAAATCTCATTGATCAATGAATCTAATATAACTTTTGATCCCAGATGAACCACGGAACCCACCACATATAAAATCAAAGCTCTCGACGAGATCTACAAGACTCACTGGGATTACCCCGTGATGTCTTTGTTTTAAGGCCAGAAAACGTGGTTTAAGCACTGTTTTGGGCTTCAGAAGTTTTCCCGATGCCCAATTTTTGCATTGCGATATTCAGATTTTGAAAATTTTCAATTATGCATTGCGATGCCTAATTTGGACAGTGGCTTTTTGCATTGCGATGCTCAAAATTTTGACAAATTTCAATTGTGCATAGTGATCCCTAATGTTTTTATTGTGATGCCCAAAATTTTGATAAATTTCAATTGTGCATAGAACTGCCCAATGTTTTCTTTGTGATGCCCAAATTTGGGCAATGACTTTTTCTGCGTGGCTTCCTTTCATTAAGGGTGTTTTCGTCATTTCCCCAAAAATGTACTTTAACGGTTTAAAACAAATATAAGAGATTTAAGCGGTTATAATTTCATCAAAAGGGTCCGGCCTAAATTTCTCCCATTTTTCTATAAGGGCAACTCTAACAATGGGCTTGCATATAAAACTCAATTTTGACACTCCTTCCGTTTTCAAATTATCGTCTTTTTTATTTTTTCGTCCGTTCTAAAATAATTGTTTTATTTCAAAATTTTTCATTTTAGAAAAACACTTTTACCACTTTATCCTTACTTTTTATACGTACTTCAATTATAACCACATTTTCAAGGATATTAAAGAAAACTAGACATTTCACCGATATTTATAATACAGTCAATTATTTTTTCTTAAACAGTGTCTTAGGTTAAAGATGACGATGATTTGAAAACGGAGGGAGTACTTATCATCTCCAATAATTAGGTATTGAAATTTGATTTTCATATTTATAAGCAACATTTCTAACAATACATGTACCAAATTTGTAGCCTCATATCTATTTTTTAAAGTTTGCCGTAATCAAATCAATTTGCCACATGGCATGTCCTAATTTGCTAGATATATTACAGATGAGATTTCTATTGGAGATGCTAGTATGTCCAAACTCCAGATCCTTTGTACCACTATAGTACTATTGTGTACCCTTTCTTGTACTTTCCACTAAATCATAACATTCCACTAAATCATAACACTTAGCTTATAGTGCAAATAAACCAAGTGTTTTGATTTAGTGGTTGATAGAAGGGGTGCACAAAAGTGAAGCCGAGGATCTCCGACTCTTTTTAGATATTAAAATTTGGAAGGGTATTTGAGTAAGTATCAAACATAATTTGGATACCTTATATATTTTAATCAATGGAGATGCTATGATCTTCACATAGGTATCAAAACTTTGGGTTTCTACCTACAATTGGACTTGACTTACTTTAATGGAATAACTAAATGGTTGTGCCAAATTTCTATTCACCGAAACGACCGGTATTTCAATTATGCCAAATATTGGCTCGTACAAAAGGAGCAAGTGTTAGATACTTCCTTGGTTTTAGTCAAATAGTTCATTATATTATTTAGGGATGTTTCACTTAAAGAATCAATTTTAAAAATTATGCTTATAATTTTTATACTCCCTCCGTCCCTTAATAATCGTCTTGGTTAACCCAACGCACAGTTTAAGAAAAAACAACTAACTTGATTATTTATATTGGTTTAATGTGTAGTTTCCTTTAAAGCTTATGTGTATGTGAGCCATAATTAAAGTAGAGTGAAAAAGTAAGGATAAAGTGATAAAAGTGATGTTCTAAAAAGGTAAGTTTCAAACTGGATAATTATTTTGGGACGGACGAAAAAGGAAAGGAGGACGATAATTTAGGGACGGAGGGAGTAATATTTTATATTTATCATCCACTTGTGTTGTAACTATATTTTTTGTAATTATGACTAACTTTAATGATATTAATATATCATTTAATAATTATATATCAAGATTTTGTTGCGGCATAGATTAGCTGATAGGGCCTAGTAATTTTCAGTCACATATAAGTCAACGGCTTGCATGGGGGCATTTGATATGCAAGTTAGAAATAAGGGAAACAAAGATAATCTTCTAACCAAAAGGGGATGTAGTTGTAATTGTTCCAAACATCCAAAATTCCAAATGGAGGCAAATGCAAATTCCCCTATCTTTTCGTTTTGGATTTTAGAGGACAAGTCAAACATAAAATTCCAATTAAAAGAAAATGAAATTAATTAAATAAGGAAAATTAATTTTTATTTGAATTAGAAATTAGTGATTAGTCGGCAGTGCACTATTTTAAAATTGATCTTAATATAATGAAGAAAAGATATATATATATATAATTGTTCTCTCATTCTCTTCAAATAATTGGAAAATATTTTAAGGAGAATGAAAAATGACGTGCTACTAAAATTCTCTTTGCTTTGGCTTTTATCTTCTTCGGTTCCATCTTCCATCCATGCAACTCACATAATATTCCAACAGAATCAAAAATGACGATCTTCTTTTGCATTATAATTGCAATATCTTTTAATCTATCCTTTTTTTTGAAAATAGTTTTTTTTTTAAATTTACGTTTAGAGTTTTAGACCGTTTCAAAAAAGGGTATTTTATAATATTTCTATTTTTGAAAGTTATTTTACAATTTTATTCTTAATTTGATTTACACTTTAACCGACAAACTTTATTCTCATATAATAACCAATGAAAAACACAAGCATTTATAATTGATTTAATTAGCTTCTTTTCTCATTCTGTTTGTTGGGCTATACATCCATACATGACCTTTTTTTTTTTTTGTAAAAGAAGGGGTATAAATTTAGAAACGAGAATAGTTGACTCGAATATCAAAAAGGTTTGGGGTGTGTTGAGTCGATTATATGTCGGGTTAGGACGGGTAACATGTCGAAATGAATTTGGTTGAATCAGGTCGGGTTAAAACGATTAACGAGTTAACACAGGTCGATCAGTTTTAACCCAAGTTTTTTCCCCAAAAAATCATAAATTTATAAAATAAAAACTATCGGGGTAAAAAAATGGTAACGAGCTTGACCTGCTTTAACCCGACCGGTTAACATTTTTGGGTCGAAATATGTTGCCCGTTTCAACCCAAAAATATTAACTGATTGGGTCAGATAATTTTCAATCCGAATGGATTAACGAATTTTAAATTGTAATCATCGCATCTAACTAAAACAATTAAAGATTGTGGGTCAGATAATGACATGGCTAGTTAAAAAGATAATCAAACTTAAATCAACAACATATGACTTCATTTAAAAACACAAGTGAGGTCAAGAAAACCAGAAACGGCGTGAAGCATACTCTGTCATGGCATGGATATTGAGGAAGAAGAAGAAGATGATTGATGAACGTTTGACTTGAAGGCTGATCTCACCCCACCAAACTATTCGTCACTATAATATAAAAATTCATTCTCCCATCAAATTTGGAGAGGGGCCCCATTTAATTTTTGTTGAAGTTGATAGAAGCTAATCATCTCACCTCAAACTTCCAATTCCATAGATTTTGTTTATGTTTTTTCTTTCTTTAAGTCATACCTTGAAGTTAACATAAAACAATTTTTTTAATACAGACAAAAAATGAAAGGAAAACAATAACTTTTGGAGGGAGCGAGGTGAGAGTATTAGGTGTTAACATCATACATATCTATTAACCTCAATTTGAAAAAATCAAATGGAATCAAGTTTGTGACTAGGATGTGGACAATACAAGGGAGAACCAAATCATTTGTGCATAGATAAAGAGATAATTGCAAAAAAAAACCCTGATCTATTTTGTGTTTTGTAAAATTAACCTCGTGTATTGATTTTCACCAAATTGAACCTCCACCTATTTTCATTTTTGCAATTCAAACCTTCCGTCAAAGAGGTGTTAATATTTTTAACGGGATGCTAAGTTGGCTGCCATGTTGGCAGCTGACGTGGACACTGCATCATCCAACTGATATTTCCCATTTTTTTCATTGCAAATTAAACCCTGTATATTTGTTTGTCTTGCAAAAAGAACCTTGGTCAAATCGTAATTTATTTCCCGCCATTTCTATTGCAAATTGAACCTTATACATTTTTTTCTTTTTGCAAGATGAACCTTGATCGAATTACTTGTTAGCTCCCGCCTTTTTTATTGCAAAGTAAACCTTGTATTTTTATTTTTTTGCAACATAAACCCTGAGAGAAAACCAGATTTTGGCTATATATATACTCATTTCATCCTAAAAAAAAATAATCTCATTCTCTAACAATCCATTTCATTAATTATATTTTTTATTTCACGATGAACACAGTTCGCTGCCATTGTGGAAGGACGGCTGTCATACGAACATCATGGACGGATCAAAATCCAGGAAGTAGGTTCTTGGGTTGGGTTGGGAAAAATATGGTGTAAGTTATTGATTCATTTTTTTTGGATCAATTTCCCCCTCTCACAGTTACCGTTACATTTTTCGTCCAATTTTTTACAATATGACTAAATTACCCTTACTAACAAGTTTCTTATAGCTGACTTTTTAAGAAGTACAAAATAGAAGGGGTTAGTTGTTAATAGTATTTAAAAATGCATTTTGTCTCATCTTGAGGAATCATCAACCAAACCAGGGAATCATGTTAATCCAAAAGAACCAAAACCCCGGACTCACCCAACTACAAATCATCTATACCCCCCAAACAGTCTCACATCGACCCCCGCCCCTGAAACACCCCCAATTTTAGTTTTTCTTGGTCCCCAATAAACCATGCAATTATACAATTTTAGTGGCTATAATTCAGAGATGAATTTAGGGTCTTTCAATTCCTCGTCTGTTGATAATTACAAGACTTTGCATTCCTTTAGTTCCAAACCCAGTTGCCCAAAACAAAGAATTTTACAATCTCTGAAAACCCATTATTATTTTGATCCTCAGGAGGTGGGTGCGTCGAAATTCGGCAAAAAGGGGGTTTCTGTGAGGTCAAAGTCAAATGCAGTGTTGGAGAGTGATGGAACCCAACTAGAATCGAAGAAGAAGAACACTGGTTACAATTCCATTGTTATTGGGTCTGGAATTGGTGGGTTGGTGGCGGTGACGCAGTTGGCCGTGAAGGGAGCTCGGGTTTTAGCACTGGAGAAGTATGTGATTCATGGTGGGAGCTCTGGGTTTTATGAGAAACTCTCCTCTCAATTTACATGTAACTATTCTTTATCTACTCCGGCACCGTCATCAACAGATCCTCTGCCTCCTCAACCTCAACGGCATCCTCCTCATCCAAAAAAGTTTCTGACCGAATTGTGAAACTCTTTGCCATCGATCTCGACGGCAGGAAGCGCGAGATCATCGGCCTTACCGGCCAGACCCTCCTTAAAGCCCTAACCACCCGACACATCCATCTTCCAACTTTAACATCGTTTTCACCTCTCTCTAACCCACTTGACCTCGACAATGACGATCATCGGTTTACATAAACTCTTTTCTCAATTCACCCGTAACCCTTCTCTATCTTTCTACTCTCGCGCCGTCATCACCAGATCTTCCGCCTCCTCAACTCCAACGACATCCTCCTCATCCAAAAGAGATTCCGACTGAATCATGAAACTCTTCGCCATAGATCTCGACGATAGGAAGCACGAAATCATTGGCCTTACTGGACGGACCCTCCTTAAAGCCCTAATCAACCACCACCTAATCGATCCGACACATTGTGCGATGTTGGTGGACGGGATGGAGAGAAATATCAGGCTTTCAAAGGTTGAAGATGATTCCTTTTTTAATTGACACATTAACCTCCTATATTTTGGATATTTTGAAAAGTTAGCCCATATTAAACTTTTAAGGGTATTTTTGACATTTGAAATAATATTTGACGAAAAATGTAACGGTAATGGTGGGAGGGGGAAATTGATCTAAAAAATGAATTAAGGGATCACATGAATATGTTTTAGAGCCCGATGACCAAACTAATATTTTTGCTAATGGAATACAACCCAAAAACCTCCTTCCTTGATTTTGATCCGTCCATGATGTTCGTATGATAGCTGTCCTTCCACAATGGCAGCGAACTGTGTTCTTCCTGAAATAAAAAATATAATTAATGAAATGGATTGTTAGAGAATGAGATTATTTTTTTTTTAGGATGAAATGAGTATATATATAGCCAAAATATGGTTTTCTGTCAAGGTTTATGTTGCAAAAAAAAAAATTATACAAGGTTTACTTTGCAATAAAAAAGGCGGGAGCTAACAAGTAATTCGACCAAGGTTCATCTTGCAAAAAGAAAAAAATGTATAAGGTTTAATTTGCAATAGAAATGGCGGGAAATAAACAACGGTTTGACCAAGGTTCTTTTTGTAAGACAAACAAATGTACAGAGTTTAATTTGCAATGAAAAAAAGCGGAAAATATCAGTTGGATGCTGCAATGTCCATGTCAGCTGCCAACATGGCAGCCAACTCAGCATACCGTTAAAAAAATTAACACCACTTTGACGGAAGGTTTGAATTGCAAAAATAAAAATAGATGGAGGTTCAATTTGGTGAAAATCAATACACGAGGTTAATTTTGTAAAACACAAAATAGGTCAGGGTTTTTTTTTGCAATTATCTCATAGATAAAGGTTCATTTTTGTTTTCTGTTTAATGTTTTTACTTTTCAAAGATAAAGTAATACATTTTTTTAAATTTTTTGACCGTAGAATGAAATTCATTAATTTGATGACACAGTTGTAATCGGACACTTGAGGGAATTGACAAAACTACTTTGTCTGATCAAATATTGGAATTTTTCCCTGGGATTGTACTTTATGATAAGAGCCTTGTACATGGATATGTCAAAATTTGAGATCTGGTTAAACCAAAAGTAAGTAAAGCCCGAAATTTGGATGGATATTATCGGTTGGTAATATTAGTGCAATATATTATGGGTAAATTCGACTCGGTCATATCTCAAAGTTTTCGATTACTTCAGTTCAACATGTTTTTTTAAATTGAAAAAGGTATTTTTAGAGGTAAAAAAATATGATACTCTTAATAAACCGAAGATACGTTACGAAGATCACCGCGATACATTAATTTAATCCACTTTGTGCATCGTGTTACTGTTACATCAATTTATCATTCACTTGTGTTGTAAATACATTATTTATGTTTAAGTATTTTTGTAATTATAGCCAACTCAAATGACATTTATATATCTCCTTAATAATTGAAATTTTCAAATGTGGACCCAAAATTATTGTCTTGTTTTTTTTCGTCCGCCCTCCAAAAAAATTCTTGTTTAAAAGTTTTTTTAGGACAATATTTTTACTATTTTATCATTACTTTTTTTACTTTAATTATGTGACATATGTATATAAGTTTTAAAAGAAAACTACACATTACATCAATATTAATAATTAAGTTAATTATATATTTTTGGTTATCGAGCCAGATTAACTTTTCATCAAACTACTATGGTAAGAAATATTCCTTCCGTTCTGGGCAAATAGTCTATTATTATATTTTTGGTTGTTTCACTTAAAAGTGTAATTTTATTATTAATGAACTACTATAAATGTTATTTTTTTCAAAAGCTTAATTTTCAAACGTGGACTTTTTATGTGGAAGGAGTACCTTTTAAAAAAAACAAGTGTACGTTCAAACATAAGATATGATACTATTGTACACTATAAATACCAGTCCCTTAGTGAAGGCCTTAGTATACAATCCTCCACACACACACACAGAGGAGAAGAGAAAGAGAGGAAGATGGCAAGCTCTCAGCAAGAACAACAAGTGACCGGTGGGAGCAACCGAATTGTAGCCGTTGATTTACAAGAAAGCCACAAAGACTATGATCATCATCAAGAGGAGATTAAGCATCAGGTGATCTCTCTCTCTCATGCATTGCTACTTCATATATAATTCAATTCCTGGAATATTGTTTGTTTGTTATTAACATTGTTTTTATGTATAGAAACCTGGATGGAGAAATTTCCTCTCGTATGTTGGCCCCGGATTCCTTGTTTCATTGGCTTACCTCGACCCTGGCAATCGTAAGTCTCGTTTTTGTCTGTGTCTGTCTATTTGTCTTGATTTCGTCAGTCTAACTTAAAGTTGCATTGTGTATCATATCATCCATGTTATAGTGGAAACGGATTTGCAAGCAGGAGCAAACCATAGATACGAGGTAACTAATTACTCCCTCCGTTTTTTAAATATCGTCTTCCTTTACTTTTTCGTCTGTTATAAAATATGAACACGATTAGATAAGGAGTATTACAGATTGGATTGATTAATTTGTGGGTCATCAGAAATTAACTGTAACATATATATGATCTGATGCAGCTACTCTGGATTATCCTTATCGGATTAATCTTTGCTCTCATAATTCAGTCCCTAGCGGCCAATCTTGGTGTAAGCACAGGTAACATATATTCAAACTGAATATACTACTTATTAAAATCTTTATATGTATGTTGGTAGTAGTTCGTTCCCATAATTATATAACATGGTGAATTAATATACATATATAGGGAAGCACTTGTCAGAGTTATGCAAGGCTGAGTACCCAATATTTGTGAAATATTGTCTATGGTTGCTGGCTGAGGTTGCTGTTATAGCTGCCGATATTCCTGAAGGTATTCATTCATTGGACTTTTCTTTCTTGTTTTTTTTGATGTATCTAAATTATGCTATTTATGTATGTGTGTTTAACTAGTTAATTAATTAATTAATTAAAATTAATGGTGGTGCAGTGATTGGGACGGCCTTTGCACTGAATATACTATTCAGTATCCCAGTTTGGGCTGGAGTTCTTCTCACTGGTTTAAGTACTCTCCTCCTCCTTGGCCTGCAGAGATATGGTGTAAGTAGTTCATTCATTCTCTTCTTCATCCTCACTAATCTTTTCCAATTCTGATCCGATGGCCGGCCTAGATATATAGATTATCTGTTTACAACCACAAGCAATTAATTTTAGACAAAAACATAGAAAGACGGTCTTACCAATATTTTATGTGAAATGGATCCCCTTGACCGATCATCTTGAATTAGTGGATTGAGTTTTAAAAAATGAAACTTTGTCTTACAAATTAAGATCAGATCCGTAAGATGGTCTTATAGGGGGACTTACTCGCAATTATATATCTAACCTATACATGATCATATTAATTAGCTAGATACTTAGGGTTTGTTTGGTAATCGAACAAGGATAAACAGTATTATTAATCCCAGTATTATTAGTGATCTCGATATTAATCCTTACTCAGTTACTTGTATATCGGGGGTAGTTTTGAGATTTCAAATTTTAATCCCAATTTTTTTAGTGAGGGCGCTAATAATACCACTCTCCCACTTGGTATTAATAGTGAGGGAATAATGACTTTATCCGGATAACTTGAGCTATTAGTCCCGACCACCTATTCCATACCAAATATCAGACAACTTGGCTTATTAATCCTATCTGACCTTAATCATGACTACCAAACGACACCTTAGATTAACGTTTCACTCCACCATATGATCTACAATTACCTTACCGTCCATGAAACTTTTAAGACCCATTGACTATGTCTATCAAACACATTGACTAAATAAATAAGGAGAGATACGTAATTAGTTATAACAACTTTAAAATCTTCAACATTAATGGTTAATTTTCTTACCATCCATGAAACTTTTAAGACCCATTGACTATGTCTATCAAACACATTGACTAAATAAATAAGGAGAGATACCTAATTAGTTATAACAACTTTAAAATCTTCAACATAATGGTTAATTTTCTTAATTACTTGGGTCACCAACTTCAGATTTCGAAAATTTTACCTATTGCATTTCTGTAGCATTTTTTAAGATCATTCTTTTGCATTGCTCTAAATATCGGCCTAGGCACCGCTCATGCGCCCATAAATTTGATAAATAGGCTATGCGCCCCCTAGGTGGTCTAGGCACCCAACTGCTTATTTTTCCTAATATTTTGAACATTTGAATGATATTAAACTGTTGATTTTACTTTCAAAATTTAACATTATAATTTAATCATTATTTTAAAATTATTTGGTGATATTTATACCATTAGTATATTTGAAGGTTTAATGCATATTAATTAGGTTATGATAAAAAAATTTTAAAAATGATAATTATGTCTTATTTCCTTGACCCAGCCTAAGTACTGGTTTGATGCCTAATACCCACCTAACGATTTTTAGAACACCGTTGTCCTTTTGCATAATTCGGTACAAAATTGATTTCCTTTTTCCATGTAGCAGATAGAGTTCAACAATTTGACCAAAAAAGAAAAGAAAAAAAAAAGAAGAGGATAGAGCTCAACTCAATCACTCCATTGCAATGTTCAAGTTAATATACTACACAGAGATAAGTGAGAAGATAACAGTCAAACATGATGAACTAAATTATAATATTAATATAGATGACATAACAAGAGAAAGACAAGTAATCATATGCTTAAACTAAATTATAATATTAATATAGATGACATAACAAGAGAAAGACAAGTAATCATATGCTTAAACTAAATTATAATATTAATATAGATGATATAACAAGAGAAAGACAAGTAATCATATGCTTAAACTAAATTATAATATTAATATAGATGATATAACAAGAGAAATACAAGTAATCATATGCTTAAATAGAAGTCGGTTATAGGTCTTTTTTTTTTTCACATTTTTTTCTCCTAAGAGGGGCATGTGAAGGGATCGAACCTGAGACCTCACACTTTGTGAAGCCCCATGTCTACCACTGGGCCATCCCTTAGGGGCCGTCAGTTATAGGTCATATCCATATACTCTCTTTCAGTTTCTAATCTACCATATTTGATTTTTCACTTTAATTGATGGTCTCATTCTCACATGGTTTATTTGAATGCACACTATCCTAAAATTTTATAATATAATTAATTATTATTTTTAATCAGCGTGTCAGATTAACTAAGACAAATAAGCAAACAGATAAGTATATTTTCTATTACTACCAACGACGACGACTACGATGATGTAATAACGACTACTACCTACCAATAACGATGTGTTGTTCTATTCTTAAGAAAGAAAAAAGAAAGAAAAAAAAAGTGTTCCACTTTTGCCTATTGTTTTAGCTAAAAGAGAAAGCCAAACCTAAAAGTGAAATGCGATCATAAATAGGTTAAACACCATTCATTGATGAAGCTATCTTTTTGTAAATTGAATTCCCAAAATATATATGTTGATGTGCGAGTGCAGATTTATACCTTCCCCTCGGCTCCCACCCCTATAGCAATAGAACATACTAATTGAGAGGTAGTAAATGCTATACATGAAACAGAAGATAAGACCTGACCAGTTATCCGTCCATGAATGTGGTCCAGAACTGAAGTGTTTTGGGAAATTTCAATTTTCGAAATTTGTAGTTTTATCATCCAAATAATCAATTCGAGCATACGGGGTTACGCTAGCATTTACTCCCTCTATTCTGGGCCGGATAAAAACTTCTCGTTTGAAAGTAAATTTTTTTTAAGTAAAACGATATTTTTAGTAGTTCACTAATATTAAAATGACACTTTTATGTTTTTATTTTTTAAAAATGAACTATTTAATTAAGTGAAACATCCAAAATAAAATAGTAAACTTTTTACTTATAACGGATGAAATAATTAAGTTAAAATTTTCAATAGTAGCAGATCTACTTATGGTTCACACGTGACAAAATTAAAGTGAAATTATTTTTGGAACGACGTACTACGATTAAAAAAGAAAATGAATGGAATATCAAATATATGCTTTAGATTCTTTATTTGAATGATCTACTACTCTACTATCTATCTACTATCTACTATATATATATATATATATACACACACACACACACACACTACTACAACTACTACTACTACTATTACTATTACTATTACTATTACTATTACTACTACTACTACTATAAAAGTTTAGATTGTTTCTTACAACTTAATGTATGGACAAAACTAACCATGGACCTAATAAACATCCACAATAGAATTAACGTTAAACAAATAAAATTTGTCATAAGTAGAAATTAATGTATAAACATAAATAACCATAGATTTAATAAACTATTCACCATTAATTATTGCTAAACAAATAAATTTGCATGAGCTAATCAATTCTTTAAAGGATGAAATTGAATTTGGTCTCTCAACGTATATCTAACTTTAAATTAGATCCTAACGTTTTTAATTATATTCATTTTGTCTCATATGTTGATTTTTTTGTCATATTCTCTCCTCGTGTCATTACCATTACAAATGTCATACAATATATTTGAATATCACGAAAATAACTATAATAACATATTTGTTAATGCGTATAGAGATATTTTGGAAATCATTTGCGTGTTTAGTGATTATCAGTGAACAAATTAAAAAGAAATGAGTTACGAAAAGAAGCTATACTTTTAAGATGATCACGGAAAAAATGAAAAATACAGTATTTGTTGGAGAAGAAAGCTAAAGTTTACAGTTATTGAATTGAATATTTTGACTATTACAATTAGCCTTAAAATGAACATATTGATACCTAACAAACCACTAATCAGTTAACTAAACAATTGTTGTTAGGATTTTCACTATCCTTTCGGTGTTGAAATTTTTGAATAGACCTTCATATGTTAAGAAATGTACAGAAACCCATAGATATATATTAAATTTAAAGTAAATATATTATCTTTGATTATTTTATTTCTTAATATGAATATATAACTTTTTAAAAATAAATATAAAATGTACTATTAATCAGTTATCTTCAAATTAACCATATTATGAATATTTATATTTTTCGAAGTAAGGTCACTTAATTTGAAAATGAGATTTCAATTTTGCTTTGAGTTTGTATAAAAAAATAAATATAATGAATGAAATTTCTTTAATTATTAGATTTTGAAAGCTTTAATTCTATTTATCCTCATACTAGGTACGATAATACACTATTAAAAAAAGGTGGGTCTATTTTCACTATAAATTTTTTACTTATTCAATACTTTACTATTTATTGCATCAATTAAACACATGTTTGAACAAAATTACCCTTTAATTATTTGTCTTTGTTAAGTTATCTAACAATGTTACCTACAAAATTTTCTAAGTGAAAAAATATCCAATGATATTTGGTTACTGTCCACATAAATAACATAATTATTTATTTTTTATTTTTCCTAAATTTTTTATCCATAAAATTCATGGCTAGGGTCACTTACATAATAAAAAACTAATATTAAAAAAATATTTTTTATCAACCAAATATTAAGAAAACGTGGGATCGTTATTTATTGAAATAAAAAAAATAGAATTAGATGAATTATATGTTATAATTGTAAAAAAAATATTATCCAATAGTAAAATCATATTTTGATACCATATAGTAAAGCTTTGTACATTTTGCCTACCATAACATTGATTCTAAATATTAATTATGAATAGATTAACCGATAATCAATTCATTACTAACCATATTATTATTATTGAATTTATGTTTATATAAAATAATGTTTAAATCAAATTAATATTTTATTATTGTATCGAAGTATCACATAATCCCTTCGTTTTTAAATAATTTTCTTCCTTTTTTTCTTTTCTAAAATAATTGTCTTCTTTCATAACTTTCCTTTTAAAAAAACAATTTTACTACTTTACCCTTACTTTTTCCACATACTTCAATTATAACCACATACAATAGGGCATTAAAGAAAAAAATCATGCATTACACCAATATTTATAATACAGTCAATTATTTTTTCTTAACGGTGTGTCTGGTCAAAAGAGACAATAATTTAGAAACAGAGGGAGTATAATTTAGAAATAACAAATATATTGCTCAACTTCAAATAACAAGCAATTAATTAATAGACAGTTTTGTCCAAACATACATACGTTAAAAGTAATAACTAATAATGTGGTAGATAATTACAAAATGTAATAGAAATAGCATCTCACTAAAAAATCATTAACAACACGTGTAACGTGCATACACTGTGCGTGCAACCTGCGTACACTTGACTAGTACTAGTAAAACTCAGTATAATCTTCAATTTGGTTACAAATGAATTTATTTGTGGGTTATAGGTGAGGAAACTGGAACTATTGATAGCAATATTGGTGTTTGTGATGGCTGCATGTTTTTTTGGAGAAATGAGTTACGTAAAGCCTCCGGCAGCCGATGTTCTTAAGGGAATGTTTATACCTAAGCTCTCAGGCCAAGGCGCCACCGGTGATGCCATTGCCCTTCTTGGCGCCCTCGTCATGCCGTATGCCCTTCTTTGTTTCAAGCTATATATTGTTTTGTGATCGTTTATGTTAATTAGACTAAGCTTTTAGATTATTGTGTTCATTCATGACAGGCACAACCTTTTTCTTCACTCAGCTCTTGTACTCTCTAGGAAGATACCAGCTTCTGTCCGTGGCATCAACGTAAGTTAACAAATAAATATTGCTCAATTTGTGGCCCAAATCACACACATAAACACACAAAAACTAGGACTTGCTATTAATAGCAAGTGATTCCCTAACTAATTTTTTTAATTTTAACCTTGCAATATTTTTTTTCACGTATAGGATGCCTGCCGATATTTCTTGATAGAGAGTGGATTTGCTCTGTTTGTTGCATTCTTGATTAATGTATCAATCATCTCGGTTTCGGGCACTGTTTGCTCAGGGGATAACCTCTCACAAGAAGAACAGGATCAGTGCAACGATCTAACCTTAAACTCTGCCTCTTTCCTACTCAAGGTTTAAAACCCACAATTCCAAAATATCATCAATTTTCATAATTGAGTAAAAATAATTTTAAAAAAAATGTGTAGAAAAGAAAAGATCTAGTGGAGTATTTCGTAAAACTCATATACTTCAATCTCTGGCAGAATGTTTTAGGAAAGTCGAGCTCAACAGTTTATGCCATTGCCTTGCTAGCCTCGGGGCAAAGCTCCACCATCACAGGCACTTATGCTGGACAATACATCATGCAGGTAAATCTAATTTAGACTTCTTAATTACTTCATCGGATACTTGAAGAGCTCCATACAAGCTCAACCTAATATAAATGAGTAGGCCTCCGTGAGACTGTTTTACGTATCCTAATCTGTAAGACAGAACTTCATTCTCTCACAGCTCAACTCACCTACACACCTTGAATTAGATCAAGGGATCTGTCTTACAAACGTAAACTTAATAACGTCTTTATTATGTTTTTGTTTGTAAATTATGCATTTTCAAGTGCACAAAACTGGCTTGCCTGCAGGGTTTCTTGGATTTAAAGATGAGGACATGGACAAGGAATTTGATGACCAGGCTGATTGCCATTACGCCAAGTCTAATTGTCTCAATAATTGGTGGGTCTTCTGGAGCCGGCCGCCTTATTATCATAGCATCGGTATGTTGATAATTACTTTGATATTTCTCATTTCTGTAATTAATCTACTCTGAATGAATCTGATGTCTAAAAACCAAAATCTAATTAAACAATTTTGCAGATGATTTTGTCATTTGAACTTCCATTTGCTCTCATCCCTCTCCTTAAATTCAGTAGCAGTGCCACCAAGATGGGCCCACACAAGAACTCAATATATGTAAGTATATATTTCGTTCTTAATTGTCGTGTTTGATTATTTTAAAATGTAAATTTAATGTATATATAATTATTAAATTTTTTAAAATTGTTAAAAGCGTAATTAGTAATACCAAAAAGAGGGTAAAGATAAACGTTAAACTTTCATTTACAAACTACTAGTTTGATTTTAAAAAGACGATAATTTAAGAAAACGAAGGGAGCATTATATACTATTAGCTGTGCCTGTAACAATGGATGACAGTGTAATACAATGAGTAAAATTTTCTTATCTACTCCATTCGTTCATTGGGAAAGTCACCGTACACATTTGGCTCCAACCCCGTACAAGATTCTCATCATTAATACTTCTTTCCTACCAAAATTAGTTCTCTTTGAAAAATTGTCTCATTCCAATGATTTTTTTATTTGACAACACACTTATTATTTTACTCTTTTAGTGATTATATGATACTTTTGTTTTTGTTAAAAAGCGCTTATGAATCGTTATAATTATTTGTTAAAAGAAAAACTTGAAAATTAGTATTCATATTTTTATGTATATTTCATAAAAGGATGAAATGAAGACAATCAAATATTTATTAATAAATAGTTGTCTTCATGTTTAAAAAAAAAACAAAAAAAGCTTAAAATTTTGGCTTTTTGGCTTTTGGTTTTTCAATGCATAAAGGGTGTTGTACCTTACTTATTGGCTTTTGGCTTATAAGCTGAAACAAACACTTTAAATATGACTTTTCAAAAGCCAAAAGCCAAAAGTCACTCCAAATAAGTTGCAACAAACGAGCACTTATTATTTTACTCTTTTACTTATAAGGATACTTTTACCATTTTAATTATGAGCCCACATATTTAAAGATTTTAAAAGAAACTACACAATATATCAGTATTAATTATTAAGTTAACTGAATTTCCTTAATCTGTGTGACGGATTAAACATGACAATAATTTTGGGATGAAACAAGTAATTAGTACGGAGTATTGTTACTACAACCAAGAGGGGAATATGTCTTATTATTGCCGATTGGCAGTGTAAAATCTTTTTTACATAAGTGATTTTTGGATCATGCACATGACCAACAAAAATCTAAAAAAATTCAAGACAAAAATTGTAATTGACACCCATCATGTTCCAAGGGTCATTTGTGTAAAAAAAAAAAAATACACCCCCGGTGAATGAAAAATTTTACTCTTAAATTAAGAGAGGTATTGCGACCGATGTTCAGTCCAACAAACCAATTAAGGTTTTTTTTTTAATATTTAAATAATGCAGATTATTGTGTTTTCGTGGACACTGGGGCTAGGGATAATCGGCATCAACATCTACTACCTAAGCACAGCCTTCGTCGGGTGGATAATCCACAATGACTTGCCCAAAGTTGGAAACGTGCTCATCGGACTCATAGTATTCCCCATCATGGCCATCTACATTGTCTCCGTGATCTACCTAATGTTTCGTAGAGACACTGTAGTTACGTTCATCGAGCCAACAAAGCTCGACCTAATCACCCAAGCACGCATGGAAAGCGGTCAAGTTAACTCTGAGGGAGGACTCGAGTTGAGGAATGCTCATTATAGAGAGGATCTTGCCGATATCCCATTGCCACAATAGAGGATCTTATGCAAACAAGTTTCTCCTTTATGTGATTGCTTCTATCTAATTAAGATGGACGAGATTGGTCGGGAAGCCTAGCTAAGAAGAAGTTTTGTTTCCCGAAAAAAATTCCCATTTATGCTAATAGCTTGTTGTAGTTGGAATGATTGTTGATTGCGTTGATGCAAGTTTAATACTTATGTTGACCTTTTTATTGGTCGATATGTATGTGTATAGGTACGCAATAGAGGAGTTGATAGAAATCAAATGCATAGCTCGTCGTATTGTTTAACTGACGGAGCCTGTGATCATGTTAGCTAAATGTTTCAAGTATATACATATATATATACATATATTGTCGAAAGAATGAGTCAATATTGAATATTTAGTTATTGTTTCTTGCTTTTTATTGAACAAGTTCACTTTTGTCAACATAAACTATAAGATTATATTGTTGTGGATGAAGAGTTATAGGGCTATATGATCTGAAAGAGATGTAGAGTTGTTTTTTTGCTTCTTTGAAAAAGATAGATTTATTCACAAGTGTTGGAGCCTGTAGCCCGAGCAACATTATCCAGCATATATGCTCCCCACTCCGAGCATGAATGCTCACCAGACAAGGAGCTAGGGGCCACTGATGTGCCCGGCCCAAGCCGGGTTACGAGCGAAGCACGAGCTAGCATCACGTGTCAGTCACGAGCATAATTAGTATGGGGTCCCCCAGTCTAGCGGACAAAGTAACCGAGGTATCGAGCAACGAACATAGTAACTCCCGTCTAAACTTGGCCGGGAACAGGCCTTGCCTGTCTGACCAGGGGCCAGGCCCAGGGCCAACACTCATATCGAGCAAAGAATCAGATTCATCCCGTCCAGACCTGGTCGAGCACTGGCCTAGCCTGCCCGACCAAGGGCCACTCCCGGGATCTACATTTACCTCAACTCAATCTACATCAAATATCCGGGCAGAGCCTTGCTCACCCGGGCACACATCAAGCAGGAAACTCCGGAAACTTGCTCTCCAAGACAAGTTAAAGGTTTCCATATCCGAGCAGAACACTTGCCTTATCTGCTCCTGCATTCACGTAGCCAGCCGCCTATCATGCCTACAATTTAGGGATTCTCTCATTGATTGATTAGGTATCTATGGAAACTAAATCCCACCAGGATTCTAGGTCATTAAGGGCCTATAAATACCCCTCCATAAACCACAAAGAAGGTGCGTACACTTCCTTGAGCCTAGAACCTCTGTCAAATTCTCTTTTGACCCTTACACACGATACTTACTCTCACGCCGGAGTGTTTTCGTGAGGCCAAGCCTTGCACTTCCACTAAGGTGTTCTCGTGATCTTAACCAGGTTCAAGGAAGCAGATGAAGCCCAGATATCCTATCCATCACACGGATGGCCCAAGCTTTATTTTTGTCACATCAGTTTGGTTCCGTTACCGGGAACCTCGAAGTTTCAGGACTTTCGTCAAAGTTTTCTGGTGAGATTCTTGAAAATCTGTCTATTTGCAATGGCTGATAAAGGTAGCAAACATCATGCCACCGTTAGTAACCACCAGACTGGAAGCCAAGAGGCTGGTAACAATAATCCACCACCAGGCGATTTGCCACTAAGGGCACCCCAAGGGGTGCAAACAAGGAATCAAAAAGTGGCTGCTTGGCACGCGGCTCATGGTAATGATGTGCCGTATGTTGAGGAACAGATATCCCAGCATGCCAGCCAAAGTCACGCTAGCCAACGTGATGCCAAGCAAGTTATCAATGAGAAGCGCGATGCTCGTGCGCTAGATCTCAGGACGCAGCTAAATCGCCAACGAAAACATGGTCAGGGCAGCCACGAGAGTTTGCCCGGGCAAACGCCTAACCAACAGGCTGCTGCTCTGGAAGTCCAAGTGGAGGATTATAATAAGATGTACACGCTCAATCAGCAAATGCTCACCTTGTGTCACGCCCCGGATCCAGTTGCAGATTTGGTGATGTCCGCTCTCAGCAATCAAGCAATCGTTGGTGGTGGCCAGGCTTCCCTACATTTGACCGCTCCGACCAGACGGATCCCTTCCGTTATTCACATACCTTCGGAGAAAGCCGATGAGGTGAAGCGAGCAGATGATCAGGCAGAGAGCAAATACAGCCGTCAGAATCTCTCCCATGGACATCGTCGTCGGGATGAGCATCATGATAGGGAAGAAATACATAGCCACCGTAGGGCCCGTGAATACACGGAAAGAGAAGCCCACCGCCCTAGGGATAGGGCTCAAATTGATAGAGAAGTTGGGGTATCTTATGATCCAACCTTCTGTCCGCTAACCGCTAGGCACTCTAGAAGTCCACACAACCAGCAGTCTGAACATGACCCGCTCATCTAGGCTCACGTTGGATGCCGAGAAACGCCTGT
Organism: Codonopsis lanceolata; assembly: GCA_013146195.2. Lineage (NCBI taxonomy): Eukaryota > Viridiplantae > Streptophyta > Magnoliopsida > Asterales > Campanulaceae > Codonopsis > Codonopsis lanceolata. The sequence continues at coordinate 149,077,845 of CM028378.1, read as the reverse complement.
CCGAGCGTATTGAGGCTATGAAACGAGATATGGCGAAACAAATGGCTAATTTAGCCGTGGCCAAGCCCGACTATGGGGCCACTAAACCGGTGGAGGGCAGCCCGTTCACTCTAGAGATCGAGAATACGCCACTCGCGCAAGGGGTTATTTTCCCACAATTCGAAAAGTACTTTGGGAAAACATGGGCAAGTAGGGGTGAGCAGGGCCCATCAATGCCCATCAAACCCGTTAAAGCCCGTCAGTGCCCGGCCCATGGAACCCGTGCCCATGGGCACTACATAGTACTGGGCTTTAGATGAGTCAAATGTTCGTGGTCTCGGGCTCTATTGGGCCTTCAACTGCTCTCTGCCCGTTATGCCCGGCCCGGCCCGCCCTCTTCTATGATAACTTTTTTTAATTATAGATCTTTGACCAAATCCTATCTATTTAATTTATGTGTATTATATTATTACTATATTTATATATTATAAGTTATAAATTATAATCTATAAATATAGTAATAGTATAATACACTTCAACTAATAAAGTTATTGCTAAAAATAAAAACCTAAAAGTCAAACCCTATTATTTTAATAATTAATTACTCAATCATCTATACATCTATTGATATTCTATTCTCAATCTCATCACATGCAAGATTAAAATTTGACATCGGTAATGTCGAGCTATATAAATTCGTTTACTACATACTGAATTTATATTTTAACTTAGTTGTTTCTCTTCCTTTTCTTTCACTTCAACCGTGTTTTATTTCAAATTTGCAAGTATAATAGTTTGAAAAAAAAAAGTTCATGGCAATGAATTGATGGGCTGAAAGCTGAGACCCAAAGTTTGAATGAGAAAACAATAAAATTATTTAAAAACATAAACAAATGGGCTGAAGACCGTGCCTGCCCGTGCCCGTCCAATGCCCGTCTGAAGCCCGTCCACTAATGTCCGTGGGCTGATCAATAGTAATGGGCTTTTAAATCTCATGTCCGCTGCTTGATGGGCCCATACTGGGCATTGCCAATGCCCGCGGGCTTAGGGCCCGTGCACACCCCTATGGGCAAGCGACTGGCTCAGATCATTCGAGGCACAGATTCAGATGGTCATCGATGTGGAAGCTCTGAAGATGCGAGCATTTGAGGGTGCTCTCCAGGGACCAACGCCCAAAAACCAGTTCAATCTTGCTAAGATTAAGCAAGGCGACAATGAGTCCTATGGAAGCTATCTAAAAAGATTCGAGGAGATGCTCGACCAAGTAACTACTACTAGTGACCCGGAGATCATGTTTTGCTACCTTGACAACATGAAAGCAGGACCACTGAAAATAATGCTGGCCACGCCAGCTGACCAGAGCCAGGAGGGCAACAACCGCTCGCGTAGAGACAGAAAAAGAACATCCACCCCCGAACAGAGATTCAGGGAAGCGCATTTTACCCCACTGAATACTACACGGGAAGAGATCATGTTCCAGGTGGGGGACGCGCTGCCAGTTCCCTACCCGCTTGACCCCGAACTCGCTCACACCAGGGACAACACAAAGTATTGAGATTATCATCATGGTAACGACCACACAACGGAAGAATGTATAGTGTTGAAATGGGAAATACAAAAAAAGATCAATGCGGGCAGGTTGGACCGCTTCAAAAGGGATCAGGGCGCGGGAAATAACACAAACAATTACCGACAAAGGAGACCCCCAAGAGGAAGCGGTGGTCAGGCCCCTCGAATTCAAGGGGTGGTGAACATGATCCGTGAAGAGCTCCCGTCCATCACTCAGCTCGGGAAGCACATATACTCCTTGTCCAAAGCTATCAATACACCAACAGTACAACGGGCAGGGGAGCAGAGCATTTTCTTTACCCGTAGCGAGCTGGCAAGTGGCATCTGAGCAACCGCTGGTCATTTCCTGTCTGGTAAACAATTGGCAAGTTCATAGGGTGCTCCTCGACACCAGGGAGTGCAGGGACATCATGTATTATTCCTGCTTCAAAGGACTAGAGTTATCAAACGCTCGACTCAAGCCTTACATGGGAAAGCTTGAAGGATTCACCAACCATCAAGTGAGCGTCAAGGGCACCATTGAGCTCGAAGTCTTCATGGGAGATGGGGACACAAACTCGGACATAGATGATCACATTCCTGGTAATTGATCTCAAATCTGCCTACAACTGCATCCTGGATGCCCCGGCCATGGCCAAGTTTCAGATGGTCACCTCCATCCCCCACCAAAAGGCTAAGTTCTACACAGAGGAGGGAGTGGGTATCCTCAATAGCAAGCCGCAGGCAATATGGGAGTATGTTCGGGATTCCCAACGGAAGAAGTAGAAACTGATCATGGACATTCCCGACCAGACAGTGGTAGCTCTCGAAAAATAGGTTCCAACCGATCATGGAGCCTTCTGAAGCAGTGGACCCCATGGAAACAGGGGAGGCCGAGCAAGCCATTGACCCATTGCCTCAGCGAGGATCGGTGTCTCGTGACCTGAAGACATCGAGATGGACACTCTGAAGTGCGAGGCGAGCACAATTCTGCCGGAGGGTGAGGGTGGTGGAAGAGATCGTCATTAATCCTGCATACCCCGAGAAGAAAATCAAAATCTGGAAGGCCATGATTCTCGAAGCTCGGGAGATGTTGATTGAGCTACTTAAGAACAGCCTGGATGTGTTCGCATGGACAGTCGAAGACATGCAGGGAATCAGCGAGAGTGTTGCCCGCCACGACCTGAACGTGGATCCAACTTTTCGGCCTATTCAGCAACGGCCAAGGCAGTACTCCCGAGAGAAAAATGCAACGATCAAAACAGAGGTCGAGAAACTTCTTAAAGCGGACATCATTGAGGAAATCTAGTATCCAACCTAGTTGGCTAACGTGGCAATGGTTAAGAAGACCAATGACAAATGGTGGATGTGCGTCGACTTCACGGGCCTCAACAAAGCTTGCTCGAAAGACTACTACCCGCTGCCACGTATTGATGTGCTCGTAGACGCCATAGCCGGTTTTGAGATGCTCAGCTTCTTGGATGTGTATTTAGGGTACCACCAAGTAAGGATGAACGAGCAGGACAAAGCGAAGACAGCTTTCCGGGTAGCCGGCGGTCTCTACTGCTACAAAATGATGCCCTTCGGGCTGAAGAACGTAGAGGCCACTTATCAGCACATGGTTAACAAGGTTTTCGGTTCTCAGCTCGGGAGAAACATGGAAGCCTACATTGATGATATGGTCATCAAAACCAAAGGCCACGACCATACTCTAGACCTAGCAGAAACGTTTGCCAATCTGCACAAACATAATATGAAGCTAAATCCGAGCAAGTGCGCGTTCGGGGTCCGAGTAAGGAAATTTCTCAGGTTTATGGTCAACCAGCGCGGGATAGAAGCGAATCCGGATAAAATTCAGGCTTTGCTCCAGATGGAACAACCTTACTGTATCAAACACATTCAGCAGCTAAATGGCAGAGTCATTGCCCTTGGCCGTTTCATCTCTCGATCAGCGAAAAAATGCCTTTCGTTCTTCAAGGTCCTGTGTGGCAACAAAGGTTTCGAATGTGCAAAATGCGCCAAAGCCCTCGAGCAGCTCAGGGAATATCTTGTCAAACCACCCCTCCTTAGTAGCCCCGTGCCCAGAGAGCCCTTATACATGTACTTAGCGGCCACAGACCAGGCTGTGGCTACTGTTTTAGTTAGTGGAGGAGGTAGGAATTCTAGGGCGGAGGTAGGAATTCAAAAACATGTGTACTATGTATCAAAGGCCATCAATCCTGTTGAGGGTCATTATTTTAATGTAGAAAAATTGGCCTACCCGCTTGTAATAGCTGCCCGGAAACTAAGGGCTTATTTTTCTGCACATGTAATTATAGTATACACAGACGCTCCACTGCGCAAAGTACTCCACAAGCCTGATTCATCGAGAAGGCTCTTCAACTGGTCGATCGAGCTAACTGAATTCCACATCGACTACCTACCTAGGCGGGTAATCAAAGCCCAAGACTTAGGTGACTTCTTAGTGGAAACAAGCTTTACTCAGCAAGAAGAGCCCGAAGCCCAACAACCAATAGAGTCTGAGCACGAGCAGCTCCCACGGCCTCGGCCGGCCTATTATTGGGATCTCTATGTAGACGAGGCAGCGAGAAAGGTCGGGAGCGGAGCTAGCATCCTTCTCATAGCTCCCGACCAGACCACAAAGTTCAAATTGGCACTACGATTCAAGTTCCCTGCCTCCAATAATGTGGTTGAATACGAAGCAATGATCGCTGGTTTGGAACTCGCAGCCGACATGGGCGTAGCAGCAGTCACAATATACTCGGATTCACAACTAGTAGTGAACCAAGTCCAGGGGGAATATATGGTGCATCACCCCTCCCTGGCCAAATATTGTGAGCTTGTCAAGGAAATCTTGAAGAATTTCAAGTTCTGGGAGATCATCAGAGTTGACCGAGCTGATAACGTGCAAGCAGATTACCTGTCCAATATCGCTGAGGCAAATCTAGCTCTACTAAATCCATCGGTCATGATCAAGCACTTGGAAACTCCGGTCATTGACAGACCAGTGATAATGGACATTGAGCCAACAGTCAGGAGTTGGATTGATGACTACAAGGACTACATCGAGCAAGAAATTCTGCCCATGGACAAAGTCAAAGCCACAACAGTCCGGACCCAAGCTTGTCGCTACTCGGTAGTGAGGGGAATCCTATATAAGCGATCTAAGGTTAGACTTATGCTTCGTTGTGTCCCCCCAGAATTAACTGAGGGCGTTCTATATGAGGTCCATGAGGGAGAGTGTGGGGGCCATCCGAGCACTAGAGCCTTGGCAGAGAAGGTTCTTCGCGCGGGATACTACTGGATTACCCTCAGAAAAGACGCGGAGAAGTACGTCCGCGAGTGTGACAAATACCAGTGTTATGCGGACATACCAAGGTTGCCTTCCACCACGTAAACCCCTATGGTCGCTGCTTGGCCTTTTGACATGTGGGGAATCGATCTCATTGGTCCATTCCCGCTGATACAATACAAGTACAAATACATAGTCGTCACTATCGACTACTTCACCAAGTGGATCGAAGCCAAGCCATTGGCCACCATTTCAGAGGCAAACGCCATCAAATTTGTCCATGATCAGGTATGCTGCCAGTTTGGTCTTCCGCAGTCAATCATTTCTGATCATGACACTCAGTTTTCAGACAAGTTCACAGCCGAGTGTGCTCGCCTGGGCGTCAAACATTGGCAATCATTCGTCGCTTACTGTTGGAATATGCTTATTGATAATTTAGCTATCACCTTGCATATTCTATACATGTTGATTTGCTTGCCCCCATTACAAATGAGTCATCACGAGTGGCTAAAAGGTCTGCGTACCGGTTAGCGTGGCAACTCGTATGATATCACATAGGTCTTAGATTAGGTGCAACCTGATCAAGTCCTACCTTCCTACATGATGATTAAAACAGACCAGCACTTCAGATGCACTTAGCACCGAAAGACATGCAGCTATGTCAAAAGCCTTCAGTGATAAAGATCGGCAGACATGCTACAAGTTAAACTGCTCACACCAGCAGACATCAGTTCTCCTGAAACGGAAGACTTGTTTCACTTGCTCAAAGCATTCCACCGGCAGACTTTAAAATTTGCACGTGCTACAGAGAAAAGTCAAGAAGCTGCTCAAATCAAGACAAATATGTCCATACCTCAAAAAGCCTGACATACTTAAAGCTACAAGATTTTCTCTCACTCAAGTAGTCTGTTAAAGTCAAAAAACAATTACTTTATTGAACAGACCACCTGGCAGTGCAACAGACATCAGACCTACTCTTCAGAGACTTATCAACACGGTCTGACAGACAACAAGTTCCAAATATCTACAGGACTAAATCTCTGCTCCAAACAGTCAAAGATCTAATGGACAAAGATCTCTATCCGATAGTCTTCAACCACTATATCTCTAACGGGTAGAAAACTTCAAGTCTTCATCTCTCAACGATCATATTGAGTCTCGCCTATATAAATCCTCTCTCTTGCCCAAAAATATATACAGTGTGTGAGTGACATCTAAGATCATCAAACGATACACTGTGAGCAACGAGTAACTCAATATACTCAAGAACTTCAAAGAAAAGAAATCTTCAAATAGATCGTCTTCACCAATGTATCTCTGATTTCTACATAGATTGTAGTGAACTCATCCAGATCTTAGCAAAACACCTTCAGTGAATTGCTAGGAAGAAAAGCTTGGAAAAGATAAGAGACTGACCAGAAACTTCAATAGACAGAGATCAAGATATGAAGATTGATGTTAGATAATATCTGACAAAAATGAAGAGCTGTCTGTAGATATTGCATTCATATCTTCATATTTGTATTCCAATACAAATGATGTTGATTGTGCAATAATCAATCATCATGGAAGGTCGAGTGTTTTGCACTCACTCGTTCAGATATATTTTTTATATCTGAACGACCATAAAAATCCCTTCCTTCTCATAACTGTTTCTCGTTCTCATCTCCTATTGTCCTTTGCAACTTAAAGATCCTTGAATGGATAATTAAGTAAGGATTGAGACTTGGGAAGACGAAGCCATAAACTGTACATAGATTATTTAGACTGATGTAATATGTAATTTATCTTTAAATAAATTCATATGTTCTTACAAATACTTTATCTCTCAGTCCTTATATATCTATGAGCTTTTTATAAATGATTTATCTTTAGAAAAGTCATTCTCTAATTGATTTCCAAAACTTGCATTTAAGAACACATGAAAACCAAAGCATGTAAATTGTCTTGACCGGAATCACCTTCGACCCATTGTGGTCAAGCTGTTAGTAGCATACTAGGGCTACCTACCATAACACCAAAACCCCTCTGAAAGTCTGAAACCCTTTTTAAAGCCCACCATGTGCTGAAATTCCTTACCAAAACTAAGATCTTCCGATGTCCCAGCCAAACAAACTATCCTCATCCAGCTTCCCAAAACTAAGGGCTATTTCATTTTTATATCCACCAAGAATGATTATCCCTTTGGCCCAAAAAGAGAGATAACACTCCTCAACTGCTATGATGATGCTCCAAAAAAAAGAGAAAAGAAGAACAAAAAAAAAAGAAAAGAAAAAAAGAAAAAATCTCTCTTGAGCAAATCCATCATTTGTACATCTCCTTCTTACCCAAACTAATTTGGGGCTTCTCAGGAAAAATCAACACATACGCTTTTAGATGTGGGATAAAAGGAAAAAGAAAAGCCCACCATACACAAAAGCCAAAGTTATACCCAAAGTCACATCCAAAAAGCCTACCATACTCAAAAACCAAAAAGCCAATTATCCATCCAGAATCCACAGCCTAAAAAGCCAACCAACGATCAAATTATTGATCGCCTTGTAACAGAAACCAAATACATAAAGAGACCTTCTAACCTCAAAGCCAATCCATCCCCAAAAAGTTTAAGTAGAACACCTTGAACCAGTCACGATCGACAGCTCTACTTCAATCGGTTATAATGTGATCTGAGTCTAAGATGGACTCCCTGCTAAGACACATGAAAACGTCAAAAGATAACTATCAAGTAGGGTCCATAAACCATCAACCTGGTAATACTCGGTGATAAGGTGAACTCTGAACTCCGGCTCTCTTTCTTACTCCGCAGAGTCATCCTCATATCCTATGCCCTTGATTTTCTCGAAAAAAAAAAAAAAAAAGGAAAGAAGAAGAAAACAAAAAAAAAAGAAGAAAAAGAGAAGAAAAACAAGGGGTTTTCCCTTCGTCCACTTCCTTCTGAGGTCATTCATATCCATTAAAAAAAAAAAAGGTATCAATTATTCTAGGGGCTTTCTATCCTATTTTGAAAATTTTGTTAACTGAGCCACCCTGGGGCTTTTCCCACCAAACTCATGAGTCTTATCCATGCAGTCCCCTACCTCATATTCCCTGGGTCGTGAATTGTTGGTCATTTTGGAAAGAGGCATTTTCGAAACATATATCAACCGAGAAAGTTTTGCCTCGGCCTTATTGGGCAAGGACTATTTAGGATTGAATGACAAGATCACTGATTATGCCTAATCTTCATCTAAAATCCAAGGTTATCACAAGATAACCTGTTGCAGAACTGATACACTACTATAAGGTCCCTCATGATTTCTGCAAGTCGGGTAGTTTATTTCGAATATATTTTGCCCCTACTTTCCGGTCTGTCCAGAATACCAAAGGTTGGGAACCTCATTTATAAGGATGAGCCATTTGTTTCACTCAAGCATCGCGCTGATTTCTCTAAGTCCCGTCAGATCTTGCTACTTGACTGCCATGTTATCTCGCCCTATGGGTCCGGGTTTTGAAACCCCTCCTTACGTTCTTTGCCAAAACCGTGATATTTTGTTATCAAGTCAAAAAAAAAAAACAAAAGCTCTCCATTACCTTTCCTCATTAAGAACCCTATCAGATGCCAGAAACCAAATGGCATTTGTATCATACCTCCTATGTTTATAGCCAAAGCTTCGAATAAACCCCGAAAGAGCTACAACCTCAGCTCACCAACCAAGAAGTACAGTGTGTTTAACAAAATTAGTTTTGCTTAAAGATCAATCATGTACAGGTACTATTAACTAGTGTCTGCAAGTAGACTAATTGCAAAATGTTGAAGTAATTGTTTCAGCGACATTGTTTCGCGCCACCATATCTGATCTTGAAACTTTTTCCCACATATTACTGACCTTGTCATCATCCCGCATTTTGAAAGCCAGTTTTCAAAAAATAGCATCGCTTTCCCTATGCTGAGGAAAGCCCGTTTTCAAAAACAGCATCGCTTTCTCTATGCTGGGGAAAGCCCGTTTTCAAAAAACAGCATCGCTTTCCCTATGCTGGGGAAAACCCGTTTTCAAAAAACAGCATCGCTTTCCCTATGATGGGGAAAACCCGTTTTCAAAAAACAGCATCGCTTTCCCTATGCTGGGAAAAGCCTGTTTTCAAAAATAGTATCGCTTTCCCTATGCTGGGGAAAGCTCATATTGAAAACGTTCCATCGCTTTCCCTATGCTGGGGAAAGCACATTTCTAAAAAGTGGTATCGTTATCCCTATGTTGGGGAGAACACGTTTTGAAAAAGTGACATCCTATGCTGGGGAAAGCTCATTTTGAAAAGGTTCCATCACTTTCCCTATGTTAGGGAAAGCTCATTTTTGAAAAGGTTCCATCGCTTTCCCTTTGCTGGGGAAAACACGTTTTAAAAAATGGCATTGCTATCCATATGCTGGGGAGAGCACGTTTTGAAAAGGTTCCATCGTTTTCCCAATGCTGGGGAAAAGCGTGTTTTGAAAAGGTTCCATCGCTTTCCTTATGCTGGGAAAAATGCATTTTAAAAGGTCCCATCAGTTTTGCCTATGTTGGGCAAAACGCACCATCTATCCCACCTAGTGGCTGTTGTTTGTTTGCATAAGGCCGAACTACGTTTGGTCTGATTCCTTTTATTAAAGGATACGTAGGCAACCTATTTCGGTAGGTCCGACCACCAGAGCACATAATTTGCATATCTGCTTAAAAGCTATGATAACTTGCTATAACCGACTAAATATGTCTAGGATATGTGAGATTTGGTTTGTAGTATAAACTGTTGCATTATAACTGCTACCTGTTGCATTACTCCCCATTTTAATTTCCACGAAATTAAGGAGTCTATTTCTTATCAACGATGTTCGTCTACTCAGTAAGCTGCAGGTTACCCGTAGACTCCATCGTTGAGGGGCTCTGTAGACACCCCAATTTCGTACCTCTGGTATATGACATTGACATGTGATATCAAGACCTGATGAAACTTAACAAATGTCAAGTTACAGGGTTTAAAAATGCAAAAGACAAAGCAGAATGCGTAAAACAGTGAAATGTAGGGGCCAGAGTGTCAAAAGGAGGCTGAAAATTGAAGGCTGGCGCTGCCCCAAAGACTTCCTAGCGTGGCGCCCAAAATCCTTGGTGTGGCGCTAGGATTCTCAATAGTGCACTCCGTCTTAACGCATTGCACAAGCCTTCAAGCGCCTAGTACAAGCTGGTGAAGCACAAGATGAATATCAGAAATCCCAGCGATGTCCCTCCTCTCGCCTATAAATAGAGGAGCCCGACTTCAGGAATTCACACACATGAAAACACACAGTCACACAAAGAAAACGATGTGAGTTTATTTTACGCAGTGAGCGATCGTGAGAATAGTGAGTTCCCCCTCCTATAAAGCCTCGAAGCTCTACCAAATCTCTTCCAAACACAAAACCAACCGGTCAAAATGAGCCTTAGCCCCCCAGCTAGGTTTCCACCCTATTTCACCGGTCCAAAAATCCTAAAAAGAGCAGTTGCTCTGCCCGAATCCAGAGGCCAAATCCGCCAGAAGCAAGCAGTTGCTCTGCCTGATTTCCGCCAACAACAAGCAAACAATAGCAAAACGCAAGCAGTTGCTCCGTCCGTTTGACGGTGCCCAAAAACAACTTTCGGAAGCAGTTATTCTACCCGAACCACAACAGCAGCAAAAAGACTCCCTCTCCCGGAAGGACAAAGTGAGCACACCAACGCTCTTAAAGGTGAGTCTTCAAGAGTTTTATTTATTAAAAAAACTATTTTCCATCCGGCCCAATGTAAAAATATAAGTTGTTATACTGCCGGAATTTATTTAGAAAATAACATTAAAAAGAGTCATTATTATGGCCTAACATTTTTAAATGTATTTGTAATTACTGGAAGGAAGTGGCTGCAAGTCCATAAATAATGTATATACATATATATTTGCTTTTAATGATTTATTTATTTGATAGATAAATATAACAAAAAAACATACTTTAGCCAAAAACTGTTTTGAGACCGAAAGGGAGAGTTGGGTGCCTAGCACCTTCCCAACTCGTAACTTAGCCTCCGAACCCGTTTTTACAATCTCTAGTTTATTTTTGGTTTTTCTTTGTTTCTTCCTTAAAATAAAGATGGCGACTCTGTCAAAATATTTTGGATCACAGTGAGGCCCGCAACATCCTTTCTTGCATTTTTCTGTTTTCCCTAAACAAGGGAGAATGAGAATGAAAGGGTGATGCATTTCCTGTATCTTGTTTTCCCCTAAACAAGGGAGGATGAGATACGGGGAGCCCAAAGCACTCATAGCGATCCAAAATAGGCCTTAAGGCAATTTTTCTAAAATCCATAGTGAGGCAGGGCGTGTTCCCACGCGCTCTCGCAACATCCTTTTTTGCACTTTTCCATTTTCCCCTAAACAAGGGACGACGGGAATGAAAGGGTGATGCATTTTATGTGCCTTGTCTTCCCCTAAACAAGGGAGGGTGATATGGAGAAATCAAAGCTCTCATAATGGACCAAATATCACTCGGTAACCGAGACGTATTCAACGCGCTTTTTGACAACACCCTTTCCGCATTTTTAATTTCGTGTTCCCCTAAACAAGGGAGGGTAGAATGGAAAGCGTGATGTCCTTCCGCACGTCGTGTTCCCCTAAAAAAGGGAGTACGGGGCGCGGGAGCATCTGGGGCGCCCACTGTTACCCCTATAGTTTCTACGAGAGAGAAAAGACAACTAAACAAACTATGAGGGAATTACATAATGACCCCTTGTATTTTTTCCTTAAATAAGCTACCTTTTCTGCTTGAAGGTTTTATTTTAATAGAATCGTGAACATTAATACCCTTGTGGGGAGAAGTGATAAGCTTATAATTTTCCTTTTATTTTCATTATTTTCCAGAATTTTATTGATTAGTTTGAGCTTTGATTAATGATTAATTGCATTTGAGATCCTATTTTTATGTATTTTGTGCTTCATATAGGTATCTCAAAGATATTCGAAGTTTTAAGGCTCAATACGTACAAATCGAGGCAATTCCGGGCTTCAATGTTGAGTTTTGATACTTTTCGTTTAGGTTCGTCAAGTATTCCAAGGTAAAGCTGGCCTAACGGAGGCTAACCGAACTAACAGTGGACCTATTTGCAAAGCCTGGGCAAGGAAGGACTTCGCCAGCAGTTCTATGAATTCAAGGGGGCACCGGGGTAACATGTAAAAGTCCAAGGGAGGCCAACGTCAACCTTGGATTCCCCTTGCCCTTATGCGTTGTCAACTGCCTAGAGGCACCACGTCACTCCTTCCATTAAAGTCTGACACGCGTCCCTGCTCCTGGATCCCAAGCATGCCCAGCCCAATCCAGCCCACTTGTCCGCTTCTCTGCACGTCTCCCTCACTCTTGCCGCCTCATTTCTCACCTGGGTTGGCTCACGGTCCCTCTACCTGGGTAGGCCTCTCCCCTGTCGTGACCCAGCTCCCCATTTCCTTCCCCCAAATTGCCCTCAAACCTCCAGTCTTCTCCCAAAATTACCCCTAGCTGTTGGAAACCTCCTTGCCCTTTTTCATATACCTTACAGTTGGTCATTTTGAAAAGGGCCTCCATTTTTTAGGGCAGCAGCCCTAAAGCTTGCTCAAAACCATTTATCCACCTCCCCACCCATATTAAAATGCATCCATTTTGAAGGCTTGGAGCATCAAATCAAGGGTCAAGAGAGCAAGATTAAGTAAAGTCAACCAAGAATTGCAACTTTTTCTTCCACTTTGCTATTTATTTTTATTGTTGTAATTTTTGGGAAAACTTTGCATGTATCTTGATATCTTGATGATGAGCTAAATATATTTTTTGATTGTGATTATTGTTTATGTTGAATCTGATGTTTTAATTTAATTTATCTCTATAAGAAGTATTACTCATATTTTTTTTGGTTATTATCATTATGTGTTTAATGCTTTTAATGAAGTCATGAATCATTAAATGAACCCTAGAATGATAGGATACGAACTGAAAGCCCTTCCTATTACTTTGAAAATCGTGATAATTGTTTACGTCTCTAAAGCACACCGATTGTCGAAGGTCCTAGATAGTCATTGGGTGCTTGATCGACCACACGACTATTTTCTCACCTATGTGATGAGATTAGCCCATAGCTAGGATGAGCGATAGTTAGGTTTGCTATATGTAGTGAAAGCCCGTAGCAAATATTAATGTGCTTCTGACTACCAAAATTTTGAGTTAATAAAAATATAGAGAGCTAGATTAAACATTGGCTAGACTAGAAATATCACAATCCTATTTTTTTAACATTGATTTGATATTGCCGTCGTTTCATCGTCGCGTTAATTTAGTTTACTTTCTTGCTTTTATTTTGTTTATTTTATTTTTATTTTAAATATAATTTCTGTTAGCTTAGATAAAATTAGGTGTGCCCAATTTTAGTACTTACGATTTATTTCTAGCTGTATCCTCATGGGATCGACTCGTACTTACGAACTTTATTACTGATACGACCAGGTAATCTTATCTGCGTTGCGTTTTTTCGAACATCAAGAAGACGGAAGCACTATGTGCAACGACCGAATAGCTTTGAATTCGCTCAAGTAATAGATGGCAGAGCGAAAGGAATCGTCGTAAAAAAGACGAAATCATTAAGGGTAGGGGCTTAGGGCCAACGATTTCGCGAAAAATTTGAAGGGGTTTAGAAATTATATCGTTTGCGAAGAACCTAAGAAATTTCTTAGAAAGGTTTCCGATGGTGTTGTGGTGAAAGGGGTTAGCCGGTAGTTGAGGGAGGCGACAGGGGACGGAGAAGGAAAAGATGAGGGAGGAGAAACGTGGGGAGGGAAGGGAGCTGGAGCAGAGGCATTTGAGATCGCACAATCGGTTGATGATGAGGAGTAGGATTTCGTCCAACAAGTGATAGTTGTTGGTTCTTCTTCTTCTCCCCTACAACTTTGTCGGAACCCTTGTTTGTCCTTGATGTTAATTTTTTGAAAGAAAATAAATAAGTATATTCTCTTTTTTTATATTTGATTTACTATAAAACTTGGCCTTTTTTTTCCATCTCAGCTTTTGTTGGCCAAGTCGACATCTTACTCGACATCAAGTGAAGGCAAAATTGTCTTCTTACAAAATATTAAATGTTTCTTTCCAATATAACGTCACGAGGGATTAACATAATGCCAAAACTTGAGTTGAAGGACCACTTCAGGAATTTTTCAACATCAGTGACCATTTTATTATAAAAAGCCAAATTCAGGGACCAAATTATATATTAATCTATAATAAGAGTATTTTTGTCATATTAATACAAAGGACCAAATGAATTGAAAAAAAAAACAATTAGGACCAAACTTAAAGTTTTAAAAAGGCTGAGGGGTCAAAATTATACATCAATTCTAAACAAAATTCATTCTTCCATCAAATTTGGGCCGGGCGTACTTTCTTAAACATAAATAAATGGGGGAATTTCAAGTGGGTACAATTTTGAAAACATGTTTTCATCTAGAACCATTAATTTTTTGCACATTTCATTAAACTACAAATTGCTTGCCAAATGACAAAAATGTCATTAATGAAAATTCTGATGCCAAGTCTTGGCATCAGGATGATTAATTTCAGGCATCAGGATAATTAAATCCAGGCATCAGGACTCTGATGCCAAAAATATTACTGATGCCAAAAATGCTGATGTCAAATCTTGGCATCAGGTGCAATGCTGATGCCTACTATTGATGCTGATGCCAAAAATAGTGCTGATGCCAAAAATGCTGATGTCAAATCTTGGCATCAGGTGCAATGCTGATGCCTACAATTGATGCTGATGCCAAAAATAGTGCTGATGCCAAAAATGCTGATGCCAAATCTTGGCATCAGATGAAATGCTGATGCCTATCAAACATAATTTTGGCATCAGGTGAAATGCTGATGCCAACAATTGGCATCAGGTGATTAGGGAAATTTGAGAGTCCTAAAGATCTTTTTGTATTAGGGAAATGAATTGAGAACCTGTCTGTGTTGCCAAAACAAATAAAAAGAATTAAACAAGTAGCTGTAATGGCTAGCAGTTCACTATATATATAATAACAATCATTATTCCGACTTTTCTCTCCACAGAATTGCCCGTCCATGGAGTTCGTACTTGCTCTTCTAATTTGTTAGTCCATTGATCGACTTAATTGCTCTCCATAGACTTGCACGTCCATACACCAACTCTCGTTATTATCATCGTCTTCCTGGTCGTCGCCGGAGTCGACGGCGTCATCTTCGTCGGAATCAACTGGTCTCGCGACGGCCTCGAGTTCCTCCTCGTCTTCTTCTTCAACCTCTTCATTAACCTAGTCATTGACTTGCTCTCCTTCCGACGAATTGTAGAGAGAATCATCCGATGACTCATCCTTCAATTTTGAGTGTTTCGCCATGGCTCTCGAATGCAGATCGATTTGCGGAGTGAGGAGAGAGGTCGGAATTAGGAAGAACCTTGCCAACGACTCTTGAATCTTGTAACCAGTTAACCGGAATGCCAAATCTTTATATCGTGAAACTGCCATGTCCCTTGTTCGCAGCAGAGCATAGACACTCGATTCAACCCTGTAACATATATATTTGAAAGAGGAATTTCAAGTGGTACAATTTTGAAAACATGGGTAGTTACGTACTTTTGTCTTAAAATTGTATCTAAAAGACATGTTCAAAAAATAGCTGGATTTATTTGAAAACATGTTTTATAAAATGTACCGGCTTGTAATTATTCCTAAATAAAATTGGCAAAATTCCGGCCAGCCCACTTTATGAAGTTTTTAATCACTAAAGTCACTTTTAATCATTTTTTTAACTGAAAAAAGTCACTTTTAATTTGGATACGAAAAGACTGTGATACACTTAATGAGCAAGAGGCGCGTTATGACAAGTTTATATAATGCGGTGCAAAATTTCTTTTATCAATTAATTTTATATATTTTTGTACCGCGATTCAAAAATTTATTTTTAAATATTTTTTACAGCAAGTTTATATATCGCAGTGCAAAGTTTATAAAGTACAAATTTATATATCACGGTGTAAAATTTCATTCATCAATTAATTTTACATATTTTTGCACCCCGATTCACAAATATATTTACCGCTATTCAAAGATTTTGAAAAATATATCGCGGTGCACATATGTTGTTAACCAATGTTCATAACAATTAACATTCATTAGTTTTTTACATTATTTAAGTTTTAATAGAAAAATTGAAGTAAGCAAATATTTGTATCGCTGTGCAGCTTTTTATATATTGTGGTTTATAGTTTTTATATATCGCGGTACAAATTAAATTCGAAATATAATTTTTGCACCGCAATATATAAAAACTTTACATGCGATACAAAAATAGTAATTCACGCAGTATTTGAATAGAGAAATGTAAGTAAACGTGTATTTATATCACTGTGTAACATTATTATTATTATTATTATTATTATTATTATTATTATTATTATTATTATTATTATTATTATTATTATTATTATTATTATTATTATTATTATTATTATTATTATTATTATTATTATTATTATTATTATTATTATTATTATTATTATTATTATTATTATTATTATATCGGTACAAATTAAATTTAAAGTATAGGTTTTATACCGCGGTATATACAATTATGAACCGTAATTCAGAGGCTAGTCATCCGGTACATGCGTCTCGTGCTCATTAAGGGTAACATAGTCTTTTCCCGTCTAAAACTGATTTTTTGCGGTTGAAAATTAAAAGAGAGTACTTTAGTGAATAAAAACGTAGAAAAGGAGACTGCCCGTATTTTTTTTCTAAATAAATTACTCATACATAATGTCCGACAATTTTTTTTATTAATTAAGTTCATTGTGACGTACTGTTCACCGTAATGTACCGGCGATTTTATTTATTTATAAAAGAAGAGTTTTTTTATTAAAAAAAAAGGAGAAGGGTGTTAGGTGGACATTATCAAGAATTCAAGATTTAAGAAGATGCTTATGCCAAGGTAGAAGAGAGAGAGAGAGAGTATGAAAAGATTTATGGGAATAAAGAGAATTGATGAAGAAAAAATATGAACAGTTTTTGAGAAATTAAAGAGTGAGGATTAGGCGGGGGGTGAAAACTTTAACCCCAAGTTGTCCCGTGACAACTTTGACTTTTGCTTCAATAGCAATATATAGGTAATGCATACATCACTA
Source organism: Codonopsis lanceolata (assembly GCA_013146195.2). Lineage (NCBI taxonomy): Eukaryota > Viridiplantae > Streptophyta > Magnoliopsida > Asterales > Campanulaceae > Codonopsis > Codonopsis lanceolata. Next base: position 149,060,856 of record CM028378.1, on the reverse strand, counting down.
ACTTTATCTTAATCCTGTTGTTTACATCAGCAAATTATTAATCTATCCTATTGTTATCAAATGGTAATATCAAATGATTATGAGTCTAGTACACTAAATCGTACAAGAGATCAAGACTCACCGTAGTGGGTTACTTATAGAAATTTTCGGTCATCAAAGCCATATTGATCACCATTCATCTAACTACTAAGTTAAAGTTTTCCGTTAAAAATAATTCCCATTTTATGTCCTATATTTTTATTTTATTTTTACTTTTTTGTTTCCCAAAGGCCCGGTAATTAAGTGGGTTGGGTTGGGTTGTAGTTGGATTGGAATGGGTAATGGGTTAAAACAGATCAAAATCCATTGGAACCCAAATGTCAAACGGGTTGGAATGGTTCAGGTTGAAACGAGCAACGAGTTAAAGCGGGTTGACCCGTCTCAACCCAAAAAAATTTCTCCCAAAAAACATAAATTTATAGCATAAAAAGACGGGTCGAAATGAGTAATGGATCTGATCCGCTTTAACCCGACTCGACCCAACGTTAATATTATTGGGTCGAAACAGGTTATCCGCTTCAACCCAAAAATATTAATGGTTTGGGTTGGGTAATTAGCAGGTTGGATTTGGTGGGTTAATAGGTAATGGGTTACAATTGTCAGACCTACCCAAAGGTGTCCCCAGGCCTGAAAGCCCAAGACTAATCTTTCGACCACAAAAAGCTCTCCCAACAAATATTTAGCACATGTTGCGTTACCATATGACACAACAACAAATATGTTTTAAAAAAACAAGTCTGTTCAAACATAAGATATTATTGTACACTATAAATACCAGTCCCTTAGTGAAGGCCTTAGTATTAAATCAATAAATCCTCGACACACACACACACACACACAGAGGAGCAAGAAGGTGAGGAAGATGGCAAGCTCTCAGCAAGAAGAACAAGTGACCGGTGGGAGCAACCGAATTGTAGCCGTTGAATTACAAGAAAGCCACAAAGACTATGATCATCATCAAGAGGAGATTAAGCATCAGGTGATCTCTCTCTCTCATACATTGCTACTTCATATATAATTCAATTCCTGGAATATTGTTTGTTTGTTATTAACATTGTTTTTATGTATAGAAACCTGGATGGAGAAATTTCCTCTCGTATGTTGGCCCCGGATTCCTTGTTTCATTGGCTTACCTCGACCCTGGCAATCGTAAGTCTCGTTTTTGTCTGTGTGTCTGTCTATTTGTCTTGATTTCGTCACAGTCTAACTTGAAGTTGCACTGTGTATCATATCATCCATGTTATAGTGGAAACGGATTTGCAAGCAGGAGCAAACCATAGATACGAGGTAACTAATTACTCCCTCCGTTTTTTAAATATCATCTTCCTTTACTTTTTCGTCTGTTGTAAAATATGAACACGATTAGATAAGGAGTATTACAGATTGGATTGATTAATTTGTGAGTCATCAGAAATTAACTGTAACATATATATGATCTGATGCAGCTACTATGGATTATCCTTATCGGATTAATCTTTGCTCTCATAATTCAGTCCCTAGCGGCCAATCTTGGTGTAAGCACAGGTAACATTTATTCAAACTGAATATACTACTTATTAAAATCTTTATATGTATGTTGGTAGTAGTTCGTTCCCATAATTATATAATATGGTGAATTAATATACATATACAGGGAAGCACTTGTCAGAGTTATGCAAGGCTGAGTACCCAATATTTGTGAAATATTGTCTATGGTTGCTGGCTGAGGTTGCTGTTATAGCTGCCGATATTCCTGAAGGTATCAATCTAATCTTTTATTTCTTGTTTTTTTTAATGTATGTTAATTATATATGTTTATATATATACTGACTATTATGCAGTAGTACCGTACGTCTTTGTTGAACGTACACTATGCTGTCATAGTTTGACAATTGAGTTAATAAATAATTAAGTTTGATGGTGGTGGCATGGCAGTGATTGGAACAGCCTTTGCACTGAATATACTATTCAGCATCCCAGTTTGGGCCGGAGTCCTACTCACTGGTCTAAGTACTCTCCTCCTCCTTGGCCTCCAGAGATATGGTGTAAGTACTTCATTTTTGCCTGGGTTGCCTCTAATATTTTCAAGAGTACGTCTCATTTAAGACGGTTTTACGGATCTTAATTCGTAAAACAGAATCCTACTCTCATAATTTAACTCACCAATACGGGTCGGATAAAGATGATCCGTCTTACAAAAAATATCCGTAAAATCATCCTACCTGAGTTTTTGCCTATTTTCAATTGTGATGGATGAGCAAAAAGATCAATGATATATTGAAGGAAATCTAATTATAACAACTTTAAAATCTTCAACATGAAACTTTTGTAGCACAAAAAACAAAGGAAAAAAAGAGAGGATATAGATCGAGCTTGATAATGACTAGATCTTCGTATCCGTGTCTATGACATGGTGCCAGTATATCTGATTTCGTCAATTGAAACGCCAATGTCTAAATAGAAGGTAAGATTTTAAAAAATGTTACAATTAAGGAGTACATTACTTCAAGTGGTAGTTGAGGGGTGCTATTCGAACTCTATTCATAGTTGAGGGAAGTTATTTGTAAGGAGTTATATGTAACTGACCTATGAACATTTGATTTTACGGCGGAATCAACCCTCATGGCCAGATAGTCTCAATCAATTAATTGAGCTCTATTACGAGATTATATTAATGTAAGGTTGATGTTTTGTAAGAGGTAATGATTTAGAAGATTAATCTCAGGAGTCAGGGTGTGATTGCTCATAATATTGATTGTATGAGATGACTTTGTAATAGGGTGAAAGAAAATAGAGAGTTAAAAGTAGATAACTACTCTCACACATGTGAATGTGGGAGTGAATCCTAACCATTAAATTTTTTTTAAAATAATTTGATCTCAACCTTTAAATAGCTTTAGTCAATTACACATGTATGAAAATGAGCTCTATTGTAATATAGCTAGGACATGTACCAACATTTAAAGAATATTACGCATTAAATATTCTTACACGGCGGCTTAAGTCTCACTTGTCACAAAAATAAAAATAAAAATAAAAAGTGAAATTATTTCTGGGATGGAATTTAAAATATATGCTATAGTTTCGTTTTATTTGAATGATAATGATAAAATTTAGTCTAATTATGAATTTGGTTACAAATGAATTTTGTGGGTTATAGGTGAGGAAACTGGAATTGTTGATAGCAATAATGGTGTTTGTGATGGCAGCATGTTTTTTCGGAGAAATGAGTTATGTAAAGCCTCCGGCAACCGATATTCTGAAGGGAATGTTCATCCCTAAGCTCTCAGGCCATGGTGCCACCGGTGATGCTATTGCCCTTCTTGGCGCCCTCGTCATGCCGTATGACCCTATCTTTGTTTCAAGGTATACTATTTTGTGATCGTTTATGTTAGACTAAGCTTTTAGATTTTTGTGTTCATGCATGACAGACACAACCTCTTTCTTCACTCGGCTCTTGTACTCTCTAGGAAGATACCAACTTCTGTTCGTGGCGTCAACGTAAGTTTATAAGCAAATATTGCTCGATCACACGCACACCTAGGACTTGTTTTACTAATTACTAATAGTATTTAGTTTTAACTTTTGAATATTTGGTTTTACAGGACGCATGTCGATATTATTTGATAGAGAGTGGATTTGCTCTGTTTGTAGCATTCTTGATTAATGTATCAATCATCTCGGTTTCGGGCACTGTTTGCTCGGAGGATAACCTCTCAAAAGAAGATGAGGATATGTGCAGTGATCTAAGCCTTAACTCTGCCTCTTTCCTACTCAAGGTTACCCCAATAAATATTCCAACTCCTAAAACAGTATTTCCCAAAACTCATTTACGATTCTATGTTGCAGAATGTATTAGGAAAATCAAGCTCTACAATTTACGCCGTTGCCTTGCTAGCCTCGGGGCAAAGCTCCACCATCACAGGCACTTATGCTGGACAATACATTATGCAGGTAAATCTAATTGAGACTTCTTGAAGAGCTCTGTACAAGCTCAGCCTAATATAAATAAATAGGTTTCCGGTGAGACCGTCTTACGGAGTCTCACTCTTTCATAAGCCGGGTCCATCACGTACCACATAGTTGGTCGGGTTAAAGAGATTCGCCTTACAAAAGTTACTCGGAAGACAGTCACTCCTAAGTTTTTACCAATATAAATTATGCATGTTGAAGCATAATATGGTGCACATAACAATCTCTGTCATTTGAATTTTGTCATGGTTAGTTATATAAGCAACTGATTGGCCTGTCTGCAATAATGTGCATATATGTATATTAGGGTTTCTTGGATTTAAAGATGAGGACATGGACAAGGAATTTGATGACCAGGTTGATTGCCATTACGCCAAGTCTAATTGTCTCAATAATTGGTGGGTCTTCTGGAGCCGGCCGCCTTATTATCATAGCATCGGTACGTTGATTATTACTTTGATATTTCTCATTTCTGTAACTAATCTACTCTGAATGAATCTGATGTCTAAAAACCAAAATCCAATTAAACAATTCTGCAGATGATTTTGTCATTTGAACTTCCATTTGCTCTCATCCCTCTCCTTAAATTCAGTAGCAGTGCCACCAAGATGGGCCCACACAAGAACTCAATATATGTGAGTTTAAGTTTTCTATTCCATATACCACTTTGACTTGGCTTAATTGATTTGTATAAGCATGACTGAAGAGAATTCAGTTCATTGGCAAAAGTCAGATGTTTTTTAAATTAAAGATTAGCTAAATTATTATATCTTGTTTAATTTTAATTTTAGTTAAACACAATTTTTCAAATATAAATCTGACGTATATACTTATTATTTTCAAAATAGTTAAACACTTGAAATATTATTATATGTTGCTAGTTGTAACAATAGATGATAGTAAGACAACAAAAAAATAAAAATAAAATTGAAGAGACTTTGGTTTATGTTATCTTGTTTCTTAACTACGTCATTAGTAATGTCACCGTACACATTTGTCTCCACCCTCCAAAGTCCAACCCCGTACAGATTTTTTATGATTAATAAATAGTACGGAGTTGTAGTTACAACAGCAAACAGCCGAAGGCGTTTGCCGCCGGTGAATGAGAAATTTTACTCTTAAATTAATAGAGGTATTGCGACCAATGTTCAATCCAACTAACCAATTTAAGTCTTTTTTTTTTAATGAATGTAGATTATTGTGTTTTCGTGGACATTGGGGCTAGGTATAATCGGCATCAACATCTACTACCTAAGCACAGCCTTCGTCGGGTGGATAATCCACAATGACCTGCCGAAAGTTGGGAACGTGCTCATCGGACTCCTAGTATTCCCCATCATGGCCGTCTACATTGTCTCTGTGATCTACCTAATGTTTCGTAAAGACACTGTGGTTACATTCATCGAGCCAACAAAGCTCGACCCGATCACCCAAGCACGCATGGAAAGCGGGCAAGTTAACTTTGAGGGTGGGGTCGAGTTGAGCAATGCTCATTACAGAGAGGATCTTGCTGAAATCCCATTGCCACAATAGCAGATCTTACGCAAACAAGTTCCTCCATTACGTACAATTGCTTTTGTCAAATGGAAAATAAGGAAATGTAAGATTGACGAGGTTGGCTGGGGAACCTAACTAAGAAAAGTTTTGTTTCCTAACAAGAATTCCCATTTACACTATTAGCTTCTTGTGTTGATTGCTTAGATGCAAGTTTATAACTTAACGTCGACCTTTCTATTGGTCGAGATGTGTATTTATGAACAAATGCTCGCAATAGTGGAGGTGATAGAAATCAAATGCATATCTCGTTTGTATCGTTAAACCAAAGGAACCTGTTTGCAATCATGTAAAATGTTTCAAAGAGTTTACGGAATGATGCCTTCAATTGACTATCACACCATCGGGTGGGGGTGGGGTGGGGGTGGGTTTCAAGTGTTGGGCAGTGGTTTGCCGAGACTTGTATTGATTGTCCAAGAACTAGGGGTGTGCAGAAATTTTCCGGAACCGGACCGGACCAATGGAACCGGACCTAACCAATCAAAAATGGACCGGACCAATACTTTGGATTGGTCCTGGATCTGGATTTTCACAGAACCGGAGAATTGGGTCGATCCACGGTTCCAGAAACCAAAAATGCAGAACCGGACCGAACCGGACCAATGTGTATTTATTATATATAATATAGTATTATATATATATATGTAGTTATTTTTTTCTCTATTTCGTTTGTACTATTTTGTTATTTTGTTTCCACCGGTTTGTTATGTTTATGAGTTTATGATTTCGACATTTTTAATTGTTGAATATAATTTTATGGAAGATTTTTTAATCTATTTATGAAGTTTAAATCTTTTAGATTTTTTTATGTATTTGTATTAAACAGGTAAAAAATAAATAACCATCGTATTGGTCACGTCTTCAATTGGTTCCGACCAATGTATTGGTTCTCAAACATATTGGGTTGGTCATATTTTTGAAAATCGGTATCATTTTTTCTAAAAAAGTGGACCGAACCGGACCAAGCTCACCCCTACCAAGAACCAAGTCTTTAAGACAACTTGCTTACAATCCATCACCACTGACTTGTATTGATCTTTAAGATCATCACAACTCCAAGTTCAATTTTCATACAGAACCATCAAAACATGCCAATGAACGACTCAAGCAAATTACAAGGCTTTGCTTTGCTGAATAGGGTTTCCTCAAAAGAACAACAGTCGAATATCAGTGGCAATAAAAACATTCCACTCCATTCTCTTCTGATTATAACTTATAAGGTTGGCTTAGTAGCAGTGGTGAGGACAGTCGCATACACTAACTTCTGCCATTTTTCCCAACACAACTTTCTCAGATGAAAAGCTGATGGGAACAAGAAAATTAAAAGAAATGGTGTTGAGTTATGTTGTTCTAAAACATGATGTTAACTTATGAAGAAGAAAAAATCCTAAACACGTCCTAGAAAGTGTCACCAAAAAAAGTTGATATTTTCAAACACCACCGGTCCACCGAGGTGAAGCTCTTGTAACTTCCATTGTGCCTATTTTGATAAGATATAGGTAGCCAACCCCAACCATTCTGAACATTTACGCATGAATAACATTATTAGTACGCCTAATTATCACATGACAGTGAATTTCATAAGGAAACTAGTGTGTTAACCAGATTAAAGAAACGCGAGGAAACAAGTGTTTCAAAGTGAGTAGGGAGGGAGGGGGGAAAAATACAACAAAAGGCTTTGTTTGAAATCCAACCTATATTGATATTAACGCCTTCTCATCTTGGTTGCAATTTTCCATAGCGATCTGCAGCTATGGACACTGATTGTATTGAAACAGGGAAGGCTGGACCCATCTGTGTATTCCAATGCAACAGGTTATAAAGGAGATAGAAATCATAAGGTAACCAAAATTAAAATCATCCATACATGCATCTACTAACATAGTTTACGCATCTCTACATACTCCACTGTTCTATCAGAAACAGAAAGGTAGCAGAAAAGGTGTGAATTTTTTTCAGATAAACACTTCATTATCAAGTCATCACATTAATGAAATTTTATTACAAAAGTTTAAACTAATAAAGATTTCTCAGAGAGGAAGAAGAGAAACACAGCATAAGATGGCACCTAAGTCTACCACACGGATACTACCAATTCCACATTCTTAGCCATTAGCTTTTAGCGACCATCGTTTTAAATCTTTTGAACAGATCCATCTCTAGCTAAAGATACGCCCTCCACGCCAATGGAAGAGGTACACTTTGAAGTGTTTGGTCAAGTTGACCAATTTTAGAGTCAATATTTTACATTGATTTAATTGCTTTTCCAAAAATTGTAAAACACTCAAATTATAGTACTTGTAGTGTAGTTTGCAAAGGTTATAATTTTAATTTCTCCAAACAATGATAAATATCCATCCGAAAATGAAGTCAAAGTTTATATCTTCAATTGGGACAGTGGGAGTAATTCCGTTGATACTTACCGTACTGCAAACATGGAAGGTGTTCACATACCCAGCATACTTGGAACCTGCATGGAAGAAAAGAAAATATTTCACTAAAGCAATGAAATAATGCAAGTCATGGCAACTGGCAATGGTAACATGCTCGCAGCACCATAAGCGCACTCGAACGATTATAGACATTGGACAACTAGTATAAACTAATAGAAAACCAACGTCTACCAGGAATAGGAGTTGACGTGATTAAGCAAACCCTATAAAAATCTACAACAATTTTAAACATAATGATCCCTTAAAAAGTTCTCGACACATCCAATACAAAATTCCCATCTTTCACCATCCTTGTTCGTGCTTTGCTTCAGTGAAGTTACCAGATTCACCAAGAAATTTAAACAAAGGAAACATTAATCAAGACAAAATTCCAGCCCCACTTTTTGTACCATTTTTTTGGTTATAAAAATTTTAGATGTGATGAGATTGATAAATATTTCAAATATTTATCATCTTTCTAGATACTTTATCAATTTTGTCAATATATTGTAATATATTGTAATAAATCGTGAGTAATTCTAATATACTTTATTTTTTTAGTACAATAACTTTCCAAAATATTTTTACAATAAATTTTCATAGTCATGTTTACTTGAGAGTTGTGTAATCAATTAATGAGATTTGTGTTCTCAATGCATGCTACCTATTGTCTAGTAATACTTATTAAAGATGACTTTCCTTTTTTAGAAAGTGCATTTTGACGAGATTTTACATGTTTTAGACTACCTAACTTTTATATAGATATATAGATTTCATAGCATTTGAAACAAGGTTACCCAGGTAATATGCTATATAGATGTCTTTTCCGTATGTACCCCCATGTCATGAACACCAACCGATATGGACTCAATGAATGCTCTGCATGTTTTAACTGGTAAACCTTTTTTCAACATTTTCAACAGTGCTCTTTCGATAATATACATTGATTTCTCAGTTACCAATTTCCAATTTATTTTACCTTTTCCACATATGGAGAAACTAGTTATTGATAAAAACCACCATGACATAATCCAATATCACCGGCTAGCAAAGCAAATACCCTCTTTGGATGACCTAGAAGCAGGACTCTGATAGGTATGATGGAATTGAAAAAATGTATTGTACAGAGAGAAAGAGAGAGGGATGTTGCTGCTATGCTAACCACAGATATTGATGCCCTAGGCTGCTGAATGCTCTAGTGGGAGAGAAGATGAGGTGTATGTAGGAGAGACGCATGCCACACAGTTTAAGATGCTGTGGCTCAAATAGTCCAAAGCTTTTACATAATGTACAAAACATTTTTTTTTCTTAATGTACAAAACATTAAGAAAATACTATAGGCACGCACCCATAATGAACAGAGTAAAACCATGTATTTGGACAGAGGGAGAAATAAGGGGCTCTTGTGCCATTTAGGCTAGCAAACTTCAACCAAAGCAACACTCCTTGTAAAACACAGGCTATATCCTTATAAAAGCTACAGCATTAGATGTGATCTTCCCATTTAGCATTGTCATTGATATTATTGGCTTACATTTCAGATAACATGACACTAACCAGGTTTCTCCAATCAAGGATAAATGTGAATCCATATCATAAAGTCATAAATTTGAGTACAGGATCTGACCTAACTGTTGATACAGTTCTTGTGGATCTTGAAAGAAATAGAAACTGGGCAAAATATGCTTGGCATAGAATAAAATAGTCTCTAACAAATCATTTTATCAGAATAATAGACACCAAGACATAAATGGTTCCATGTCCACATACCACAGGGAATTTAGAGCATTTACTCGAGCCTGATCTATAACTAGAGTGCATCATATTAGACCTTCGCCCGAATTTATCGGGCCCAAAAAATAAGTCTGGTTACAGGAAACAACATCACTTACTTTTCTTTAAGCCAGCAGGCTTGGCAAGCAAAAGAGCATTCATGAATGCACCAACATTTTCACATAGTGCCTCATCCGTAAGACCCACCTGTTGAAAAATGTTTTCAACCGGAAGGCCAAAGCGTCATCATGTTATCTCAAGGTTCCAAATTTAGCTCCAAGTATGCAGCAGCTTAATACAGTTCAGTTACAATACCTTCCCAAGTCCAACGTGAACAATTGCAGATTTGTCTTTCTTAAATTCAGTTTTTTGCTTTGCTTCTTTCACTGCCCTCGATATGTCAGTGGTCACAGAACCATCCTGCAAAGTACGTTACATCATATACTTGTATCATCATGAGGCATTACGATGCTGGTCAAAGGTTTAGCTCAGATACATAAAAGGGAAAACTACTATTTGGCCATCATACTTTATGGGGGTAACCAATTTTGCCAATGTACCATCTAATTTATAAACGTGACCAACGAACTTGCATATTTGATATAGATGCGGTCCTACCCCCTAACAGGGCATTTAATTTGAAGGAGTTCCTGACATAGCATTGTAGGGGCCAACTGAGCTTCTTTGTCACAAAACAATAGCTACCTGGCCTTTGGTCTTTTACTCTCTCTCTCTCTACCCCCTAACAGGGCATTTAAATTGAAGGAGTTCCTGACATAGCATTGTAGGGGCCAACTGAGCTTCTTTGTCACAAAACAATTGCTACCTGGCTTTTGGCCTTTTACTCTCTCTCTCTCCCCCAACTGCCAAACCTGTCAAACCACTCAACTGGGTCTGCGAGACATTTTCTCCCTTCATGCCTTTGTCTCTCTATGGAACTAGGTTGATGGATCTTTTTCTGATCATTCTAGGGATAAATCGCATATGCATACATTATGTCTGTGGATGTCTGAGTGTACTTTATGTTGAATTCAAGTTAAGCCTTAGTCAACCATGTTTCACTTTTTTCTGGATACATTAAGAAGAAGAAAACGGAGGCGTTTTCTTTTTCTTTTTGGCGACAAATGAAGCCCAGCTAGTCCCCACAGCAGAGCATCCACAGCTGTCTTTAATTTAGACATCCCATTAACTGCGAGGATGATATAGGTCTCAAAAAGTTGAGTGCGTTTGTCACATTTGGAAGTTAGACAGTACAGGGCCAAGATTGATTGCCCACAAAAAGTATAGTGGGCAAGATAGTAATTTCCCCTTCATAGAAAGTAGGACTTACTTTTGCATTTGGTGTCAAACGATTGAGCTTTTTTGATATCTACATAGTGGAAAAAGATAATCATTAGTCAGCTAATAGCTATATTGTACTGTCAATCAGACATCAAAGAAACAAACCTGTCTCCCGACCCGCACCATCATTTGAGGAGTAGCGATACATTTGTCAAGAGATTTTACCTTAACCTTTCCTGCACATAACCCACTCAAAATCTTTACAAGTTACATGGCCAAACAAAATGAAAGCTAGTTCCACAATCAAAATGAATTCTTGAGACATTTCATCACCAAATAAACTACAAGCAGGAACAATTAATTATTAGTGTTCAAACAGGTAAGAAGGGTGACAATTCAAAAGATGGAATGGAAAGAAGAAAAATTGGTGCTTGATTTGGGTGTAAAGATAATTTAAGAAAAAGGGAGGAGATCCGGAAAAGCTCTTGCAGGGAAAAGAAGATGATGTTTTTCCTGTTTGGCTGAGCAGGTAACGAGGTAAAAGGCAAAGGTGACTTTTAGGTTAAAAGGCAAAGCTCTTGCAGGGAAAAGAAGATACTCCCTCCCAACCCTTACTAGTTTTTCATGGAAATTAAGGAAGTTGACTTTTAGGTTATTTTATGACCACGTACACATGAATGCCCTTAGTGTCCACATGTGCGCACTACGAGATATATTTAGCAAAGGTGAATTTAGTAACCTTGGGACACCCATTTCAGGACAAGAAGTTGTTCTCGGTCTTTCGTAGGAACCTTCAAGACTGGGAGGTGGAACCCTTTTTGTTATTCCGCGAGATGTTGCATTCCTATAAGGTGTGACAGCAGGTTGATAAGGTGGTTTGGAATGGGGCAAAGAGCAAGAATTTCTCTGTATTATCTCAATCTGAGCGATAGGCGCAGAATTACATTTCCGTGGAAGCAAATCTGGAGATCAAATGCCCCCATGAGAGTAGCCTTTTTTGCTTGGGAAGCAATGCACAAAGCTATTTTGACGGGGGACAATCTGAGAAAGCTTCATAAAATCTATGTGAACTGGTACTATATGTGTAAAAGGAGCGATGAGAGTGTAAATCATTTGTTGATGCATTGTCGTGTTGTGTCCCAGCTGTGGGATTTGGTCCTCAATTTGTTTGGTATCTCGTGGGTGATGCCGTGCTCGGTTAAAGAACGTTTTCAAAGTTGGTCTTTGTATAAGCACAAGAGAAGAAACTTCAGTTGGGACACCGCTTTGCTAGGAGTGTGCAGGACAATTTGGAAGGAGAGAAATAGGAGGGTTTTTGAGAATGTGGAAATGTCGATGCCTACTTTGAAGGAGTCCTTGCTTCGCACTTTATCTTTTTGGTGCTCCTCAGAGATGGCCAAGATGGAGGGGAGCATGAGCTCTTCCATTTCTTTTGTAGAGTTCTTGTATAGATTTAATTCACTTTAATTGTCGGGTATACTCCTAGTGTACAAAGGTGCGCCACCTTTTTGGTGCTAGTTTATAATATACTTATCAAAAAAAAATTAAAAAGGGACGTTCATTTTGGAACAGAAGGAGGGTTACAGTTAATATCCCCTACCAGCTCTGGATCCAAGTATTATGTTATACCGCGATGGTAAGTGAACTCCTCTCCTCAATATTCCCTACCTCCGTCGTTTTGCTACTCTCAAGCTAGAAAATATCTCATCCTCCTGTTCCTTACACCTCCTTCTAGCGAGAAATTGATTTACACCACAGATTAAACAGCACAGATGAAATCTCAATTTATTCAACATAGCAACAGTACGCTCTACAATATAATCAAATTGGAAAAGAGAGCCTTTGCATGGACATATATATCCCGACTCTTCAAAATGCTTCAAGTATGACACTTGACACTTGTATACAGGTATGAATTCTCGTCACACCTCTCATTGGAAATACTGCAAGCAGGCATGTCCAATAACTCAACTTTAACACAAAATATTCTGCTTAAAATCAAGTAAAGTGCCCATTTTGAACACTGTATGTTTAAAAAATTTTATATATACATGGAAATTCTGCCATGTGTCATGGAATTGGGAATTTCAACCATCGGACACTCAAGACACATCCAAGCACCTGACAGTTGTACCAAAGCCGGTGTACTTTAATGGTAACATTAAGCGACATAGCCTGTAACATCTGGGCAAAGAAAGTCGGAGTGCTATGAGATGGGGGAGTTGTGAAGAAATCATTTTGTGATCCTCATCATGTTCTTAGCAATTCTTGAAAAACTTATTTTTCTCCCACTAAATTTTCTCTTTATAAATTTTGCACCAGAACAATACTTCGCACTCCCTTGACCACAAAAAAACACTACTTGACAAGGGCTAATTCCTCCATACATTGATAATCTAGCATAGGAACCCAAGCACCATTCTATTACTCTCGGCTTAAAATACACAACCTAAGAATAGCTCTTCTTTTCATCCCTAAAACCCAAACCATATTTAGCTCCTATTCAAGCCTACCTTCCTTTACACTTCCTTTTAGAATTGGCATGTACATCAGAAGCCGATAACCCAATTCTAATGCATAAATCCCAACCATCTACATACTACACATTGCTCTTCCCTAAACGATCAATAAATAAAATATAAGGAGCCACAATTAAGCTTCCCATGTCCTACATCACGTTTTTTTATCTGCCCAATCGAATCTAGTGAACTGAGTTATTAAGGGACCCCAAGGGGTGGGAGAGATGGCAAAGACACTCCGGCAAAGACCTTGAGGTCTTTGGTTCCAATCCCCATACCTACAAGGAATCACACGTACCTATCAAAAAAAAAATGAGAGCATGTCACAGGTTTAAGTTTGAGTGCATAGGCAGTTATGCCCAAACAAAACAAAGCTTATTCAATACACTGCCAACACTCTCAACAATACTGATGCTCCTCCCCATCCCCCAATACAAGTATGGAAAAACCCCACACTGTCCAACAAGCAATTTACAATAACGGAAGCACAACTTAGTCGCTATTGTGTAGCAAAGAGAACAGTGTATTACCACTCTTGATTTCCTCAATAAGCTCATCACCACCAACAAGATCAGCTCCAGCCGCTCTGGCCTCATCTGCATGCGCCCCTTCTGCAAAGACAGCTACACGAAGAGACTGCACGACAATGATATACAGGTAATCAAATCAAAAGAGCTGTATAATTTATCAAAAAGTTACCTTAATAAGCACAGATAGTACCTTTCCAGCACCATGAGGCAGAGATACAGATCCAGTAAGTTTCTGCATATTCAAAGGTGATATTTTGATTTATCAAAATCAAGAAAGCCAGGCTTAAGGGAATAAATTAGAGTTAACCGTTTCAAACTTGCAGGTAAGCAAAGAAAGTGTCTGTGATAGGTGACAACTTACTTTTCCAAAAAAAAGCATGAAATTAATGAAGAGAGCAGAGAGAGAAAACAGATGACATAGTACAAAGCTGGCGAGTGGAGGTCCAGTATTGTGCGAATCCATTCTTTTTTTTTTTTGATAAGTATAGTGTGAATCCATTCTTAAACTGAATAAAAAACAATAAGCCCTACTCCATATGTAAATAGGACACGTCACCTGTTTTGACACTTTTTATACTACTTTTATTATCCAAAAAAACCCCATCTGTTCTAACTGATAGATAATAAGCACTGAAGACTCTACTAGACTGGCTTAAAGTAAGCCCAACTCTGAGAGTTCACAGTGAAACTATCTCGGCCCAAGCACTTTTCCCACTCAATCCCAAAAACTGCTCATCCTAATTTACTCTTCAAGGACCACTCTAAACCCTCATTCTCCATTCGTTAATTCTCTTCACCAGGCGCTCTAACCCTTACTCTCTGTTCAATCATACTCTTTGATCAGGGGAAAAACCAGGACATAACTCTATAGTAATGAATATTGATCTCAGTCTCAAAAGTAATGTGATAATAGAAGTTAATAGACGTCCTAATTGACTCTTCAGCGGACCGCCATAAACCCATACTCTCTGTTCAAGCATACACTTCATCAAGGTCTCTAACCTCTTACTCTCCATTCAATAATATTATTTAGATGGTAATCTTTTATTGTTTCCATTTTTAACGCTTCCGTATCTAGAGGTAATTTAGGACTTCGATGCTTTTCTTGGGTATCAAGTTTTATTTGCCTATATAAAGGCCCTCGATGTAATAGACTAGTTAGCTTTTGGATTTTTGTTAATTGATAAAACACTGTGTGTTCTTAGGGATTGATTCCCATCAAAACAATCATTGAGGCTTGTACAAGTGAATTAATCCTCGTTTATCGATCAACACTCTTTGCTAAGCTAAAATCGACCAGTTTGAAGGCAGCTGAAAAGAACCTAGTGCTTTTTTTCCCGTTCTGTGCTGATTGGACTTCACTAACTCTGAAGTAGTGATTATAGATCTCACTCTCTAGGGTAATGTGATAACAAAGTTAAATGATTTATAACAGGAACATTTCAGTTTTTGAGAGGAATCAAATGAATTTTTTTAAAGGCTCTTATGTTGTAACAATAAAACAGAAAAGGGGTCTTAATCTTGGTGAGTTGAAGAGGGCCATGGTCCACTCCCAAGTCCACCCATGGTCCTGATCGTGTCCTCATCATAGAGACATCAGATATAAAAGAAAATCAGTCATATTCACAGCCAATAAAGGATTCCTAACCACCAGCACATAATTGAATTCAACCTACCAAATAGAGCCCTTCTCATCTCATGACCCTTGATTGACGTACAAGGACAGCTAACATGTGACATATGCGGCAGCAACTGGTTTCATCACTATAGGATAGCCTCCTCGAATTTATCAATCCTAAGGCACCAGGCTAATTCTTAATATACGACACAATAAGTCAACAGACAGAGCCTCCTCGAGCACATCAATCAAACAGACATCCTTCATCGCTACACTAAAATCCCTCCCTTTAAAGTCCCAAATTTCACATTCACATTTTCACCTCAACCAAACTCAGCTTCGTCTTGATCATGTCATCCAATCCTCGGACCTAATGTTTGCCACTACTGCTGAATGAAAGAGGCTCGCATTTGTTTAAATATTTCAACCTTAAATCCAATCTAAAACCCCTTTCTTTCCCTCACTTTCTCCATCATCCTAATTCCTAAAGATGCATAAGCCTGCCATATAGTTGCCCGTGCATCTTCTAATATGTTATGATAAAACTAAGTCCGGATGCTTCACCAACTTCCAAATATTTCCAAATGGCATATATTGGACAACACCAATCTTTTACTTTTGGTAAAAGAATATCAACACTCCCCTAGCATTTCTCTAGGGACTTCAAGACGCTATTTAAAGCACAGATGATATCGAGTACTCTCTCCGTCCCGGGAAAAAAGTCCACCATACTATTTTGGGATGTTTCACTTTAAAAGTCCACTATCAAAAAGTTGTGTTTATCATCTCCATAACATTTCAACTTTACCCTCCACATTTGATATTAACATATTGGTTATACACAAGCATTTTTGTAATTATGAACAACTATAATGCTAGTTATATATCCCTTAATAATTAGACTTTTCAAACATGGACCCTTTGGGTGGAACGGAAGGAGTATATATCAAGGCACAATAGCACGCGTATCCATCTTTCTTCAAATATACTCTTTTTTGTTACACCTTCAAGGGGCCAAAATTGAGTGGTGTATTATACGGTTCTTAAGGGTCATTGTAGGAAGTAAAAGGGCTGCTTAGTGCTTGCATCACAAGCCTTGCAAAGAAGAGACAGCCGTATGCAATTCCAAGGGGGCGGCCAACAAGAGCACGTAGGGTGCAAGTTTTCAAGTAGTTAGGATTTTTAAGTTAATTAGTCTTTTTGTAATGCAGCCCTAAAAGGGCCTTTAGTTTGTTTATTTCCTTTCCTAGTTTAGTTAGGATTTCCTTTTTGTTGCTGAGTTAACTTTAGGTTAATTTTGTAGCCTTTAAATAGGGTAGCCTCCTATGAAATAAATCAGATTTTGAGCATTGAGAAAAAACCTAGAACGTGTCGTTCTTGAACCCGATTTCTTCTACCCAAGGTGAGTGAAGCCTAGGTTGAACGAATCTATGGATTTCTTTACGTTAAACGAATGAAATTTAACCAGTGAGTCCGACCTATCCTTTACTTATTCCTTTTGTTATTTCTTGTGAAAGTTTCGGGCTGTTGATCTTCTTTGTAAATCTCGGCAAAGGTAGTATTTGGGGTAGATTAGGGAGTGTTCTATATGAGAGATTTGAACTGCTTGAGGTTGTTTGAGTGTGGAATTATTCGGCTAGGGTTTGGGATAAAAGTTCACAAAACAAGTCTTCTTAATCGAGTAGTGTTTGTAGAGTTCTTGGGGCTGTTTTGCTAAGAAATTCGGACAGCCCTTGGGCTGTTTAGTTCTTCGGGGCAGGGTTTGGCACCGTATCAACTTCAAGACGCTATTTAAAGCACAAATGATGTCAAGTATATATCAAGGCACAAAAGCATAAGCACCGATCTTTCTTCAATTCAAACTTATGCATGATCTTTGCTAGGCATTAAATTTGGGTAGATCTGCCTTCAAATTTACGTATTTTCTTTCTATGCATCAATTCAGTGAAATCCTACTTTCAACATCTTTTCTCCTCCTGTGGCACCTTTAATTTAGAGTTCAGGCACCCTTTAAATTAAAAAAAAATTGTTGGTCCCTTGTGCTCAACCGACTGTTGAACAAGACCAATCTGGGATCTAGTAACACAGGCTCCTTAGGGCTCTCTTCCCAAACATGCGACTAACGTGTGGTAAACAATGTGAGACCCATGTTATATACGCATCTTTTTCTTCACGGTCATTGACTTCGAGGTTATCGTATGTGTTGAGCAGTTTCGAAAGCAATGGGTATGTCCTACTTCCATTGAAAGTCTTCTTCTTACAACTTTTAGAGGTTTTGGTAAGGGTTAGGATGCTTGTGGAAGGAGAAGAATTCCAGAATCTCTCAAGAACGTGCAGCTTCCTTCTCACTTCTGCGCCTGCGGTACAGATTCCCTTTCTCTCTTCTCTTAGGCTTCTGAACTACTTGCTTTCAGAGGGGTGCCTGATAACGTTCCGAGCAAGGATTGGAATACAGTGCTTGATTAGGTTTTCTTTTTTTGCCTTTCACGTTCGCCATTAATTCCTTATCCTAGTTGTATTTTCTTCTATTTCCATCCACTTCTCTTCGCTTATCTTTGGTGGGCCTCTTGTCATCCCCATTTGTACATCTTTGTAAGTTGTAAGTTTAATGGAATTTCGTCTTTTATTAAAATTCAAAAAATAAAAGATTCTGCCTTGTGTGTGGTAGACTAGATGAACCTTTTTACACATTCAGCTTCATTTGAAGAATGTCCTATGTTAAAGCACAAGCTACAGTCCCTTTCTTTAAAAAAAATTATGTTCTTTAAGATACCTAGTTTATTCAAGAAGGGAATACAAATTGTGCTCATGAGAAGAAACATCTGTATGAAGCTATATGATGGTAGACTCGTTGATATATAATTTATTTGAGTTTTTAATTACTTGGTATAAAATAATAAAAACAACATAACTGTATAATATTCTTATAATTTGATTTCTTGCAGGTTTTTACAGTCACACCACTTCTGTAAATTACAAGTAGGTTTGAAAAATCACAGTTTGATTTGAACCTGCAGGAAACAAATGGAAAACTAGAACTGAAAAGGTTGACATCAAAACACGCACAACAAGATAGGGCTTGGTGAAACTCGACAAGACCCAGAGTCAACTCAGTCAATTCAAAAATACTTCTCAAGAAGTGGTGGTCGATTCCAATATTACCAATATATTCAACTGAATCTTGAAATTAACTGTACCACAGTACCAGAATGCGACAGAACAGAAAGGTCAAATTTGTGTTAGACATTTATATACACATACAAGGGCATGCAAACTAACTACTCTTGTATAGGCTCTACTTTTCCCCAGCACATGGCCTAGCCTTTGCAGCATATTTTAAAAATTTATAAGATAATCCATGAACGGCGGCAAGATTGCCACATCACAGCTAGAATGTACTACATGCATTGGCAAGTGTAACACTTGTGAAAATTGTTATTCAAAAGAAAAAGAGTATACCAAATCAGTGCGGCGTAGGTCAGGAGTCAATTTTACATGAGCTTCCAAAGTTTCTTCGAAATTCCGTTTGGAATTAGCCTGTGAGATCACTAGAAAGAAAGCAAATCTTGTATCAGTTACTAAACTTTCAAACATAAGTTCAACAAGGTATTTGGGAATTATCAATACCATTCAAAAACAATGAAATGGTTTTCTTTTTTACTAGTTTTTCATAAGTGATAATGTAATTGAAAGAATCGGTGGCAAAGGAGGAGACATTGCCCATATGCACAAAAAATATATGAGATAGCCCCTCCGATTTTAGCAAGATGCAACTAATTAAAAAAAGTACCAAAAACCAGTTTGAAATAGAACTTACAGAAACAGACTAATACATTTGGGAAAACTTCACTTAAAACCACGAAAAGCTGTCAAACAAGTCAAAACATAGATCAAATTCACTCGGCACCACTCCAAAACTCCGAGGAGAGAACAAAGAAGCAGTATTGATGGTTCCAACCGGCATCTACACGTTCTCAGAAGCTCCAGAAGCAAGCAACTTCCCACAAACCACCCAGCATCTTCTATAACGATCAATTGCATAACCCACATACTGTTAGAAAGAGTAAAATAGCAATTCTGAAGCTCCTTGCCACTGGACAATCTAATACTTTTTCTCATGCCCTTGAACATTCTGAGGAAGTATGGCTAGCCCTCTTCGGTAAAGAAGTTGATGCGCACAGCTTTTACTCTCTAAGACATTTGGAGGGTAAGGATGTAGAATTATGTTGGCATGTTATAAATTCAGTATTCTCAGTGGAATGCATCGGATGATTCCGACTCAGAACACCACATACCAATTGACTGAAGAGCACTCTTCTTGAGACGATCCAGATTTGATTCTTCATTGTCAAAAATCCTCCTATTCCTCTCCAACCAAATATTCCATCAAATGACGAGAGGAGCTGTAACCCAACACTTGCATTTCCTTTTGCACTTATACACAGACCATCCTCGCAAAACCTGAATGACAGAACCTGGCATGACCCACGAGATTCCAGCCAATCTAAAAACAGTATGCCATAATTCCCTCACTACCAGACAATGAAGAAGATGATGATTAACAGTTTCTTCCTCTTGTATACACAAATAGCACCTATTGACAAGAACCCAACCGCAAGCTCTCAAGTTATCCCCCGTCAAAATGGCCTACCTAGCAGCTTCCCAGGCAAATAAAGCCACTTTTCTAGGAGCATTCATCCCCCAAATCTGCTTCCAAGGAAAATTTGAACTAACCCTATCATTTAAGCAGGAGTAATAGGATCTCACCGAAAAGCTCTTGCTCTTCGACCCTGCCCAAATAACTCTATCCTCCGTCGTCTCAGATTGTTTAGAAGCATATAACATCTCAAACAGCTGGCTTATATCTTCAAACTCCCAATCTTGCAGCTCCCTTCTAAACATGGGACTCCACGAATCATTGTCATTATGATGAACCACTATCGAATTCACCAATTCCTCCTGATCAACAGCTAGATTAAACAATCTTGGGAACCTATTCACACATCTCTGCACCAAATATCTTTCCAGAATCTAACCTTATCTCTCTTACCAACCTCAAAAACAATATGTCGCTTGAAGGAGTCCCACCCTTTCATAATCCCTTTCCGAACACCCACCCCATGAGAACATGATACTGCCCTTGGGTACCATAAATGGCTCCCTTCATCATACTTCCCAACCACGATCTTCCTCCACAACACCTCTCTATCCACCATATATATCCACTGCCATTTCCACAACAATACCTAATTGAAAGTCCTCAAATTTTGAACTCCCAAGCCTTTACACCGTACACTAGAGCACATTGTACTCCAATTTACTAAATGATACTTCTACTCCTCCATCCCCCCATCCCATAAAAAGTCCCTCTCCAATTTTTCCATCCCCCTGACCACCAATAAGGATAACAAGTAAGTGGGAAGGTTGGATAAAGTGCATTTAATCAATATGAGACGACCACCCTTCGACAATAGTTGTCAATTCCATCGTGCCAACTTTCTTTCAAACCTTTCAATCACCGGTTCCCAAGTAGTTAAGCTTTTGAAGTCAGCGCCCAAAGGAAGACCCGGATATGTAGATGGCAAACAGGCATATTTGCACCACTATAATGTACTTTTAGACTCATTTGCCATCAAGACCGGCCCAAAGCGTGTGCCGGAGGACCGACCACTCAGGGAGCCCAAATTTTAGGGGCCCCAAAATATATATATTTACACACACACATATATATA
Organism: Codonopsis lanceolata; assembly: GCA_013146195.2. NCBI lineage: Eukaryota > Viridiplantae > Streptophyta > Magnoliopsida > Asterales > Campanulaceae > Codonopsis > Codonopsis lanceolata. The sequence goes on along the minus strand of CM028378.1, from coordinate 149,039,427 downwards.
TATATGTATATATATATATATATATGTATATATTTGTATAATATAATATGATTCTTTAGTCTTTACAACTTTTTTATTTTTTGAGGAGAAGAATTTTTTTATTCTTTTGAGAATTTTTAGGTGTCTTATGATGGTTACGAAGACAAAATTTTGGAACTGCTAAGGGATATTGATCAGCACCGTAAGGTTTCGGAGGATAACAGTATCAAAAAGCAAGGCAGCTCCAGTGTAAAGGGGCTAAGGGAATTGAAGCAACTGCGTTGTAGCCTAAATTTTGAACAGATCGATAACAGTGGGTTGTTGGACATGGTTGAAAATAGACCTTAATTATGAATACTCGAATTATTGCTTGGAACGTGTGGGGACTTAACGACAGAGAGAAGAGACTTCTCATTAGGGCTGTTTTTCGAAGATGGAAGCCGCATGTAGTGTGTCTTATTGAAACAAAAATTGAGGTTATGGATTGGGAATTGGTAAATAGTGTCTGGGACAATAGATGGGTTGACTGGGTTTGTTTAAAGGCTACAGGTATAGCGGGTGGTATTCTTGTCATGTGGGACCGGAGTTTCGTCTCGAAGGTAGAAGCGACTGTCGGTGTTCACTCAGTTTCTCTTGTGTTCGGAAGTTTGAGGAGACAAATAAAAATTGGTTGTTTTCTGGTGTTTACGGTCCCTCTTCAGTAGTGGAGAGAAGGAACTTATGGGTGGAATTAGAAGCAGTTAGGAGGAGGTGGAACATTCCGTGGTGCTTAGGGGGTGATTTTAATGTTGTCTGTTTCCCTCATGAGCGGTCGGGAGCCTGCGCTTTCACGCATGTGATGACTGAATTTAATGATTTCCTCAATACAGCAAAATTAGTGGACTTGCCTTTGGAGGGGGGAGATTTCACTTGGTTCAGAAATGGAGGTAGATATCAGTTCTCAAGGATTGATAGGTTCCTCGTATCCGCAGATTGGGGTCATAGTTTTTGTGTATCTAGACAGCCCTGTCTTCCCAGAATAGTGTCTGACCATGTTCCCTTACTTCTTGATTGTGGTGAATTGATTAGCAGGAAAAGTCCTTTCAGATTTAAGAATATGTGGCTCAAAGAGCAGGGATTTCTGGAGTGGGACAAAGTGAGATGGAATTCGTATAATGTTGTTGGGACCCTAGTTTTGTCGTGGCTAAGAAGCTGCAAGCGCTGAAGAAGGATTTAAAATCAGGAAGAGAGAAGTATTCAGAAGGGTAGATCTTAGAATCAAAGAACTGGAAGAAAAGATGAGGAGTATAGATGAAAGTATTGGGGGAGAAGAGAGAAATGAGGTTGAGGTTAGTCGTAGAGAGGAATGCATTTTAGAGTTGGAACGTCTTCTTCAAAGTGAGGAGATTAGTTGGAGGCAAAAGTCTCGTATTCAGTGGCTTAGGGTGGGAGACAAAAATACCAAAAAATTTCAACATATGGCGAGTGTTCATTCTGCAGCAAACCAGATCCATAAGGTCACCATAGATGGTATTTCTTTGCAAGATCCTGAAGAGGTAAAGAAAGGAATTGTGGATTTCTATCAGAATCTGTACAAGGACAGAAGCAAATGGACAGCTGATCTGGGCGGTGTCAGTTTCAAATCTCTAAGTTTCGAAGAAGTCGATGGCCTGGAACAGGCTTTTTCAAAGGTAGAAGTGGTGGCAGCTTTGGGTAGCTTGTGTGGGGACAATGCTCCGGGACCTGATGGTTTTTCCTTGGCCTTTTTTCAACATTGCTGGGAAGTAGTGAAGGATGGCATTCTGAAGGTCTTTAATCACTTCCACGATAGCTTACGGTTTGAGAAGAGCCTTAACACTGCCTTCATTGCGTTGATTCCTAAGAAAAAGGAGCTAGTGACGTCAAGGACTTCAGGCCAATCAGTCTGTGTACAAGCTCATCTCTAAGGTGATGTCTCAGAGGTTGAGAAAGGTGTTGGGCAAGATAAACTTCGATTCTCAGCATGCTTTTGTCATGGAGAGGCAAATTTTGGATGCATCTTTGATTGCCAATGAAATTGTGGATGCTAGATTAAAAAGTGGTGATCCAGGGATTCTTTGCAAGCTGGACATTGAAAAGGCATATGATCATGTGAATTGGGGTTTTTTGTTGTACCTTATAGAAAGGATGTGGTTTGGTTACAAGTGGAGAAAATGGGTCTAGTTTTGCATATCTACAGCTAGGTTCTCAGTGTTGGTTAATGGAGAACCCGCAGGTTTTTTTCCAAGTTCGAGGGGCTTGAGACAAGGAGATCCCCTCTCCCCTTTTTGTTCAGCATAGACATGGAGGCCCTTAGCAAACTCGCTGCTTTGGGGGGCTACATCAGTGGGTTAAAAGTGGGTGGGGGTAATACTTCGGAGACTTTGGCGTCTCATCTCCTCTTTGCAGACGACACTCTAGTTTTTTGCGGTGCGGAGCAGTCCCAATTGGGTTATCTAAGGATGGTGCTGCTTTTCTTTTGGGTTGCGCATCAAAATTTCCAAAAGTGGGCGATGTTCAGGATGTTGATATTTTGGCTTCTTTTTTCGGGTGCAAGGTTGTCTATCTTCCATCAGTGTATCTTGACTTGCCTATTGGAGCCACGTATAAGAACAAGAATGTGTAGAATTCAATGGTTGCAAGATTCGAACGGCTTTTGGCGGGTTGGAAGAAGCAGTATCTATCAAAGGGGGGGAGATTGGTATTGGTGAAAAATATGCTTTCGAGTTTGCCTACGTATTTTCTTTCACTCTTCGTAGTTCCAGCTTCGGTTCGAAATAGATTAGAGATGTTGGAGGGATTTCTTGTGGGAAGGTCGGTCTTCTGTGCAGAATTTTCACCTTGTTAAATGGGACTCAGTCTGCTCATATGGGGTAAGAGGGTTTGTGTCAAAAATCTCAAAATGTTTAATGAGGCTTTACTTGGGAAGTGGTTGTGGAAATACTTGTTAGATAAGGGTGCCTTATGGAGGAAAGTGGTGGAGAGTAAATATGGCATAGGGAACCATTTGTGGTTTCCGGCAGAGATCACAAAGGCTTTTAGGGCAGGAGTGTGGAAAGGTATTAGAAAAGGTTAGGAATGCTTTTGGTAGAAATATTTCATTTGAGATTGGATCGGGGGCGACAGTGAAATTTTGGAAAGACTTATGGTGTGGAGACAAGGTATTAACCAGATCCTTTCCAGAGCTTTTCTCTTTGTCTAGGGAAGAGAATAGTTTGATCAGATGCACTCTTTAGAGGGAGAACCCGACGTTTAGAAGAAATTTTCAGGATTGGGAGATGGATTCAGTGACAAGATTTTTTGAGCTTCTTTATGCTCAAAAAGTTGGTTGCAAGACTGATAGGGTGGTTTGGAGAGGGTCTCAGTGAAATGTTATTATTCCAAACTGTTGGAAAGAGAAGGGTTACCTTTTTCTTGGAAGTCGGTATGGAAGACAATAGTTCCAACTTCCAAGTCGCGTAGCCTTTTTTGCTTGGGAAGTGGCGAATGAGGCTATTCTAACCGGGGATAATTTGAGGTAAAGAGGGATGATATATGTTAACAAATGCTTCTTGTGCAAGGAGGGCGAGGAGAGTGTAAATCATTTGGTTTTGCATTGCCTGATGGTGGGGGAATTGTGGAACCTTCTGTTCCGCTTGTTCAAAGTGGAGTGGGTGCTCTCGGAGGCCTCCAAAGATTTATTGTGGAACTGGAGGTACTTTTGGCGAAGAAAGGAAAGGAATATTTTGTGGGAAGTTGCTTCGTTGGGGGTGTGGTAGACAATCTGGAAGGAAAGAAACCGGAGAGCTTTTGATAATGAGGAAGGATCTATTTCAGAAATGAAGAGTGCTCTGCTTCATCTCCTGTTTGTGTGGTGCGCAGGGCAGAGCACTCACATACTCCCCGGTCTTCCTCTTTTGTAGATTTTGTGCATAACTTTCCTTTACGTTAGTTAGTCTTTTGGCTTTTATACTTATATGTAACATGTAAATAGGACGCGTCACCTCTTTTGACGTTGTGATATAAATTCATTTACCTTTATCAAAAAAGAATTGGGCCTATTTTGAAAAACAAAAAAAAAACTTTTATATTTGTAATATTAATCTAATATGAGCCCTTATTTTTATCATTAAGAAAATAAAATGACTCAAATATTAAACTTAAATTATTTAGGTCTATAATAAAATAAGGCTTTAGAAAAAAGAAAAATATATATATGAAGAGTTTCGTAACGTTGGAAGAAAAGGGAGTTCACTCAAAACACTAAACTAGATATCTATGCTAGGACATCTTAAGTAAGCCACGACTTATCTTAGGTCAATCCGAATTCCTGTGTAAAGACCTCTTGAATGGCAGCAAGAAAATCTTCCTGAATTATTTTCAACACCTCTGAGAAAACCCGCCCGTTAAGCCATCCGTACCTGGAGCACTATCTGGATTCATGCTCTTAATGGCAGCCCTAATCTCATCTTCTTCCCTGGCAACGAGCCAGCAAATCATTATCCCGAGCCTCTATCCGAGCCGAGACATCCGAGAATAAACCCTCATCAATAACATGCCTTGTCGAAGAGAATAATTCATAAAAATCTTTTAAAGCCCTTTCACCAATCTGAGCGGTCTCTGTACACCAAGTACCTCATAAGACACATCTATACATCCATTATACCTACTCTTACACCAATAGATCCACGTCAACTATCTTCTAAAGGGAATAAATGGATAAGCATTGAAATTCTAAAACTGCTCAAATCTATGGCACATTGCTGACAATGAGTTGATGGATTTCAGAAATAGTGAGCGAAATAACATAATAGAACTCGGTAATGATAAACTGATCTTCAGATTACTCCTTAACTAACTTGAAGGCCGCAAGTAGGCCTGTCAATCGTGACCCATTACTCATGAACCCACCAAACCCAACCCATTACATTTTGCGGGTTAAGATGGGTTACCCATCATAACCCACTAAATCTCACGGGTAACCCGTCTTAACCCAATAAACCCACTAGAATTGAAAAACGGAAGATTGAATTAGAAAGTAGCAATAGTAAAAGAATCAAAGATGTGAGATAAAATAATGATTCATGAGTTAAAATCAAAAATTGAGGAGTACCACGGGAGGATCATCAACGTGGATAAAGAGGGAACAGATGCAAACAAAGAATCAAATTCCTTTTGGGGGATTGAAGATGAATCAAGACAGACAGAGATCAAGGTTGTCGGCGCTTGCTTATTGCCGATTTCATAGCTCTTAAATCACAGGCATCAAAGATGAATGAATATACAATTGATTCTCTCCGTACACATACACTTGAATCTTGATTTGGCTTAGTCCACAGGATCGATGATTCACCTAATTTTGCCAATTGTGATTTCTCTTCATTGGGAATCCCAATTTGGGATGATGATTGTTGTATCCTGTTCGTATATATATAACACACACATATATATTTTATTTTTTAAAAAGAAAAAAAATTATGTTCTAATTGGTGGAAATTGTTTAGACAATTGTGAATTCATATGTAACGGGTAACGGATTAAAACGAGTCGACCGGTTATAACCCAACTCATTTGACCCGTTTACTATTTGGGTTGTGGCAGGTCGCTACCCACTTCAACCCATTACCCACTCTAACCCTACCCAACCCAACTGCCAGGCCTAGCTGCAAGTATTATTAAGATATTTACTTTATTCCTCCTTTTAATTGATTAGGAGTAATAAATAATTGAGCATCTCCCATATGACGATATGTTAAAAGATGAATGAATATACAATTGCTTCTCTCCATACACATACACTTGAATTTTGATTTGGCTTAGTCCACGTGATCAATGATTCAGCTAATTTTGTCAATTGTGATTTCTCTTCATTGGGAATCCCAATTTGGGATGATGATTGTTGTATCATGTTCGTATATATATATATATATACACACACACACATACACACACACACACACACGCACATATAGATTTTTTAAAAAAAAGAAAAAATAATATGTTGTAATTGGTGGAAATTGTTTAGACAATTGTGAATTCATATGTAACGGGTTTAAACGAATCAACCCGTTATAACCCAACTCATTTGACCCGTTTAGGCGTTTACTGTTTGGGTTGTGCCAGGTCGCGACCCACTTCAACCCATTACCCACTCTAACCCTACCCAACCCAACTGACAGGCCTAGCTGCAAGTATTATTACTATGATCATGACCGTAACATTGAAATATCAAACACAATTCCAACTACATACACCCATAATCTACGTACCAGTTTTAATTAAGATCCTAAAACCTTTTGGCTAGTGAATCTAGTACTTACATTTTCCTCATGGTAAGCTTTCTTGCTTGTAGTGGGTTCAATTATCATCAGTTTGCAAAGAGGAATTTGCTGGTCCTTCAAATGTAGAAGCAGGCCCCTCTCCATTAGCATGCTTATAGTGAGCAGTTGCACACTTTAATCAATTCTTTTAATGGGTATTTTCGGCCCAACCTCAAAGAGAATAAAATAGTTTCTTTTGGACCTTTGGTAGCAATTGAGAATGATATCTTTTGGAGAAAAATTATTAAGAAGGCCTAACCAAAGATTTTATTTCAAAAAAAAATTAGAAGGATGACACTTTTCAAGTGAACATTAGATGTTAGTTAAGTATTCTGGGGGAATTTTTGTATCTTACATGTAAGAAAAAAATTTGCAATAAGACTATATTCTGAACATGAAACTGTATTTTGGTATTTTGATAATTGCCTTCTCTCATTTTTAGGGCCTAATTTTAGTTTCAACCCAGGACCCCAAAATGTTTGTGACTGGTGATGGCATTGTGTAGAAGGCTTATTATCCGAAAGTAGTGAGGTTCTCATTCCAGTAAAATCTCAAAAATTCTTTAGTCGTGTGACATTTTTTCAGTATAAATTATCGGACATATACGAAATTTGACTAGGCCCTGTGATTGAAAGGCTTTGGTTGGTACGAATGCCTCAGCTATTTTTGCAATGGAAATAAACAAATCAAAGGAGGATACTACTTCCATTTGCCACCGTCCAAGAGCCACACTTTATTTAGCAGTGTCCATGAGAAACAAGCTAGGTTTATTCACTCAAAGCTTGTCGGACACAAAATACCTCATAGAATTGCATGAAGGTCTTATCACTGAAGCAAGCAATCACAGAGTTCAAACTTTTGTCCCCAAGCAATAATATTAGGGACTCATTCCAATTCGGTAAGTGATCTAAATGAACAAATTCCAGAAATAAATCAGGAAAAATAAAACTACAAGCACTACAGTCTAAGGACAAAATAGAAAAGAAATCACCGACCTTGACAAGCTGAATTGCCTCTTTAAGATCATGATTAACCTTCTCCTTTTTATTTTGTTGCCCCTTGATCAATGTTGGGAATGGAAGCTTGGGTTCCACATCAACCCGAAAAGGCCTCCTGATTACTCTACCGTCAGCTTCAATCCTTCTCCTCTCTGCCTCCAGCTGCTCATTCCGCCTCCTCCACTCTGCCTCCTGCTGCTCATTCCGTTCCGTGCTCTCAGCCTCATCTTCTCGAGCATCCCAGGCAGGTCTTCCCTCGGGCAAGGGCGCAACCCGAGGCCTGTCCTCGGGCAAGGGCGCAACCCGAGCCTGATACGACACGGGTGATACTTGCGACAGATCTCTGACGTATCGGGTGTCTTCCCGGGTCCAATTCTCGGACTCGGCTTTTACTGGATACGTCGAATCCGGGTTGAAATTTCCGGGCCGTCGTGGAGGTAGAGGAGAAAAGTCTTGTTGTTGTTGTTGTGAGGGTGGAGGTGGAGATGGGTCTATGGGCTTAACGGGGTAGGAAACGGGTCGGACTTGTACGAGTGTGGGTCTCGGAGCGGGATCATCGTTAGGTTGAGTTTCTGTGTTTGGTTGAGGGGGCGGCGATGATGATGATGAACAGAGTAACCTGTGGAGGGATGGAAATGAAGGGGTTGGGGAGGAGTGAGAGCAAATGAGGAGAGAGAATTGAGAAGGGGTTGTTCTGGAGAAGCAATGGCGGCGAGCTAGGAAGAGAATGGCCGCCATTTGTGAATTCCGATCGCCTAAATGTAACGGAGAAAATGGCTTTTGGGGGGTTTAGGAGGTTGAAGACGGAGGAGGCGGGTTTTGGGTTTTTTAGCCATCATAGGAGTATGGGCTTCAAGCTGGCCAAACTTGACTGCTCAGAGCTTCCATCTTGGGTTGGGCAGTGGGCAAGTTTATGGGGCTAAATTCGGGCCGTTTCTTTTCAATCGCTACAGAACGTTTTCTTTTTTGTAAATTTAGGCCGGTCTGCTCTCTAAAATTTTGGAAAAGTAGCCACCGGTTCACTTTCTAAAATTTTTATTCAATTTAGTATCATGTTTTTTTAAAAACCAAAAAATGACATTTTTATTGGCAAATATACTTACGATACACTTAATGAACACAAGGAGCATTATGAAAATGAATCACGGTGTATCAATTTTATTACATTAATATTTGTACCGCGATTCATCAATTTAATTATCTAATCTTTTTGTATCGCGATATATCAATGCTTGAAACCCAATTCATCTGTTTAATTGAGTTCATTGATTATTGAACCGCGATACATAAATTTTATTGTATTAATTTTACACCGTAATTCATCAGTTTAATTGTCTAGTTTATTTTTGCACCGCGATATATCAATGTTTGAAGTGTGATACATAAATGTTTTAATCGTGATACATCAATGTTTGTAACGCGATACATTAATCGATATTTTTGTACCGTAATATAAAACCATAAAGAACCGAACCACGCCCTTCACCTTCTTCTTCCATCTCCTCCGCCGTAAGCATTCTTCTTTCTCATCCTCCTTCGTCTTCATCTCTACTGAAAAATCTATGTTTTGTTGCGCAACAATTGTGATTTTCGAATCCAATGTATTTTCCAGAGCTATTGAATATGATGATAACATTTTCAGAACAATATTTCGAAAAAATGGTCTTTTACGGTTTAAAAAAAAAGGTGGACTTTTGAGGTTACAAACTTTAAAAAAGAGGCTGACCAGAATTTTATCCTAAAAAATTCAAGGAAAAATTGCGGGTCGGTCCACTTTTCAAAGTTTTTAATCGCTCCAGTACCGTGTTTTTTTCCAACCGGAAAAAAACACATTTGGACACGAAAAGACAGTGATACCCTTAATGAGCATGAGGTGCGCTACATAAATGAATCGTGTTTCATTGACTATTGAACCGCGATTCATCAATTTTATTGCATTAAGTTTTGCACCGCGATTCAATAGTTTAATTACTCTGATCCTATTGCACAACGATTCATCAATTTTATTGTATTAATTTTTGTACCGCGATGAATTAACTTTTGAACCGCGATCTATATATCTAATCCAAGTTGTACCGCGGTATCAACTTTTATGTACCGCGATAAATTTATTTTTGAACCGCAATACATAAAATATTATTAATCCATTTTTGCACTGCGATAAAAAATGATAATGAACCACATCATGTTCTTCATCTTCTTATTTCATCTCTTCCGTCGTAAGTTTTCTTCTTCCCCTTCCTCCTCTGTCATCGTCCTACTGAAAAATCATTCAATACAACACAAATTCATTACAGTTTCGTACATAATGAATCAAGAAATCCTCATTTCGTTGCGCAACAATGGTGATTTTAGAATTCAAAGTGTGTTGCCAGAGCTTTTAAAGGATGCAATGACATTTTCGAAACAATATTTCGAAAAGTGGTCTTTTGCGATTAAAAAAAAGAACTGTTGACTTTTGGGATTAAAAACTTTGGAAAATAGACCGACCATAATTTTACTCAATTTTCAATCCCTCCAATACTGCGTTCTTTTTTTGTGATAACCAGGCTAGTCCCATTTGAATAAGTTATAACATCTCCAATCCACTTTCTTTTTATTCAACCGATTAAATACACTTTTGGGATTAAATTTATGAAGGTACCCTTAATGAAGAAAATGCGCACAGATAAAGTCACTGCCCAAATTTGGGCAGCGCAATACAAAAATTGGACATCGGTAATTAATTTTGGGCATCAATAATTAAATTTGGGCATCCTAATGCAAAAATCTCCCACCAAGTTTGGGTATCACAATGCTTTCGAATAAAAAATTGGGAATCGGTCCAAAGAAAGTGCCATATATGAGCATATGATAGCAAGAGAGAATGAAGATAACAGACAAGTAGTATTGATTGATGCTTTAACTTTTTCTCTTTCTTCCCCATGATTTGAGTATTTTCTCATTTTTTATACTCCTACTTCATTCCTGCAAACAAGTTGAATAGTGCAAGGCTTTCATGCTAGACGGAGTAGATTCATCAACATGTACAAGTGACGAATGTACATCCACGCATGAACCAACCCTCATCTGCTCAAGGAAGAACTGTTCAAGATGAAATTGGTCATGGCAACGATGCCCACATCGGAGTCTTCAACACCTACATCGGAGTCAGTCTTCGACGCCCACATGGAATTCCTAGCTGACTTCTATCCAGGTTTGAAAGTTCCTTCCAGGATCCAACAGTAGCAATTGAGTCTAATAATGGAAATTCCATTGTGGATGACGCTAAACGGACTCAGGTCAAGATACGTGTTAATACTGAAGGTAATGGGTTGCGCACACATTCTCCATTTTTTATTTCACCAGTGTAAGGAGCCGAGATAGTGGATAACGTCACTACCTTAAATTCCAAGGATGATACTGGAAATTGCAAACGGTGAAGACTATTGATGTCGCCGGTCTTCATCAAATTGAACATTCGAATAATGGTCGTATCCAAATACTTTGTTTTGTTTTACATATTTGCGGTGGTCGTCTTCGTCTTCACCGACATATTATTATCCTCATCCTAATACGTTTCTTCACGGTCTAAAGTTTCAATGTCGTATTTTGAACCCATCGTCTTCCCTTACGGAGTGGAGAGGTATGTGGGCATTTTAGAAAAAAAATTAATGAAAATAGACTTTTGCCGTTGAAAAAAAAAAGGCACTAGAGCAGTTACTTTTCCAACAAATGGTACCGACCCACAATTATTCATATTTTTTTAAAAGGGCCCTAGGAGCCATGGCCCCTTTAAGCATTAAGGTGTCTCCGCCACTGAATGAGTTAAATGAAAAAATGGTTTGAAAACTAATTTATAAGAAGAAAAAAATAACACTAAAGAATTTTTTTTTACATAGAGCCGTTTTAAAATGGCTTAATTTATAAAAAAAATTGTTGTATTTTTTCAAAATAATTGTTGCCTTGAAATATGCCTTGATTGAATTCTAAAGTGGAGAACGCAACAAAGCATGAGAGCAGCTCCAGTGGCCTTTTCATAAACCTTTTGCACAAATCATCAACCGGTTGGAATTTTAAAATGCCATTGGAGTTGATGACATGGAATCAACCGGTTGAAACATCACCATCATTATTACATTGTTGACTTTCCTCTCAACTTTCATTATTTTTGCTACCGTTTTTTTTCTACCGTTTTTTTGTTACCGTTTTTTCTACCGTTTTTTGTTTTTTTTTTCAAATTTATCCTATAAATTCTCCTATAAATAGGTTTGTAAAAAAAATAACCACACTCTTCCAAACTTACATTACTTCTATATTATCTCATTCTCATTAAATTACACAAACTCCTTTTCTCACTTCTTTTGTTATGGATAACAATTTTTTTACAAATTTATTAAACTATTCCAATGTCGAAGATTCTGCAAATGCCGAAACTACTCCAAATTTTCAAAGTCCGCCAAATTTTCCAACTGTGCCGAATTTTCAAGCTTCACCAAATTTTCCAACTCCACCGAATATTCAAGCTCCACCAAATGCTCAATCGCCGGCAAATGTTCAAGCTCCACCAAATTTTCAAATTCCGGCAAATTTTCAAGCTCCACCAAATTTTCAAGTTCAGCCCAATTTTTGTTATCCAAATTTTCAAGGTATTTCAAGTGTTCCAAATTTTTCTTATCCTTCGTATTCTCAATTTCCCATATATTCGCAACATGAATATTTTAACCCGGTTACGGCAAATCAATATACATCTGGTTCTTATAAACCCACTATGGGTATTGGAAATCCAACAACACCAGTTGATACAAGAAGGGATAAGTCTGTAATTCCACCATTTTCTACACAAGAAGGGTTGGAAAACATTATTCTTGATGAAGTGGACAACAAAACAAAAGACATACAGAAAACAAAATGGAGCATTGAAGAGGATAAAATGCTTGTAAGTGCTTGGTTCGTTATTTCAACAGATAATGTGAAGGGAAACTCTCAACATAATAAGGAGTTTTGGAAGCGAATCACTGAGTGCTACAACAACAACCGAAAGACGGGAATTCGAAGGAAGTTTAATGTCTTGAAGTCGCATTGGTACACAATTACTCCAATGGTTAATCAATTTAACTAATTTTTCATCCAAGTTAGAGATCAGCATCGTAGTGGGTGGTCCGATAACCAAGTGAAGGAAACTGCACGTGGTCTTTATCATTTGGTAAGTAAAAAACATTTCAAATATGAGCATGTGGGGCTAATGTTGAAAGATGAACCAAAGTGGAAAGGTAGGAAATCAAGTGAATATTCCTCTAAAAGGACAAAGATATCTGAATCGGGGACATTCACTTCATCATCCGATGCACATACGAGCATCAACATCGAAGACAATGAAGTTGAAGTCCGCCCGATTGGTCAAAAGGCGGCAACGAGGAAAGGGAAAGCAAAAATCGCCGAGAAAAATGAAGTCAAAAGTGTTGATTTATGGGATAAGCACCGTGAAATTGAAGAAAGAAAGATTTCAGCACTCGAGGGAGTGACAATTGCGTTGAATTATGAAATCATCTTTAAAGATACTAGTGGCATGACGAATGAGCAACTGCAAATGCATAAACACATTTGTGACTCGATCAAGGCCAAATATAATATTTCGTAGTTTATGTGTGGCTAATTTTAATTTATGAAGTTTCTAATTGTTGTATTATAAGTTTATGTAATATTTTAATTAATGTATTTTTTTCTTCATATAACCCATGTGTAATATTTTATGTTATGTAATTTTTAATTGTGTGAAGGAAACTAGTCATTACAAAAACTTGCGTTGCAAAATCTAGTCGTTGCAAAATCTAACTGTTGCAAAATCTAGCCGTTGTAAAAACACGCAAAAACTAGCCGTTATAAGAGGTCTATATATAAGAGGCTTGAGACTCTATATTTTCTCCAACCACAACCTCTTACACGTATACCTACAGATACACCAATCTCCACACTAAAAAATGTCTCAAGATCCCAATCACTCCTATAAAAATGCACTTCTACAATTCGTGCACGATGAATTGACTGACGATTCAAGTTAAAAAATGATGATGATGATTATGGAAATGAAAATGAAGGAAGAAGAAACAGAAGCCTCCCACGAACGTAAACGCAGTCGAAAGTACATAAATCGAGAACGTGAAGCTGGACATGAAAGACTTTTCAACGACTATTTCTCCAATGAGCCAGTTTACACAGATCAAATTTTCAGAAGAAGGTATCGAATGAGTAATGAGTTATTCCTTCGAATTGTAGAAGCTCTTTCAAATCATACATAGTATTTTCAGATGAAGGTTGACACAACCTGTAGAAAGGGACTTTCCCCCTTGCAAAAATGCACTACTGTTATTCGTCAGTTGGCATATGGCACACCTGCCGATCATTATGACGGGTATGTACGAATTGGTGAAACCACTGCAATCGATTGTCTAATGAAATTTTGTCGATATGTGATTGAGGTATTTGGAAGCATATACTTGAGAAGACTCAATGTTCACGATGTCCAACGTTTACTTCAACTACATTCTGAGGTCCATGGTTTTTCCGATATGTTAAGAAGCATTGACTGCATGCATTGGCCATGGAAAAATTGTCCAGTTGCATGAAAAGACCAATTTACCCGAGGGGATCAAGGGGTTCCAACAATAATGCTAGAAGCGGTCGCTTCTCAAGACCTTTGGATATGGCATGCATCGGCGTTGTAGGTTCTAATAACGACATTAATGTGCTCAACCAATCTCCATTGTTCAACGATGTATTGCAAGGACACTCTCCTCAAGTTCAATTTACGGTAAATGACACACAATACACAAAAGGATATTATCTAGCAGATGGTATCTACCCGGAGTGGGCTTCATTTGTCAAAAGCTTTACATATCTAAAAGATCCTAAAAGGATAAAGTTCAAACAGATGCAAGAAAGGACGTTGAGCGAGCGTTTGGAGTCCTCCAATCTCGTTGGGCAATAGTACGAGGTGCGGCCCGATTTTGGCACAAGGAAGCTTTGAAAGATATAATGTACGCATGGATCATATTGCACAATATGATAGTGGAGAATGAAGGTAATGCAATAAGTAACTGGAGTGGTGAAGAAGTAGATCCACCAGTACCCACATCCCGGGATTTATTCAAGAGTTTCAACAATACCTCCAAAGGCATGCGGAACTGATCGTGAGAAATACATAAAAACTTCGAGAAATACATAAAAACTTCGATCTGATTTGGTCGAACATATTTGGGAACGCTTTGGAGACAGCAACAATGAAAATTAAGTTGTAACGATTGGATATTTCTTATTAGTATTTAATTACTTTGTTTTCTCATTGTATTATGCAACTTTAATTATAATTTGTATGATTTTATGTTGGTTTAGTTCAATAAAATCTATATTATTACATCGGTATTTTGAAATACTAATAAATATTTATAAAAAAAAATTTAAAGATAAAATTTAAAAATATATAAATTATTTTTTAGACGTATTACATTTGTTTTATAAATATTTATGTTTTAAAACGATATATTTATTTTTGAAAATAAATGTATATTGAGAAAGAATAAAATATTTAGTTGTGGGTCTATGCTATAAAACTTTTATGGGTTTATATATAGTGGAGAATATGTTTATAGAGAAAAAGTTTATAAGCTAATGATGTGGCATGACGTGACAGTGAGAATAAACCTTTTCACAGGTCCATGGCTGTGGATGCCCTGAAGCAACCAGTTCATGCTAGTTGATGAGGCGGATAAACCATTGGAGTTGTGCGCTCTAAGAGAAGAGTTCCAAGTCAGCATCCCAAAACCCTAATGAACCAGGTAATGCACGTTTTCTCTCTTCAAAGACGTTCAAACTCTCCATTTTCACTCTAATTTTCAGCTTTCCTAGGCAACACCCTATTTAGTGTGTGGGGGTAACAATGACTGACACGACACAATATCACGAACTTGTGTGGGGGGATAGCATATGACTGATACGACACGATAGCATGAACCAGCACGATACGATTAGAAAATAAGATTACAAAGACAAATGACACGATAAGCTTAATACGACACGACACGAAATACACAAAATTATTAATATATTCAAAATAATATTTATTGTTATATTTATAATCAAATAAGATAAATAACATGAAAACAAGATAGTGAAGCACAAAAACAACACGGTAGTACGAATTGCCACTCTCGTGTGTTGTGACCTCCTTTTGTGCTTTGTAGGTTGACAAGTGTCCTGTGATCAGCGAAGCAAGGAAAATATCCATAGCCATTTACCAAATCATCTCCAACACACTTTTGGCATCTAACTCACTTTTTTTGCAAAAAAATTAAAAGTTTATTTTTGGGATCTTAATGCATGAATATCATTCGTGTTTATACATTCTATAGTATTGCAGATATACATTGATAGATAATAGATAGGAAAGGTAAATTACAATGTAAGTTTATTTTAAAAAAATCACTTAGACTCTGTTTGTTTTACAGAAAATGACTTTCGAAAAATGTTTTCCTTATTTTTGGTGTTTCGTAACCTTAGAAAAATGTAGTCAACGTAAAAGCTTTTTTGAGTCAACGGAAAATAAAGTCTTCTTTCCGGAAAATAACTTACGAAATATTTTTCGCAAGTCATTTTCTAAATGTTTGAGTACCCCTCCGCCCCTTCCACAATTACACATATTTATATACACGCATAATATTTCACGCATCAAATAAATTATTTAGAAATATAAATGGAGTTTGGGCACACTATTTATAAATTATAATTTTAATAGATACTCACTACGTCCTAAAATTAGTATCAACTATATTATTTAGTGACGTCCTAAACATTATTCATTTTCTTTTTTAAAACATTTTTTTCATATCAATTATCAATTTTTTTTTATTTTGTGAATTGAAAAAAATGGACCTTATTGATTTAACATCACTAATGATAAATTGAGGGTTACTAAAGGAAAATTACTTAAAGTTCAACACTATCTTATATTCAATATGAGCGTTAATATTAGAATATATTTTTTGTATTTATTCATATATTGTTTTTCATAACATTTTTTGTGTGTTTGCCAAACACCAAAAATGTTTTCCGGCATATTTTCAAAAGATTTACCAAACACCTGAAAATGAAATCTTTTCATTTTCCAAAAATTATTTTCTAAAAATTATTTTTCGTGAAACAAACGGAACCTTAGTTTAGAATTTTATTTTATTTTTATGTAAACTCAATTTATAACCGAGGTGTAGAGTATACCATGGTTACATGGTCTTCATTCAAGTCATACTAGGGGATCATCAAATATGTTAGGAAGATTGTTCAAGTTATACACTTATAATAAATAAAAGGTGGAGGCTAACACTAACACACCCCCAAAACCACTTTCTACACCCCTAAACAAAATGTGATTTTATTTTTGCATAAATTACAATTAACCTCCTTCAATTATAAGTAAGGTTCAAAATGCCCCGCCACCCCTACATTGTCTTTAATCGCACATTTTGTTTAGGTACTACCATTTGGGTTGATGAAAAATGCTCGTTTGAGACTCACGTAACCATCTTTAGGTATTTGTTCTTTATCATAATGTTCTTTTAGTACTTAAGTAACTATTTTACATTGACCAAAAGTAATTCAAATATTGAAATTTAACATGACCATCTTAGAGCTTAACTTTATCTTGAACGCAATCATTTCCATAAGTAAGATAGGGTGGGTAGGTGGCTACGTCGTCCCCATTTTTTGCGAGGCTAGTAATGGAAGAGGAGAGGTTTAAACCAGTACACTTTTATTTGGGAAAAGCAAGGAGGCCAGTTTGCTTGATAGCTTTCTTGTGGTATGCATATGCTATACATGCTCAGCTATGCACATGTTCTCTTGGTGTATCTCTGATCTCTCTCATTGATAATGCCTTGGTGGGTTTTGGACGCAATGAAACCCCCATAAAACCAAAACTACAAAATAAAAAACAAAGAGAAGCTTAATCTCCTATGCAATGGTACACCTAAATATAGTTTATGGTAGTCTATAGGAGAAGACCAATTTCGCAAAAGTGACTCCCCTCTTATGGTAAATGAAAATTACAAGATATGTTAATTGTTGGATACTGCCATTTGAACTTCCATTTACTCGCATCCCTCTCCTCGCGATCGTTGTCAATGCCAATAGTTTCTATGGAGTCTGTTCTCGGGATCGAGGTGATTTGGCATGGTGGTGTCCACTGTGATTCTCTTCTCAGGTGTAGGGGGAAACCATTTTTGATTTTTGTGGGCTTGCATTTGGGCGTCTTAATTTCATCTCCGCTTTGTTTTGCTTGTCAGAGTTGAGGGATTGGTTGTTGATGTCAATTCAAAAGTTTCTGCAGTGGAGTTTGTTTGATCTCTTCGTTTGTAATGGGTAGTAAATTTGGTATCTCTTTCCCGCACACTGCGGTTCATACTATTGGAATGTTTTCTAATGATTGAAGTTTCATGACCTAAATGAGACAAAAGTATGTTGAATATTAAAAACTGTAAAAATAGGAAACATCCGAATCAGAGTAATATGAAACAGAAGGGCAGATGCAGGGCTTAGAAGCAACATAATGTAAAAAAGGAAAGAGATCAGCTGCGACAAGAATACTGAGTGATATTCCCTTCTAGTTCTTGCCAATAAATAAGAAGTAATCCGAAAATTAAAGATAAGCCATAGATGGAAAGCTTTACCCTAGTTTCCTAACAAATTCATTATCTGTACAACAAGCTGGCTACATTTCTAGCATCCTATTTCATCGACCTTTTTCCTGGCTATTATGAAAATTAACCACATTTGAGATACAATTTCAGTAATAACCAATGGGTCAGGCAGTTCTACTGACCTAAATGCTTCAACTGAGATAGACAGCCCTTGAATTAAGTCTTAGATCATCTTTGGTTGTATCGACCCCAAATGCATCTTGGCTTTCACATGATACTGCCTCCTGAAATTTTTATCCCATATCAAACCCGCGTGAGTGACATTCACACTCTATTTGCACAACAATAGAGCAATATTCTCATCCATTTTCAATGAGGAACTGTGTGAACTAGTTCCTTGGTATCTACTGAACCAAACTGTAAGCAACGAACATCACTTTCTTTGATCAATCGAAACCTGACCTACTACTACCTGAGACAGACCTCAACATTGGATGAGTAACTGCTGACGAGGAAGGGTTTATAGCTGTAAGAGGCAGCCTTGGCCCAAGCCCATGTCCATACATAGGCTGCTGCTGTGACATGTGGGGATGGATCGGTTGGTTATTACCGTAACCAGAAATAAAAGGCTGTGCAGGCGAGCTAGGGACCACCTGTTGCCTACTATTACTTCCAGAATTAATATTTCCAACTGCAGGACCAATGCCTGGTAAGCCTGTGGGCCGACTCGCCCCAGTAGGTCCAAACTGGGATGACATGAGGGCCCGCTCAGCTGCAATCCTCTGCCTTGCTCGTTCCACCTGTTCACATTCCTTCATCAACAACGTCTCCACTTCAGCAAACTGCTTAAGCTTCAGCTCTAACCTCTTTAACTGTGGAGATAAAAGTTAAAGAGCAGCAGAATATGATTAGAAAATGTTTTCTTTTCATGCAAGAACCAAAGTTACAATGTCGAAAATCCACCTAACCTTACCCAGAAAACATTATAGAATTAAGAAAAATGGAAAAACCTTAGACACTCAAAAAGATCAAATTTAATAATAATAAGAATAATAGTAGTAAATAGTAATAATAATAATAATTAGAAAACGAATAATTAAGAGTCATTATTACTCTTACACTTACGAGTAATTTTAAGAAAACATCATTTTCTTAAATCCAACTTGTAGATACATGTATGAGGATTCAAGACTCTCTCATTGGATCATTCCCACAAGGAAAGTAGGAATCTTTGAGTGGAAATCGGGAGAGTATAACAAAAACCCAAAAACTTAAAGGTTAGTCTACAGCAGCTGCGGTTTGTGAACTTCTTGGAATCCATCCATACTGTATCAAAAAATTGATACTTTAGGAGATGCGTAACTTCGGCAGCCCCAACAATCTCGGGAAGCCTTCATGCTGTTGCCAGGCTTAAGTCAGACTCGCATCAAAGACACTACTGAAATGTCAAAACATTTTTACTAATCTTCTATTTATTCTTTCTGAAACCCTCTATGCTGAAGACATCAGCAAATGCTGTGGGATCGATCGCAGTTCTATACTAAGCAAGGTCAAAGATTCAATAGCCACATGGCCCACATCATTTAAATAGTGGGGTGAAAAAACAAAGACAGAGCCCAACATAATCTCAAATTTCCCAACTTGTATAATTCAAACTTCAATATATTTTATGTCTATATTAAAACTTTAAGAACTGTATATATTTGGAGAATAATACTTGATTTTTCGCCCGGCTAGGAAGCAACAACAATCTCCTTACACCTGGAGTCCGAATTAGACATTGTGGAACACATGACATCCTGACAACCAAACACCCCTCAGCATGTTGAAAATTTTGTACTTTTTTTTTGACCCCCAACTTTTTGAAACCACTGACATACCTAGATACGCTGGGGAAACTCCAGGGACTCGGGGCGTTGAAATCACCAACTATTTTTTTTCCTTAAAAGTTGATTAAAAAAATGGGAGTGGGCATGATGCGTGAACAAGAATTTTGAGATCTATCGTATTACTGAAGCATAAGCCCAACTGAGATAGAAGTTCAATGCATTCCAAGATAAGCAGACTCAAAAGCCGTGGGGCTTCGAAGGTAGAACCAGTTTCTACACTTCTGGAAGTGGACACTCACTTTGAATAGACCACCATTGGGAGGGATGGTAATTTTTGAAGGAGAGAGTGGTAACACTGGCCTCCAAGTTTGCAGCACTAAGAAGTTCTGAACTTTGAACACTTTTCAAGAGACTACCAAATTAAGTAACAAAGGTACCTGATGATTTATAATATTAGCAGATAGTCTTTGAATTTCGCGTTCTTCGTGATCTGCAAACAGCTTCGCCTTCATTGCAGCAGCAGAAAGACCAGCTCTTGCGGCATTTTGCACTTTTTCAGAAGATAAGGGAGCAACATCTACATCACCTTGACTGCACAGACCTTGTGATCCCAAGTCTTCTGAAAAATGTATTCCCAGATGTAATTAGAAGGAAGAAAACAGCAAAAGGCCACCATATTGAAAGCTAACCTTTTTGCTGAAATGAGTTTGTAATATCTTCATGAGGATCCCCTTCCTTAGTATTCCTACTTTCTGAATTCATCCTTCAAAAACAGAAATCTTACAAGTCAAATCAAATAGTCCAAAATAACAAAAAATGAATTCAACAATTATTACACCCTCCGTTCCTGGCAAAGAGTCCCCGTTTGAAAGTCAAAACTTTTTTAAAAAATGACACTTTTAAAATGACACTTTTATGTTTTAATTTTTGAAAGTGGACTCTTCAAGTGAAACATCTCATAATGGAATAGTGGACTCTTTACCTGGGACGGAGGGAGTATAAGAGGGCTCACTATGTAGAAAGATCCAAAATATGAAGGAAAGCTTCCACAGCCCTAAGTTTGGGCTTGTTTTCACATATAAGCCTAATCTAAAAAATTGTGTTATTTGAGCCACTTCACTGTTAGTTTGAGTTTTAAGAGAACACTAAATCGGCAAGTTTATTAAGCACAAAAAATTAGTAGGTTGTGTGCATGACTCGTGGGAATAAGCCAGATCAAGTCAAGGAATAGTCCTGAAATTATAACAGCCCTTCAACACAGAAAACCCACTGACAAATACCAGAGAGGCCTGTGACCAAACAGCTTCTTCGCAGACTATGCGAAGAGTGCCCATGACCAGACCTCCCCCAGAGTGCTCTGCAGTAACTAATTGGTCAACCACAATAGATATGAAATTAGAAAGCACTCAAAGTAACTATTCGAGCAACTTAAAAATATTATTTACCTATAAACACATTAACTCGTAGATAAGAGTGAAATTAGATATGCACGTATTTAGCACATAAATAAATATAGCATTCTTTTCGTCAGAAATTCATGATATCTACTTAACCATCAATCTCATCCCGTTTGAAATAAAATGCCATTGCACATTGCAGTGGATCATCATTAAGCTAGCACCAGGAATTATATATATATATATACACACACACACACACACACACAATACATGTAAGAGCGATACTTGGCGCAACATTAATGCTGTTTCATTGCGACTTGGACATCATGGGGGTTCGAACTACACAAAATCTCTCTGCTTGCAGGGGTAAGACTGTAAAATTGACCTTTCCTGGACCCAGCAATAGCGGGTGCCTCATGCAATGCGTCCTTTGATCGACTACATGTGGTTAACGATGTTAGGATCTTGTGTGATGGAAAAGAAGAGACTTTCTGATCAAGTAGCACAGAATCCTCAAAGCGACAGTGAGCAAGTGAGAGATGGAGAGGCAATTAGGATTCCGTTGTAGCTATAAAGGGACTGGCGGCTTGGAACCAGGATTGATGTTATAACCTACAATCTTAGATCACAACATAAACCAACATTATTTTGTATATTAACATTTATGTTTTTTCACATTTATTTAAGCGTTATTCAACTCTACTGGTTGCCCAATGGTAGAGTTGGGGTTCACAAAGTGTGAAATCTCAAGTTTGATCCCATCCCACACCCCTTTCCCGAAAATAAAAAAATAGCCTTTTCCAATTAGTCATGTAATTGGCATGTCAATGTTCAAGTCTTCCAGTGGAACACACTCAACACACCCCTAGAACACAGTAGAAAATAAAACCAAAAACTCAAGGTCTCAAATGGTATGTTTGTTTAATAAGGATGCAATGAGATTCGGCCAAAACTTCAAGGGTGCAAATGGTATATTTGTATAATAATGTTGGTGAGATGGCAAAGCAAATCAACATGTACTGGAAGTAGACTAAAATGAAGCTGCAGAACCTTCCCAACTGTATGAGCACCAAGGAATTAGTTTACCAAAGAACCATAATGCAGATGGATATGGAGTGAAGAACTGAGAAACAAAAGATACCTATTACCAGATCCAGAACCATTAATCTGCCCCATGTTTCCAAAATCAGCTGCGCAATCACCCACAGACAATGCAGCCAAGGATGCATGGGCACAGGCTGCAGCAACTCTTGGACCCACTGCAGAGGCCAGAAACGCAACCTAAAAATTTCCAAAGAAAAGTCTGTATGAGTAAAAGAAGAGCAGTCGAAAATCCCATCTTGGAAGTCGTATAAATAAAGAAATAAGAATTAATAGGAGACTTCAATTTAAGTTGCACACGAGTCAATCTTATTTTCGGGAAATCCAGGAAGTCAACAAAATCTTGGATACCTAAACATTTCCAGCTATATTATGACAAAAGAAGTAACTATGAATATACAGAAAAGAAACGATACATCTATGGATTTTCATGTTAAAATGCAGTATATGCAGGAAGCAGAGCTTGCAGATTCAAACCTTTCAAGAAAAAAGGGGGCTGATGCATTCAATAGAAGAGACAAGAAAAAGTGACCTCAAGAGCGAAGAAGCTTAATAATCATTTTCGATATCTGGGAGGATGGTTATAACCATTTTGCCTCTCTTTTTTTTTCTTTTTTCTTTTTTTTTTTTTTGCCTCTCATATTACAAATATGTGCAATTCTCAGAAAGGGCTGGTATACCCTGTGAAATTTCACGTGAAGATGCAAATCAAACAGGGGGAAAAGAAACAGGAAAAATAGCAAAAATTAATAGAAGGAAAGCTTTAATTTGTGATGCAAAAAGAACAGTAAAAGAGTGGTTAAAGAATCATCGTCTAGTTACATATTTTAACAAGCAATAAGGTTAAATTTAATGGTGGAAATATCTTATGGGATGTTGAGCACTTACAAGAGGTTAGAGTAGATCAGCCTATGAGTTTGAGGCACTGTTGAAGGGAGGTACACCCAAGTCTAACTCTAATACTTTTGTTTGCTCTATGGAAAACTTGAAAAGGGGGTTTATCCGCCTACTGGTGAACTGTAGGCATTTCTTAATGGTCCAGATGAGGAAGCACGTGTCAGGAAAATTATGAGTTTGAGAATCATAAGTGCTCTGCCAAAATGTTGAGGGAGATGAGATTGCTTGCTGTTAATGCTTTCTAATAGTCACAGCCGGTCTTTCCTCTTCCTCGAGCTTCACTGAGTAGTGTTAATGGTAAGATGATGGTTAAAGTTTCCATAGTTTTGCTTTATGAGGCTTTGCCTAATGCATGTTTGCTTCTCTGTTTTGGATTTTGCGAGTTAGGCTTGGTTATGGCATTCTATATCTAGTTCAGTCTTTGGTAACAGAGTGACTTTGTTTGTTCAGGTTACATTTTGCTTCATTGAGTTCTTTAATTTCTTCCAGATTGGCTCATCTGATCTATTGAAAAGTAACCTAAACTTGATTCTTAAATTATATGGAAAATGCTAGATTGCCCTAACCAATCCACCACAATGGCAACAGAATTGACGAGGCTGTTAACACGTCAGACACCACTTTCATCCAACGTACATTTTTTTTATAAGTAGATAATATACATATTTTTTTTCATTCAATGTAAATGTTTGGGAAAAGACAAAATGATAGCCTTTCTTTTTTGAATGGTAAAATTCCATTAAAAAAAACCCTTCTTAGACAACTCCTCTCTCAGCCATCTATCTCAGCAATTGTGATATCATCTATCTCAGTAAATGTAAATGTAATTTTTTTTTCTCATTCAATGTAAATGTTTGGGAAAAGACAAAATGATAGCCTTTCTTTTTTGAATGGTAAAATTCCATTAAAAAAAGCCCTTCTTAGACAACTCCTCTCTCAGCCATCTATCTCAGCAGTTGTGATATCATCTATCTCAGTAACAGCATCCCCCCCCCCTCACGCCACCATCTATTATCGTCAATACCACCACCCCAACTGTCTAAATTAACAGAGTATTTGCCTAATTTTAAATCGAAATACAAGCTCTTTGTTACCCAAATACAAAGGTTTTGTCCCTCTTAACATCTTTTGTCGTGAAATTGATGCTCTTTTAGCCAAGAATCACAGCTAACTCTGCAAGCTGGCTTTGATAGCTGGAGTCAAGTTGGTTGTTGGCATCTAGCTGATTTGGCTTACGTCGTAGTAATTGCTGGAATGACTTGCAAGAATTTGGGGATCTTTTTGGTATTTGGGATGATTTTAATTGAGATTTAATTTGTGGGTAATTAACGGTAATAACAGGAGGTGGAGAAAATATGTTGGTAAAATTGGGTAAGATTTGCAAAGGGAGTAGTGTTGTCTACCATGATATCTGAGTTTATAAGCCTTGCAAAAAGAAAAAGAAAAACTAAATATAAGAGTACCAGAAAACTATTTTGGTTCAAAGGTGAGAGGGGAAAGATGCACAAGAGAAAGAAAATTAGGGTGTAGGTGGGGGCTGTTAGGGAGAATGCCGATGCCGTGAAAGGGAAGATGAGAGAGAAGGTGGAGTTGGGAGCTGTTGGATCGGTGAGAGCCAGAGGAAAGTTGGTCTTTTCTTGTTTTAATAGGAGTGACATGGCATATTTGTGATTCTTCCGTGTCAGATTCGGTGTGAGTTGTGGTTGATGCATGCAGTGAACGTAGCATCACTCAAATAATATCTAGAAGGTAAATAAATAAATGTTGCGAAGACAGGAAACAAGCCTAAAGTCAATAAGTATCTTCAAATTCATTTGTTCCCAATCGTGGAATGATTATATAAGAGAGAGAGAAGCAGGCCTTAAGAGTCTTAGACCGAGAAACGAAGAGATCTTGAAGAGCAAATATGGATGAGAAGGGGGAGAGAGAGAGTCAGTTAATAGATCTGTTCAAGCGTTTAAAAATAAGAGGTCAAGAGGCCGTTCTCTCGGAAATGACTTATCAAGTTATACTCCAAAAGTCATTGGAAATAATCGATATGATTTGTAATGCTAAGCACCACTAATCAAATTAATGTATATCCAGCCTTGAGGTAGTCTCTTTTGTTATTACCATAAACTTTTTTGAGGGGAGGGTGGAAGGTTGAGGCCTTGAGGGGGTAACTCTTCTGAAGCAAAACCTGAATTTTGCAACTTTAAAATGTAAAATTGCTCAAAGCTATACTCCATAATCCGGAAATTGTAACAAACAATGCAATTATCCATCACACACACACTCTTTGATCCCAAGGGGTGGGAGGATGGCGAGGTAACTCAGGCAAAGACTTTGAGGTCCTTGGTTCCAATCCTCATACCAACAAGGGGTCAAACTTTCCTATCAAAAAGAAAAATTATTCATCACGCAGAACTTTTCACGATACTAACTATTTTCTGGTAAATAGAGAATCGGGGAGCTTCAGGCAACAAGGATTAATAAGAACTTTGCGAGATCAGTGTGAGTAGTCTTGTGGCATGGAATAATAAACTTCTGAAAGAAATTATTGAGAAGAAAGATCACCAACCTGGGACATAACAGGATTTCCAGATTTTGCAAACGGAAGCCTAGTTTCAGAATCATGGATTTCAAGGCTGGATCCTGTATCAGTAAGAAACAACGGCAAATACAGAATGCTATGAGCAAAACAGTATTCCAATCTACCAAATAGCATTTGAATGATAACAGCAGTAGAATCAAATGCCTTAGATTCAAAAGGACAATGATACAAGTTTAAAGTAACACCTGCAGACTCTCCATTCGTTTTAGATTGTGATCTTCCACAGTCATCTCCATTGAGCAGTGATGACATGGACAGAGATGGAACACCTAGATTATCCAGTGAAGCCTCATCTGTAGAAAGGCGGATGAAATGTGTAATACACTGGGCTTTGGTCTTAGTACCAACATGCTCTGCAACTTGATTCCAGTTCTGATTGCAACTTTCAATGCCCTCAAGAAGTGATAACGTTTCTTGATCAGTCCAGCTTTCACCATCCTGATCTCCATAATCTTTCGTGGAATCGAACTTTACAAAATCAAGGCTTGAATGACCAATGACAAATCTCCCCTCATTGAAGCATTCCAAGCATAATAGTACGTCAATCTGGAGGAAAAGTTATGGTCACCAAAGAGATGGGACTAAAAGAAAGTATGTAAATGCCAGAACTATGCCAGACATCAAATCAAAGAGAATGAAGTTAAAGCACCAAATATCAGTTGGCATTTGTCTCATAATCCTGTAAACTGATTGATTGGTTGTGCAAATATATATTTTAAGATAAAGGGGCTTTCAGAGAAATGGTAACATGGAGATAATATGATGTCAATACCTGACCGCATTACAGGTACTAGCCATCCTGCACATGCAATGGGTATGCAAAAATACAATTATTATATTTAAAATTTTATTTAAAATAAATAAATTTATATATATTGCTATTTTTTTAATAAGGGGGAAAATGACTAATGAAGTTAGAAAATCGTGAAGATGTGTCTGATATCATCAAAACAAGAAAAGGAAACACGAAAGGGGGTGCTATGCAGCATTTTGTCACAAGTCATTTTCAGTTATCTGAGTCTACAACTTAAATTAAAATCCTTCCACTATTATATAATTGCCTCCCTCTCTCTCTCTCTCCCCCACAAGTCAATGTTTTAAGATGGAGGGACAAACAACAAAGAAAGATATTTCTGGGATGCTGCTCCGTTGGCAGTATGTTGGTCCATTTGGAAAGAAAAGAACTTTAGAGCTTTTGAGAACAAGGAAAGGAGCTTGGAGGAGATAAAAAATCAGATTATTCAGATGTTGTTTGGTGCTCTGAGGCGGTTTCGCAGGGATATAATCCCTTTGTAGAGTTTGTGGATAATATTTTTGTACGCTAGTGGGGGTCTGGATGCATATTTCCTGTGTACCTAGGACGCTTCACCTGTTTACTATATATCTAACTTTACTTATCAAAAAAAAAAAACAACCAAGAATGACATTGATTTCTTAAATCTTGATAATAGTATAGATTCACAAATAATGCTTCCACCTTTAAATGGATTGATACAAAGAGTCATCAAATGAGATGCAATTTGATGAAAGAGTCTTTGATTCACAAAAAGGAACAAGCATGAAGAATTTGGTCATTGATCTTGTTTCGAGTCCAAGGGATTGACAATTATGCCTGCTGGGGGGAAGGGGGGAGGAAAGAGAGAGATGAACGTCTAACGTAATGAAGGGGTAGAGGACCAACGTGTGCATTCTGATTGTCAAAAGAAGGCTAACAAATGGTGACAGTTCACTCTATCCAGTTTACAAAAAGGCCCTTAGGTCTATAAGATATAGCAACAAAAATTGTTGTTTGATACCATGGATATCTATTTATTGTTACAGAAATAGGCACATTCAAGATAATAGCCATGCAATATGAGATGACTCTTCCTCATTGTCTCTATTTACCACAAAAACTTTTTTTGTCACACGGAAATAGAGCTAAAATCGTTCTTTGCCTCATTAAGAGTGGTGAATTAATAAAGATGCTTCCTATCACATACTTATTTCTTTCGGCAGATAAATAAACCTCCTCCAAAATGGTACACAAGAATTGAAACATTTAATTCACAAGGTAACTAATTTTATTTGTAGCTTTATTGCTTCAATTGTGTTACGATTCCACATCAAGTATCCAGCTATATTGCTTTTTGTAGATCTTGCTGAAAAAATGCTTCCAACAACCATGGACGAATTAATGAAACACTCTACCACTGTCCAACAAACCAGTAGATGAATGAACCACTAATTGTCTTTGCATAATCTCAACAATAACCCACTAGATGAATGAACCCCTCATTGTCCTTGTGGGTATCTCAAACAAATGAACAATAACCGACTGATCAAGTAGTTGTCCGCTTACAACACTGAAAACTTTTCACAGACATTAAGTCATGAGTTCAATATTAGTTGCCCCGTTCTGTTTAACATAATGCTATCTGCATGCATCCACTACCAGCACGGCAACGGGACAAAAAAAGTAATAGTAAGTCAATGTAGAGAACTTTTGGATAAATGACTCATAAAATTTGGCATGAGGTGTGGTGGGTCCTACCTATTCCTGGATAGGAGGACACTGATTGCAATCATGGGCTGACATAGGTCAAAATCCATAACCAGTGTCTCCATGATATGTAGGACCCACCACACCTTATGCCAAATTTTACGAGTCATTCATCCAAAAGATCCCTACATTGAGTTATTACTACATTTTTCTCATGTTGCCATGATTATGTTAAATAGAACGATACAACTAATATTGAACTCATGGCTTAAAGTCTATGAAAAGTTTTCAGTGTTATAAGCGGACAACTACTTTGTTACTCAGTTATTGTTTGAGATTCCGCAAAGACAATTAGTGGTTTATTCATCTAGTGGTTTGTGGTTGGTTGGACAGTGGTGGAGTGTTTCATTAATTTGTCCATGGTTGGTTGTTAGGCTCCTACTAGAAGCATTTTTCAACAAAATCTACAAAAAGCAATATAGTTGGATACTTAATGTACACCCATAACACAATTGAAGCAATAAAGCTACAGATAAAATTAGTTACCTTGCGAATGAAATGTTTCAATTTTGTGTATTGTGTTGGAGGAGGTTTACTTATCTGGGGTTAAATGGTCATTGTTTTTCTTATAATGGTCATTTATCCAAAAGTTCTCTACAATGACCATTAGAAGAGCCAAAAGGTGTAAACACAATAATGATGACATGATAAACAATAACATGTGAATAAAAAATAGTATAAAACTCACCTCTTTCTGCGACTGATAGTGGACAACAGCTGGAGGCCGAGAACAATGATTGCAGCGACTCTCATTCAGTGCTTCTCGAAGCCTGCTGTCCAGGTCAGAGTTCTCATGACCTTGGGAGACCAGTTCTGGATAAACATCTGTTGCTTTAAGAATACATTTAGGCTTATCGAATTGGATCAAGCTATCAATAGATTTCAAAGCAGTCGCTGGCACACAAAGTTCCCCATTGACATCTTCATTCAAATAAGAACCTTCATTTCTTGTCTCATGAATCATAGGAGCAGCACAATAATTAATGATCCCCCAGTTATCAAGGAAATCGAGCAATTCGTGTTATATTGTCAACATCAATACCAATGATGAACCCTATGCAGTCAGAAACTGACAGTCTCTTCGCTGGATTCTCCATGTACTTCGCAACAATCTTATTCCGACAATCAATGTATACTTGTGGTGTATGGTCAACTGACTTCCCTGAGAAAAAATGTGGCACAACTTGTCGCTCTATTCTATTTATTGAAAAAGGTGAAAACCAATCTGCTCCAAAGAAAAATCAAATTCAAAATAGAAAAATTAGCCACATGTTCCTATAAACAGTACTAGAAATATTTTAAAAGGTTCTACCAACGGAAGTACAAATAAGAGAAGACAAACATAAGAAGAGAGAAAGAAGAGAAAATGGAGCTCCCCCAACCTGTGGAGGATGTCTTAATAAATTCATTCAGTTTTTACTCTTTCCACGACTCTGAAAAAGAAAAAAGAAAAAAGAAAAAAGAAAAAAGAAAAAGGGAGTCCTACTTTGAAACTCAATACTTTTTAATACCAACTATTTTCATTTCTAGATAGACTTCTAATATTCACTAAACCTGCCTGGTTTTCTTCACGCATAAGAGCAAAGTCATGTCCTTGGAAAGTAAGGATAAATTTGGAACAACAGTGGAACTATATTATGTCTTAAAGTTTGAAAAATGACTTTTTGTATTGGGCAGGTAAACTAAAACGGGGAGTAGGGAATCTATTTATGCGAAACCGGCACTATATAGCATTTCACATATACAAGCAGAAACAAAGCAAGTTGAAGCACAACACAGTAGATTACCGTATGCTACTAATGCATGTGATTCACATAAGTAGCTGAACAGAAACAAAGCAAGTTGAAGCACAGTTACTGCCACGATAAACAATATACAAGCATTTAAATGTGTATCTGGTGTGTGCGTGTGTGATTATAGGAAGAACAATTTCACTAATTCATAGAGATATGAAATTATGGAGAGCATTTTGTGTGTAATGAATAGAGAAAGCAGGCAACCTGAGTGCATCGGCAAGACATGAACCGAATTTGGGTTCCACTGCTTGATCACACCATTGCCCATCTTAATGGGAGGTGGTGTAATTACATAAGCTGAAGACCCATCGGAATCATCCCCGGTCAAAACCGGACTATCTGCCGGCACAGCAGACAATGTCTGGAGCTGCCCGTACGATAAATTCTCCAACACGATGCCGTTGTGATGCGGCTGTCCCCTACTACTACTACTAATACTCTCTCCCCTTTGGCTGGCTCTCTCCAAGGCCAGAATCGCCAGGACGGAGGAATGGGGTCGATTCACTGTGTGCCTGACCACAGAAGGGAAGCTGGACAAGCGGACGCCGGCATCCGATATGACCTCACTCTCGCGGGCGGCTGCAGCTGCGGCGGCTGTAGAGCCCACGGCAGCCGGATCGGATGGGTCTTCATCGAATTCGGGTTGGTGGTGGTGATCGAGGTCAAGGTCGTCATCATCTTCGTCCTCAGCGGCGTCGTCTTCGTCGTGGGGTTGGGGTTTGCCTCTTCGGGAGGTAGTGATTTGGGGCTCTCTTTTCGCTTTTTCCACCTGCTCCTAGCCTCTGTCAATTCGAAACCGCAATTGAAATGCTCAATTTCCAAAAAATCATTGCGTGTCTAAACACATGTATACATAAATATAGATATAGAGAGAGAAAGTTGGGGGAAGGAGTTGTAGAGAGAGAAAGTTGGGGGAGAATTTACCTGAGGAAGCTGGCATTGCTCAGAGACTGTGAGGGGGGAGAGAGAGAGAAGGGGTGAAGGGTTTACGGAGAGAGAGATTGGTGGGGTCCGTAAATGGTGGGAATGGTGATGCTATGTGGAGAGCGGACAAAGAGAAAGGAGAGGATGGATGGTGTGAGTGTGTAGAGAGAGAGAGAGATCCTTCCTTTGTTAGCTTTTTCCTAAGAAAATTGTAATACACACACCTCTGACCTCTCCCACCTGCAAAACAAAAATCTACTGCCAAACGCGCCCTAAGCGATTTAACTAAATATGATATAATTAAATGACCAAAAAAAAAACAAATTATTATAGTCCACCTTTCACCATTTAATAAATAGGTTTCACGATCTTGAATTATTTTGACACAACTTCAAAAAACATAAGAAAGATAAGGGTATGTTTGGATACATTGTTTTTTAATTCAATAAATATTTAAATTTTATATAATTTAAATAACTTAAAATTTACTTTCAAAATTATAGCAATTTTATTGTTTGGATAATGTGTGAAATTTAATTGTAATTCTACATTATATTTAAAATAAAAGTTCAATAATAAGTCAAGTATCTAGTTTAGTCTAGTGGTATATAGTTGTTACTTATTATGAATGACAAGGGTTCAAACCTTGTTAACAACAAAATTATAAAAATTTAACATTTAAAAAAAATAGCATATAGTGATGATGGTTAACGACGGTGGTGGGTGGCAGTCAACGGGGGTAGTGAGAGGCGGCAACGGTGGCCGGAGGCGTTGGTGGTGGCGACGGTCGGATGTGTCAAAAGTGGTGGTAGTAAAAGGAAGGTGAATTGTTACTATATAATAATTGATCAAATTTTAAAATTTAAATTATTAGGATATATGATGGAATTAGCTTTATGGAATTGAGTTATTTAGAATTTCAATTCTAAATTTTTGTTATGTTCCCAAACAATGGAATTGGTTTTGGAAGCTCCAATTCCAATTTTAATTCAAAGCTAAGGAATTGGGGTATCCAAACATATCCTAAAGAGATTTTAAAATCACAAATCTGAATTACAAAGAATAACAAACCCAAAAAAGTAAAGTTACCACTTTAATAAATTAATACTTAGCCCTCCAAATTTAAATGCGATAAATTATTTATGTTTTATTTTGATTATATAACATATTTGGGATGGATAAGGAGGATACATCTTACAAAAAACATATGTAAGATTGTCTTACCTAAATTTTTATTTTTTACAAATTGTATTGTACACTTGAAATATGGAGTGCTAATAGTGTTTTCAAGTTTTTGTGAAATTGCAATTGCACATTTTTTGTCTCAATTAAATCATGTTGTATTGTTTTTTTCTTTCAAGAAACCACTCTTTAACGGGATGATGTGGTCTTCCTTTCTTTTTCTCTACCAAGCTTGTTTCACCTAGTTATTTAGGTGACAATATTGAAATATGGTGGAGCCTAATTACACCTCAAAATTTACTCTTTCCACCTCATTTTTGACATTAAGGTGTTATACCTTATGTTGTACATTACAATAAATAAGGTGTAGGGAGTGAGTTTTGGGGTGTGGTTAGCCCCACCCTTGACATTAACATATATGTGTTTTACATAGGTCTAACAATTGGATGGGTTGGGTAGGAATGAGTAATGGGTTGAAACAGGTTGAAATCCGTTAGAACTCAAATGTCAAACTGTTTGAAATAGGTAAGGTCGGGTTGAAAAACGGATTAAAGCGGGTCGACCCGTCTCAACCCAAAACTCCCCCCCCCCAAAAAAACATAAATTATAGCATTCTCCACTGCTGTTTATCTAATTAACCGTCTTACTACACCCACTCCCAATCTCAGCTCCCCTTATTCCAAATTATTTGGCCAACCTCCTAACTAATCTAAGCTTCGCAACTTTGGATGCTTATGTTATCCATGGTTGCGACCTTACGCACCTCACAAACTCGCACCACGCTCATCTCCATGTGTCTTCTTAGGCTAATCTCTCACACATAGTGCTTACCTTTGCCTTGACAAATAGTCCTCTCGTATTTTCACTTCTCGTCATTTCAAATTTGTTGAATCGATATTTCTATTTGCCTCTCCTTCCACTCCAAATACTACTACCATGTTCATTACTCCTACTGACTGGTGTCAATTATCACTCCATGTTCTTGTCACGCCATCCCCACCAACCGTGCCCACCTCTAACTCTCCCTACTACATCTTCCTCGCTCATTCCCCCATTATCCCTGCCTCGATCGAATCCCCATCACCCCCCTCTACTGCCCATGAACCTCACATATCCCCTCCCCGCCTAATTCCTCACCTTCCACTCCTTCGCGCATTATTCTTACCCATTCCAAAAACAACATACACAAACCTGTAACTAAGATGAATCTCACTGCCCAGCCCCATCCCAGTACCACCCACTGTGAACCCACCATTGTTTCCCAAGCTCTAAAATATCCCAAGTGGCGACAGACCTTATCCACTAAGTATGATGCTTTAGTTCAAAATTGTAACACCTTGAGCCCGAAAGTCGATCCGGTACGTGTAGCACACACTGGTCCACTGAGCATTCAACACCTTGAGTCATCAGGCCTACCATAAATCAACCCAAAAGTCAATGGATAATGTTAGTACCCATTAGTAGAGTGTGATCGCCTTATAAACTGTACACAATTCTCACACCTACTCGATGTGGGATGGGGGTATTACAATCTCCCCTACTTAAATCTTTGACGTCCTCGTCAAGGACGAACCGTACCCCGGGCGATGCAGGATTCAAGAGGTAGCTCGTACGGGGATTAAGAGGTGGCTTCAACCTCCCACAGTGTAGCACTTTGGCCCGCACAGTACTTTGTTTCCACATTTTCGGTCGGGACCCGCTCTAATACCATTTTTAACGACCCGACCTGAATTCCAACACGGAATCCCGAGGTCGTGCCGCTAAACCAACTAAAGAATGGGCAGGCGTCTGCTAAGCACAATGGCGCCCATCGAACAACCGAGCTAAACAAGCTCCAACAAGAAAGTAAAACCATAACAACGATATGAAACAACAACAAATAAATTACGGAAGCGAAATAAAATATAATATAAGAAGAGACCCGAGCTATCAAGCTCCAAGCAAACACAACCAAAGAGATAATAAGTCTCTCGGCTTAAAAATTCGAACCGCATTGTGCAACATTGCACACGCGCAACAAAACCACATGTGGAACAAAGAGGAATATAAACCAAATCATCGGCGACACTACATACCGGAACCCAACAACTACAACGTCAACGACCACAATATGCCGAACAACCACAACTAAACACTACGAGCTAAAGCATGCTCGGGAAAGAAACTGGATAAAACTATTAACGTAAAAACTACATCACGACATAACTTGTCGTGCAAGATAATAGAACTACAAATACCCAGCATAACTCTACCCAGTGTAAAGCTTATATAACTCTACATATACAATCGTCCTCACAAGAATAAAACGATAAATAAATAATGGAAATATGATTCGTGAGTTGCTACCCGGGAAGTCGGCTGCTACCAAAACTCCATATGATTCACTGATTGCATTGTGCACGGCTACACCTACAATCTACTCGACTGCTACGCGAGCTATAATCAAACTACACAAGAGAAACAAGAATCTGAAATGAGTCATAATGACTCAACAAATTACTACAAATAAAAATGTAATATACTCAGTCATTTGCTTACTACAAATAAAAATATGAGATGGTAATATACCCAGTCATAAAAACCAAGGCAATCTGTCAACATGATAAATCACATAATAAGTATCGCATAATAGTAGGTACATAAACCAAAATACCACAAATCCATGTAGCACGGTGATGATCACTTAAGTGCTCACAAACCAATCATATGAACCAGGGTATGCTCATTTGATTCGCATTTGTCGTGTTGCTCCTACAATACACATACAAAACAAATTGTGCTCTCGAGTCCCACTCGAGTCACATGTGCCCTCGATACCCATCTTGTGGTATCAAAGTCCCCGAGTCCCACTCGAGTTCCATAGCTTACTAAAGTCGTACGTATTATTACAATAGTGGGGCTACATCCCCACTGCGGCCAACAAAGGAGGGGTGTGTGTAACAACCTATCTCCGATATAGTAATCCATAGCGATGACAAACTTTAACATTCGTGAAAGCGTTGCGTCGTCCCATCATCAACAAATATACCAGCTGAACTTCCAATTCAATGCACAAGTAGATCTATAATTCTACTTTAACATTTTACCAAACACGTATTGGAATATACTAAACATCACATCTCGAAACTACATATTTAGTTTTGAATCACATAATCATACATGTACATATTTGCAAATATTCCCAAATACAACTTGACCACATATTTAGTCCAAGTAATTAAACATTAGGGTACACCATGATCCCCAAATCACAAACATATCTAGACTACTAATTAGTCAAATTCACATTCATATAATGAAACTACACATTTAGTCTATTAACAATAACATATCAAGGGCCTCCAAGACCCTTAACTCACAAACAAGTAAAGACTACTAAGTTAGTCTATATACAATTACAACCTTAGTCCATATACTTGGTCCTCAAACAAAACCATACTAGGACTCTCTATCTAGTCCAACAATCATGTATTGAAGTCCTCCAAGATTCCCAACTTGCAAACAAGTGTAGACTACGATAATAGTCCACAAACACTCATACCATGAGGCCACATACTTAGCCATTAATACAACTACTCATTTAGTTCTTAACCATAGTGTATTAATCATTACATTCAAAGTCACACTCATAGCATAAACAAGACTATCTCATAGTCTCACACACACGAGTATCCATAAGTGCACTCAACCTTAACTTGTATGGAATGGTAGTCCATCTATCATCTCAATCCCATAACCTCATTTTGAGTCTATATAATGATCTCTAATATTCTCGTACCCAAAGGTGCACGTCCATAATCAACTCTTTTGAGTTACTAAACTAAATCAACAATAACTAAACTCCAAGTATATCGGTCATACGACTTACATACTAAGTTAGTTAAACAACCACCCATCATAATAGTAGTAACCCTTAGGGTTTAAGTGTGACGACCCCGATCCCAGGACCAAACGAGACAAGGTCCGCCAGGTGTTCTAAAAATTCAATCTAAAAATAACTCCAAATAAAAACACATAACTCGCAACGAAAGAAGCGAATAAATAATAATTTCTCAAAAATATCTGTATTTGATAGGAACGTATTTTATTACAATTTTGATCAACCCAACTAGAATACATAAATATTTTTATATGAAAACTGAGCGATAAACCTCGAGCACACAACTTCTATCCAAATCCCGATCAAATCTCAACTACACAACCAGAAAGTGTAGAGAGGGTGAGCTTGTGAGCCAAGTAAGAAATAGGGTACACAGCACCACAGGATAGAATAAGACATATGATTCAAATACCAAGCTCATGGAGATAAAAATATGGACCAAAGATTATTAACCAAAAGAACGATACGAATGTTACCAAATAACAACTGATCACAAGTAACAATTTAGTATACTAATCAGCTTAGACCATGGTAAGATTATTAAACGAGCACAAAACACACAGGCACTCAATCACATGAGTCCCAATAACAGTATCCAGATTATTCATAATCGTTCCACTGATTAGTATCACTAAACCATTCCAAATAATCAATCTTCGACCAGATGGTTTTAAAATTAAAATAGCAGTTTCTCAAGAAAACACATTGATTGTTAACATGGAATTATTTCAAAGTCCAACCAATATCAAATGTTTACCGATAACAATAAACACATTTCAATAAAGAAGGGTGCGAATCAAACATGAATAATATAAGGACAATCACGTGATTAAACTGACAAAGAATCAG
Organism: Codonopsis lanceolata; assembly: GCA_013146195.2. Taxonomy (NCBI): domain Eukaryota; kingdom Viridiplantae; phylum Streptophyta; class Magnoliopsida; order Asterales; family Campanulaceae; genus Codonopsis; species Codonopsis lanceolata. The sequence continues at coordinate 149,002,494 of CM028378.1, read as the reverse complement.
TAATGCATAGTCTCCCTTACCTTAAAAGAATATAATATATGTCGATAAAAACACACCAGAAACATTCCATGATAAACCTCGAGTCAAACCCGCAAATCAACAGAGTCGAAATAATTGATCTTGGCTTAAAACTACGAACACATGCACGATCTCTCTCTCTCTCTCTCTCTCTCTCTCTCTCGTATGCTCGTAGAAAGGAAATAAAATGAAGTGAAGGATACTACTAATATGGCTAAACAATTCTTCAGCCACTACTAACCATGATGAGTCAATAAATAGCTTGTATTACTTATTAATATAGCTAAGGTGAGTCACAAGGAAGTAGGAGGTGGAAAACCAATATCAATCCACCATTTTCTCTCTCTCTCTCTCTCTCTCTCTCGGCAAAGTGAAAAATAAACCAAAGGAAAGGAAGTGTTCAACCGGCTAAAAGTCCTTCAGTAAATTCTTATATTGTCTTAGTAAACAAAGTCAAAGGAAGATGTGTCAATACGAAGGTTGTACCATTTTGAGGTGTAAGAATTCCATTGGCCACTTTTTATTGATAAGCTATTAACACTAGTAACTCTTAGCATTCTATTACCGAAACACAACCAAACATAATTTTTAACATACCCATTTTTAACAATGACATAATATTTCAAACTTTCCATAACTTAATAATTTAAATAATAATAGTTTTATTTCACAAGTCAAATCTATTAAAGTGGTACTTAATTCATTTATTTGTAAAAAATCAAATTAGATAATGTATCGGGGTTTTACATTAAGTATCACATTGGATGCTTACAAAGTAATCATTCAGGTCTTCACAAATAAGACCAAACACGTCTCAAACATCGTAAGATTCCAATACTATTTTATTTAGCGTATTATTAACCTCTATTCGACTCCGTCAAGTCTTAAATCTAAGTTTCATCCTTTAGGTCATTATTGACTTAAACTATAAAATCCATCCAATCATTCATAATCAATATTCTTATTTCAATCATCACAAAATCCAAATATCTCAAATATATAATAATTGCTATTGAATTCACAATCCAAGACTATCTCCTTAGTCTCTAATCAGAGAGTGTACAAGGGTACACTCATAGCCATCACTCACGGAGTAGTCATTTAATCATAATCCACAATTCACCATTCATCACACAAGAATCACATCTTAGATTATATAACAAGTTGGTGCACTATTTGTGCATTAAAGAGGCTTTCCAAAATCCAACACTCTCATAAGTTTACATTTTAATCATCATAGAGTTCCGTATAAGATTATTAGACTTTACTAATACATTCATGGGGACTTATAATGAAGTCATAAATCATCAAATACCACACAAACCCAAAATTTCCCAAAAAGTCATATTATCAGGATTTCACAATTGAGATTCAACGATCTCCAAACGTCGTAGGATTTCACCCTAGGACTCACATAAATTCATTAAAACTCTATTTGACTCGTTGAGTTGAATTACTAACTTTCAAAAGTTAGGTCACAAACTCATTTCATGATTTATCCAATATTTGAGTTCCTAAACCCATTAAATATGTTCTTCACAACATAAACACCCAACAAACATATTTAAATCCATCCACAATCAAATCTATGTATTCTCAACACAAAATCATCATAAACTCATCTTATAATGGTGGGTATTCCACCCAAAGCATGAAAATCAACTCTCTAACAATCTAGCATGATATTAAGCTAGAGAGAGAAAGAAAAGGGGGAGTAACGTACCAAAAATCCAAACTACAAACATAATGAAAACGAAAATGGATAGATGAGAAACGATCTCCTCGTCGAGGGCTTTCCAATGGTGGTTTCGTTCGTGATTCCGATGGATGAATCAACGGGAATGAAAACGCACACTTCACACCTACTGAAAGTGTTTTTATCTTTTTTTTTTTGGATGAAGAAGATGAAGGTGGAGGAAGAATGAGATTATAAATGAATGGAGGAGGGTTTTTGGGCTCAAATACTCTCAATGAGAGGTCACAAAGCAATGGGGCCGGACCATTAAGGACAATGATGGATTTTCACATCAAAAATCAACAAAAACAACAAGTTGTTCGGTTGCTACAGTGCTTGCGCTGCGCGCATCCAATTTGCAACGGCTCCAGTTTGAACACTATTCGACGAAACAACGTGATTTCTTCGTCAGGCTGACCTAAGGACTTAAACTAAAACCCTTAAAAACCCCAAATGATAAATGTGCATATTGTCCATATTTTTTTAATGCTTTGGGCTTATTTTTCTAGTCAATATTACATTTATCATGACAAATTTTATTGTTTTTGGCTCTCTTACCTTTATTTGGCTTAATTGTGCAGTTTTGGAGCATTTTGAATTGAAGTCAAGTTTTATTGGTGAAGTAAAGACAAACTTTATTTTGGAATTAAAAGTAAAACAAGAAGTTGAAATTTGAGCATCATTCGTGGGCAGGCTGTAGTTATTTTCATGGGTGGAAAGTTGTTGTCAAGTGGCAAGGTTAAAGATTTCCAGCAGCAATCGAATCCTAGGTGCGAAATATTTTGCAACCTTTAATCGGGGCTGCTCAAGAATCACTTCTAGCTTTTTTCAGTTTTGACCTTTTTATTCATCTAGACTAAATGACATCTAAAGGGAGATTGGAGAGCCTTTAGTCTCTCATTTACTTCTCATTTACTTCTCATTAACTTCTCATTTACTTTTTATTTATTCTCATTTATTTTGGATGTCTAGGTGAGACAATGGAAGAAGAAAAGGCTTAGTTTTACATATATATATATATATATATATATATATATATATATATATATATATATATATATATATATATATATATATATATATCCTTCTTCCCTTCTTAGAATATAATTTTTACTTCCATTTTTCTCCTCTCAAATAGTTAGATAAACATTTTGAAATAGTTTTGTTTAAAAACTCTAGTTCATGAATTCATTGTTTGGAAGTATTTTTTTATTACAAGTTCTTCTTCTTCTTCCATTCTCTTTACTTTTATTTTGATTTACATGGTTATTCTTAAAATGTTTATTTTAGTTCCTTTAATTATGTGTGAGTAGTTTTCTAATTCTAGGATTAGGGGTAGCCCGTAATGGATTTATAAATAAAGTTTTTATCTTTCTGTTTATTTGAATGTCACCCGTTTTGATTCGATTTTAGCTTTGTTTATAATTGTATAAAGTTGTACTAGCGAGGGACCGAAAGTGAAACTACTATGTTTATGTAATAATCTTAGTTACTAAATTGAAGGACTGAAAGGAGAAGCGTAGGTAACGGAAACCTAAAATCGAACTTAGAAATTCATGAGAACGACAGTTGATTAAATTTATAGAGGCTAAAATGAATTGTAGGACATAATGAGTTTAGTTTAATTCATTGAGCGAGACGTCGGATTTGAATTAATCTAGGCACGGTTGAGAGTAGTTAGAAAGAATACAATTAGCTATTTTTATGCAATCCGCCTTCAAAACATAACATTCATTGAGAACGAAAAAACTGTTACGAAACTTATAAATTCATTGTTGAGGTGAACCGAAATCCTAAAAGCTTTTTAATTACTGTTTTTAATCAAAAATACAATTTTACGTTTTAATTTAATTAATTTAGTCCTGCTAGTTTAATTTACTCATCACAACCAAAATCTTGAAATCAATCAGTCTAGATTATTTAAATTATGAGTTCTTTGGTACTTTATTCAAAGTCTATGTGTGATCGACATCCTAAATACTACACGAATAGTCATGCGCTTGATATCTCGAACAAAACATTTCGCCGCATATCGAAAATCAGTCTGTAACTACTGTACGGAGGACGAAACTACGCAGGACAAACCAACGATCGAAACAACGAACGAACAAGTATACATACTTGTTTTAAAACATGTTAGAAGCCTAATAAAGGGTCCCAAACACATACCCAAGGTCAAACCAAAATTGAGTGCAACGAAAATACGAAAGACGATATGTCAACGATACGCGAATCGCGAAAATCAAACTTATAACGATGATTATACTTTGAACAGCGTGACCACATGTAAATCTTCTAAACATGATTATAAGGAGATCAAATGTACCCAAGCAAGTAAACAAAAACCTAGGATATCTCAAAGATCACAAACAAGAACAACGGAAGATAACGCTCTACCGAGTTGAGTTTCCAACAACGCCAAGTTACACTTTATAACTCTAACAACTCTAGGGTATTGGCCATAGTCCAATCAACCTAAACAAATGAAGACTCACACGAGAAGTCAACCATACAAGAAAGTCAAACTTGTAAAGTTTCAGGGACTTACATTCACTCCACCTAAAAAGAATTTGTCTTTGAATTTTGTATCTCGATAATCGAACTAATAGACCGACATCTCAACCTATAAATGAATCGAGACATCAACCCCGATGTCTCACACCTCGAAAATACTCTCAAGGCTAAACAAGCGCCACTCAGAAACTAAGTCACGATTATACATCGATACTACAAATCTCCCCAGTGTTGAAATTGTAATACCTTGTAAATTTGTTTATTTTTTTTATATAGATAATATCATATTCGTAGACACCCAAATTTCGTACCCCCGGTATGTAACATGACATGAAATATCAAGACCTGTTAAAACACTAACGAATGTCAAGTTACAAGGTTTAAAATGCAAAAGAAAAAGCAGGATGCGCAAATAGTGAAGTGCAGGGGGGCCTAAGTGCCAGAAACAAAACCCAAAAAGCCCTCTGGCGCTACCCATGGAGCCTCCTGGTGCGGCGCCCAACTCCCTCATGGGTGGCGCCCAATAGTGCCCTGTACACTGTTACAGTTAGCCTCCGGTACAATCTCTCAACTACGCGATACAAGCCGATGAAGCACGAAGTGAGAAATCTTAATGATGAAGGAATCCCTTCTCCAGCCTATAAAAAGAGGCCCCGGCTTGTTGAATTCAGAGTTCGCACACAGTCATCGCACACAGTTAACACTCCGCTAAAAGTTTACGCAATGAGTTCTGAGAGATCGTTCTGAGAGTTTTTCTCCTTTAAGCCTCGAAACTCCACTAAATCTCCCCCAAACACAAAACCAACCGGTCAAAGTGAAACCTAATTGCCCTTCTAGGATTCCAACCTATTCCTCCGGTTCAAAAATCCCAAAAAGAGCAGTTGTACTACCCGAATCCAGACGCCAAATCCGCAAAAAACAAGTAGTTGCTCAGCCCGATTTCTGCCGTCAGCAAACAAACAAAAGCAACAAAAACAAGCAGTTGCTCCGCCCGATTCCTGAGGCCAGAAAGAAACTTTCGGAAGCAGTTACTCTGCCCGAATCTCCGCAACAACAAAAAGACTCACTCTCCCTGAAGGACAGAGCGAGCGCACCCTAAAATCTACTAGAATCTAGTTGGTACGGGATAAAACCCCCACGCTTCAAAAGGTAGGCTATTTAAAGTTTTATTTATAAAAAGTGCTATTTAAGCCGGCCCGATGTAATAAATATAAGCTGTTATGCTGCCTGAATTTCTATAGAAAATAGCACTAAAAAAAGTCATTATTATAGCCAAATATTTATAAATGTATTCATAACTTCCGAAAGGAGACTGATGCAAGTTTATAATAATATAGACACACACACACACACACATACACACACATATATATATGTTCAAATGCTTTATTTTATCTGTTAAACAAATATAATAAAAATCATATTTTAGCCAAAAAACTTGTTTTAAGACCGAAATGGCGAGTTGGGTGCCTAATACCTTCCCACCTCGTAACTTAGCCTCCGAACCCTTTTACAAATCTGGTTACATTTGGCTTTTCTTTGTTTTTCCTTAAAATAAAGATGGCGACTCTGTTTTAACATTTTGAGTCCACAATGAGGCCGGGCGTATTCCACACCTCCCTACAACGTTTTTTTGTCCTTTTAATTTCGTTTTCCCCTAAACAAGGGAAGATGGAATGAAAAAAGCGTTGTGATTCTTAAATTTCGTTTTCCCCTAAACAAATGAGGATGTAATGCATGAAACCCCGGGGCAATCACAATATTGTTAAATTATGATTTGATACTAGTATTTGAGTTGGACTTGTGTGTTACTTAGGCCAACCATTTGAATAAGTACTATTTGTTAGTTGGGCTCAATCCTAATTATTAAGTAGTTTAATAATAATAACAAATAATAGCAAATAATAATAATAATAATATATTTAATAAGAAATAGTAAACTGTTAATATAGAATAATAATAATAATAATAATAATATATGTAATAGTAGATAGTAAACGGATATAAGCAAAGACAGGAGACGTGAGAGGTGGAGTTGGCGCTATTGAGCAGTTAATCGGACGAGGAGCTAACTGAACGTGGGTAGTTGATGCTACACAAATCGAGCAGTTAACTGAACGTGGGTTCATGAGTAGTTGATGCCTTGTAGTGAAACTTTAAAAAGGGAAACTTTGATCAGTTTGTTTGGAATTCTAATAGAGGCAGATCAAGATAAGACGACAAGAAGGAGAGTTTCGATCGTCGAACATCTATCGAAGGTGAAGACTACAGATAAGGATTGAGACTTGAGGTAAGTCACATACTTGTTATTATCATCTTCTTGTCTACCGTTGGCAATTGAAAGTAAACGATACAGAGTCTGGTAAGAGTTAACGAAACCGTTGGGTTGTGAGTAGACGTTGATACAGAAGAAGCGTGCAGTGTGTGCGAGATGTGTGTGTGTGTGAGTAGTGTAGGTAGGTATAGACAGGGAGAGAAGAAAACAATATAAATAATGGGAGAAAGAAAGAGATGGACGGTGAGTTTTTCTAGTGTATATGTAGTGATTATTTTGTTGGTAGAAAAGGCATGGAACAAAAAGAACGTTGTTTTGGTCTCAATTATAATATATAACATAGCATACAAAGTAAGCAAAGTAATATTTGATCATTAATTTAGTCTTGCTAAGTTTTATACGAAAATTATATGTAACGCAGAGACGAGAAAGTAATTGGGAGAGAAGTAAGTATTTCATTGATACAATATAGTATATATATATATATATACAAGTCTGATACTTTGTCTCCAAGTCTAGATTCTATAATTAAGCAATTTGTCTACTACAAATTAGGAGAAATATAAGGAACTAAATATGCACAACTAATCATTACTAATGATAGCAGATATTCTCTCAACACTCCCCCTCAAGTTGGAGAGTGAATATAATGCAGTCCCAACTTGAGCATCATAGGAATGAAGGCCTCTTTTCCCAAAGCCTTGGTCAAGACATCTCCCAGTTGATGCATCGAGTTCACATATTTGGTAGTGACTGAACCATCTTGAATTTTATCCCTTATAAAATGACAATCCATCTCAATATGTCTTGTTCGTTCATGAAAAACAAGATTTTATCCCTTATCCTTGAGTAGATCACTTTTATCAGACAATTTCAATCCTCGATCCATTAGCATATCAATCGGGGCTGCCCCCAATAACATATCCAATGCATACTTGCGTTAGGAAATGAAAATCCCATTTCTAGAAGTAGAAACCTCAATGCCAAGAAAATATTTTAAATTGCCAAGGTCTTTGATATGAAACTGGCTATGCAAAAATTTATTTGTCTCTTCAATACTTTGCGGGTCATTTCCAGTAATTAAAATATCATCAACATATATCAATAGAGTAGTGAATGACTTGCCTTGTTTTCTTGTGAATAAAGAGTAATAAGCCTGAGATTGAATGTAACCGACTGAGCAAATGGCATTAGAAAACTTGGCAAACCATTGGCGAGAGGCTTGTTTGAGGCCATATAATGACTTGCGGAGGTGACACACCAAATTTTCCTCACCCTATTGCTGAAGCCCTGGTGGCGGAGACATGTATATCTCCTCATGTAAATCGCCATGGAGAAAGGCGTTGTTTATATCCATTTGGTGAATAGACTAGCGTTGGGCAGCGGCTAAAGCAAGTAGGTAACGGACTGTGATAATCTTGGCCGTAGGAGAAAATGTATCATGGTAATCGATACCTTCAAGTTGAGTAAAACCCTTGGCAACCAAATGGGCTTTATATCGTTCGACAGAACCATTAGAACGTAGCTTAACTTTATACACCAATGACAACCAATCGGTGTCTTACCAGCCGAAAAATGAGTGAGGGACCAAGTATTGTTAGCCTGGAGAGCCTGTAATTCTGATTTCATTGCTGCATGCCACTTAGGATGAGTTGTAGCTTCAGAAAAAGAGCGAGACTCTGTGACAGCACTGAGTTGAGCAACAAAGGCCCGATGAGCAGGTTGAAAGCGATGATGAGAGACATAATTTGTGATAGGATAACGGGTACCTTTTGTTGGACCTGGAGTGAAAAAAGATTATTGGTTCGAGTGTACGTGTGAGTAGACATAGTCTTTTAATTTGGCCGGCGATTCGACATGGCGGGTAGAGCGACGGAGGGGTTCATTTGCAGCAGCTTGGTTAGGTGGAGGGAGTGGCGCTGATGGAGGAAGTGGTACATCTGGAGGTGTGGGTGGGGTTTCAACGGAGGTGGGGTTGTCGAATGAAAAGTCTTGGTGAGGGATAGAAGGAAATAGGTGTGGGCGGGTAGTTTGGTCTTGTGAGGGTAGAAATGAATTGGGTTGTAAACGGGCATAAGGAAAAATGGTTTCATAGAATTTAACATCGCGGCTAACAAAGATCTTTTTTGTAGAGATATCAAACAATTTGTAACCCTTTTGCCCAACGGAGTAACTGATAAAGACTAAAGGTGTGCCCGATAATCAAATTTATGTGATTGTGTACATTTGTGGCATATGCCAAACACCCAAAACTGCGAAGATGAGAGTGTAAGGGTGATTTTGAGTAATGCATTTCTTATGGGGTTTTGAAAGATAATATTGGGGTAGGCAACCGGTTGATAATGTGAACAACAGTGAGAGCACACTCCCCCCAAAATTGAGTAGGAAGGTGAGCATGGAATTTTAAGGCTCGAGCTACTTGTAGAATATGACGATGTTTTCGTTATACTACCCCATTTTGTTTAGGCGTAGAAACACAAGAGTGTTGAAAAATGATGCCGTTATCTTTGAAAAAAAGAAGAAGAGATAGGAATTCGCTACCATTATCGCTGCAAAATTTTTTAATGCGAGAATCAAACTGGGTGAGGGCATATTGAAAAAAGCGCTTGATGAGTGGTTGGGCTTCACTTTTATGTCGCGTTCAAAAAAATCCATGTGAAACGTGTAAAATCATCAACAATGGTTAGGAAGTAATGTGAACCAAAAAGAGAAGAGTGTCGATAACGACCCCAAATGTCACAATGAATTAGATCAAATGGTTTAACAGAATAGATAACACTAGGACTGAAAGGTAAATGACTTTGCTTAGCCAAATGACATATAAGGCAAAAATCATTGAGCTTTATGGATAGATTTAAAAAATTCTTAGCAATAAAACGCAAACAAGAAGATGATGTGTGGCCTAGGCGATGATACCAAAGAACTGCTGCTGAAGATGTGGTAAGGTTACATGTTGGACTCTTTGTGGGTGAGGGGTGGTTGGTGACAGATTTTTTTGTTGCTATTGCCACCAAATAGTATAATCCACCACGTTGTTTACCCAAACCAATCATCCTCTTCGTTGCCAGATCCTACAACATACACCAATCAAGATAAAAGGTCACTGTACAATTCAAACTTCTTGCTAAACAGCTAAGTGACAATAAATCGACATTAAATGTAGGCACAGACAACACATTATGTAGATAATGAACATAATTCAAAGGCAAAGATCCTTTAGCAGTAATGTTTGCCTTTTCTCCACTAGGTAACGACACAGGCGGTAAGGAATAATTTTCAACTCTGTTCAGTAATTTAGACGATGAAGTAATGTGATCTGTAGCCCCGCTATCAATTATCCAATCACGGGAATCAACTTTAGACAAACTTGACTTTGGTACCACATTCGAAGCCGTATTAGCTTTAGGACCATCATTTTTAACAAGCGACAATAGTTGTTTGAGTTCCTTATCAGATATTGAAATTAAAGGTTTGCCCTCAGATACATTATGAGCATCACTCCAATTGCCATTGTTATATCTGCGTGAGCCCGAATTATTTGTTGCCTTTGGATGGCCCTCTGGATACCCATTCAATTCATAACAATTTTGAACCCAATGGCCCAACTGATCACAATGAGTGCAACGTAGCCTTTTTCTTTTTGACCCAGAACGACATTGGTTCTAGTTGTGTCGTCTCCCTCTGAAATCGTGATCTCCGTAACCACGATCATTTTGATTTTGAGTTCCAGATCCATGAGAACGTTCATTACGGCCTACTAACTACAATTTTCTTTGGTCTGAGTCTGCTAATGAGGTGACTCTGTTGCTGCCAGTGCGTACGGCCATAGCAGCGCCATTAGAATCACTTGGAGTGTGGCCTAAGTCGACAAGATGTTGTTTTTCGTCCTGAGTGACAAAGGCGAAGGCTTGGCGGACAGTAGGAAGAGGACTCTTGAGGAGAATCTGTCTGCGTACGGCCTGATATGTTTCATTCAAACCCATCAAAATCTGTATTAGTTTTGTTGATCTGCTTGTGTTCCTGTGCTGAATCATCAAGTGCTGCCAGTTCATCCCATAAATCTTTCAATTTTGTGTAATAGGCTGAGACAGAGAGATGCTCTTGTCGGAAAGAAGCAATATCTTGTTGGATTTAAAAAATACGAGGTGCATTTTTTTGGGAGAATCGCTCACGAAGATCTTCCCAAACTTTGTGAGTACTAGGATAATAGATTACGTTGTCTGAAATTTCTGGATCAAGAGTGGTAAGGATCCATGAATGAACCATGTTGTTGCACCGCGACCATTTCAAAAAACCTTCTGGATTAGTTGTTTGGGAGGGAGCCTTGATGGAGCCGTCGATGAACCCAAGTTTATTCTTGGAGTTTAAGGCCAGAGTCATAGCTCTTTTCCAGTAGGAGTAATTATCTCCATTCAAGGTTTTGGAGATTAAAATCGGTCTGGGATTATCTGAAAGATGGAGGGAATAAAGATCTGATAGGCTTGCGTCGGTTTTTGAGTTGACAACATTCGAGTTTGGATCAGTCATGGTAAAAGAAGGGATGAAAAGATGTTACACGAGAAACTAGAGTGCAGTGACGATGACTTAAAAGAAAATGAACATATGCTACACGGGAAGATAGAGTGTAGCTTTGAATTCTGGATTTTAAAAGTAATTTTGCTTTGATACCAAGTAAAGCAGAGACGAGAAGGTAATTGGGAGAGAGGTAAGTATTTCATTGATACAATATAGTATATATATACAAGTCTGATACTTTGTCTCTGAATCTAGATCCTGTAATTAAGCCATTTGTCTACTACAAATTAGGAGAAATATAAGGAACTAAATATGCACAACTAATCATTACTAATGATAGGAGATATTCTCTCAACATTATACTTTTATGATTAAGTTTTTGTTATATATTTTAGATTTGATCAAGCACGTATAGTGGGATATTCGCATACAAGTTTTTGCTTTTGCATCACTTTTGAGGTAAGAGGTTATACTTCCTTTAGGTTGATTTGTACAACGTATTTTTCGTTAGGTTTCCTATATTTTTGAATTACCGTTTTTGATCTTTATGTCAAACTCGTGTGGGTAATTGATTTTGACTCCATCGGTTAACATCTTTGTTTCTTCTTTGTGAATTGTAATTTGGCAAAGTCTCATGTTAAAAACTTGAAAATACATGAGATACATTTAATTTTCGAAAAATATGCTACTTGTTTGAATTCTGTTATGATCACTACATGAAAGAACGTGATGCCACGGAATCTTGATATGAGTCAATGTGATTGTCAATGTTGCAGTGAATGTTGCAACAATGACAATGACAATGTGAACTGAAAGTATATCACAGAAAATAGCAGCGGAAGTTTTGTTTTCAGATATTGAACCAAGCAGATTATAGAAGACAGAAAATAACTCAAAAACAATCTACAAGTATCAAACTTGTAGATCAAGCCTCAAGGCCACACAATTTATATAAAAATCAACTTGTTTTTGATCTTAGAACAAACAAAGATTCTCACAAGATATAGTATCTTGGAGAATCAAAAACCCATAAAATACTAAACCAAGCGTGGGAAGAAAGGAGGAAGATCGACTTCAAAAAGAGAAAAAGGAAGCACACAAAACCGGTTCTTCAAGGTTCAAAAAGGCTGCGATATTGCATCGGCGAAGCTTCAAAAGCTTATGTTCAAATGGAAGAAGCGCACGAGTTACGAAAAGCTCTCGGTTTATAGCTTTTGATCTCCTCTCTCAAAACGTTCAAAGCGCTCGAACTTCAACAAAATTGCTTGCTCCGACTTACGGCTTTTGATCTTTTCTCTCAAACTCACGCTGCCAAGCTCACTTGAATAGATTCTCTCTTGTCGGCTCTAACTCTAAAACCTCTACAACTGACCACGAAATCCGCCTCTATATATAGCGACCATCACAGCAGGTACACGGCACAAGAAAGCAATCTCCTACTAGGAAAGAGATTAGCAAATAATTATGTAAGATTATGTTTCCTAATCAGACTATGATACTTGGAATAATTAGTTTATTTGCAGAGATCTAGTTACCAAAAAAAAATATATTGCCTAAATCTTTTGAAAGATTTGAAAGATCAAATCTTTTGAAAGATTTGAAAGATTTTCCTAAAAAAAACAAACTAATCTACCAAAAGTATTCTAAACAAAATCTAACACCTAAATAAACATTGACTAATAAAAAATCTTCTTTGACCAAGAAAGGTGAAAACAAGATAAAATAGGCCATGCCTATTTTACCCTTACAATCTCCCCCTTTGTTGAACCTTTCTGGTCAAATCAAAAGACAAGTGTTTATTCAACACTAATCAAATCATCTAACCTTCATAGATTAGAAAATCTCATCTCCCCCTGAATATGTGCAAGGTGCACAAATCAGAAATCATCACCAACACAAGAAACAACACAAAACAGAAATCATCACCATAAACACTTGATCTCTCTCCCTATTTGGCGGAAAAGGAAGAGAGATAAACCATCTTTTTTAGGAATTCTCAAAAATCAAAGATTTTGAAAAACACAAAAAAAAATGTTCACCAAGACTTGATCACACCCCTAGCAAAAACTGAGCACATCATATCCAAATTCAAAAGCCCTTAGTTTCCCACAAAAATTAGACAACCACTAAATATTTTTCAACATGGAGATTTTTGAAAATTGATTTGCACAGTTTGAGTTTAGGACAAAATTTCACCTAGCTGATATCGATGCCAACAATGCATGTCCTAAAATGTTGTGCCTAAAAACATGATGACTAAAAGCTAGGCAAAAGAAATAAAAAAAAAATGCAATCACACACAAGTGATAAAGACCAGATCAAAGGATGTAGTTCCTAATGTAACTGCATTGGGAGATGCATTCGCCAAAATTGTGATTTTAATTTCAATTTTGCTTTTTTTTTTCTCAACCAAACTTCTCTCCCAAGATCATAAATTTTTCACAACAAAAAACATAGGTACTTTATTTCCCTAGAAATATAGCTCTACTTTATTTCAAGCTATAAAAACATGCCACTTGGAACCTTTCACACTATTTACCAAGGGAAGCAATTTTGCATTTTGATCAACCCATGAAATCCGAAGATTCATAGTCCCAAAAGAAAGGTGCCACAACCTTGTTCATAGGTAGCTCTTTTCCGTTAGGTAGCTTTCACACTTTTTCAATTAAAGGGAGTCAATTTACTCAAGATCAACCCATGAGAACCTAAGTTCCATAGTACCTTGACAAATTGCAGCATCCCAAAAATTTCAAAAGGTAGCTCTTTCCTTTGTGGACTTTAAACATACTCAAGAACTGGGAGAGAGAGAGAATCATAACAATGAAACCACAACAGATTTTGAATGAAATTCCCAAGCAACCACAAGAGACACATACATGTGAAACAATGATCTAGAGTGCCCTCTTAAAGACAAAATGCAAGCATGCCTAAAAATTTGATTTTTTTTTTTGTTTTTTTTATAATTAACTAAGTGAAAAATCATATGGCACACAAAACACAAGAGATTTCCAAAGATTGAAAAATCTCTCAAAAACAAGACACTTGGCAAATATATCAGCAAGATGATTTTCGGTCCCAACATGTTCAATGCAAACAATTTACATAATCAACCAAGTCTCTAAAAAAGGTGTCTTATATTAATGTGATTAGTTCGAGAATAATAAACTGGATTTTTGTGCTAAGCAAAATGCATAGGTGTTATCAAAAAACAAGGTTAACACAACAATGTGAACACATAATCTTTGATCATTTGAAGCATCCATAAAAGATTTAAGGCTTCTCTCAAAAATATTTTGATAATCATGCAAATTTTGAGATTCAACCTTACTTCTTCTCCTTGTGTATATGCCATCATGAATATCACCTATCACTTGAGAGATTGGATGGTTTTTTTTAGAATCTGACTAGGAATGTCATGGCTGGCAACCATTCAAATTGGACTGATTTTCGAATGTTCGGGACTGATTCGAAAGTTCGAGACGTTTCTGAATCGCCAAGTTTACGTCAATGTTGCTCCCATTGTTGCAACATTGGGTGAAACATTGGGTGACACATTGTGAATCACATTGGTGAACTTTCGAGAATATGCGGGTTCGTCGATCATGTGCTTGATTTCTGAGGTTTGAATCTTGGTTGAAGATTTTGGAGGAGATTCATCATGGTATTCATCAATGGTTTCATAGAACCGCTTAGCACCGGACATATATCAAAGGTTCACAATATTTGGACTTGCCTTTGTCATTACTACCCTAGGAACCCACATCTGTTTAAAAATTTGGGTTGGTGATTTTGAAAAAAACATTTACGATGAGACTTCCAATGTATTTGCCAATGTTCTTCATTGGGTGCATCGTGCTTCCTCTGATTACGCCTATGAGCTTTTCCAAAGAAATCTTGCCTCATTTCATTCTCATACATGGCCTTTTCGAGAAAACAAAAGGGTTGTATGTGACCGAACTTATGGCAGTGACAAACATAATTTTTCTTTCTAACTCTCGGTTTTCACAAAAAGCGGTTTAGGAAAACTTTCATTGTTACATTTGGTTCGAGATGTTCCTTCTCCTTCTTTCACAAATACCTTAGGGACAAAACCAATACATGATCTAGAAGTATTACGAGAATTCGGCGGATCATCAACCTTTTGTTTGCTAGAATTCCACTTGGTCATGGTCTCTTTTGCTTGAGTAATTTGGCTCCTTTAACTTCTCAATCTCACATCCTTTCTACTTAGGACACTCTCCACCTCACTATGCATTCTTTTTGATCGGCATTTGCCTTTTTAATAGTTCATTTGCCTTACCAAGTAGTGTAACTTGGTGAGCTCTCTTCTCCAATCCTTGTACCGACTTCCAGCAGTGCGAATCGTGTCTCCATCATCTTACGCAATTGTGGAATTAAAAGAAGAAATTGTTCTGTTTACGCTCAATGTCTCTCCCAATGTTGCTCGATGTTGCAACATCGGGTGACACATTCTTTGAAACATCTGCATTCGAGAATCGAGAATCATAAACGGCATTCAAGTCAAAGCGAGTCTTTGGGCATTCTTAGTTTAGAAAAAGAGCGAACATTGGCGGAGTCCTTCACATAAAGTCAGAAGGGCCTCCCTTTATCTTTAGCAGATTCATAATTTGCTATCACCCTAAAAAGTATTTGCATCTAAGGCCTTATAAATTGCGGACAAGGCTTTCGAGTTAAAAGAAGCGGTGTTCTATCATCATTGGTCCATTCAGTTCTTTGGTGATCTTGACATCACCATCAGAATCTGAGGGTTTTGGGAGGACTCCAACCATTTAAAACGACAAGCCACGCTCTTTCATCAATGGATTTGATGAAGATGCGCATCTTGACTTTCCATATAGAATAATTAGCATTTGTGATAGTAGGAGGACGAACCACGTTCTCATACTTAGAATCCATCACGTCTTTAAACAGAATCGACTCTTAGTGATATCAAGAGAAGGCTCTGATACCAATTGAAAGAACGTGATGCCACGGATTCTTGATATGAGTCAATGTGATTGTCAATGTTGCAGTGAATGTTGCAACAATGACAATGACAATGTGAACGAAAGTATATCACGAGAAAATAGCGGAAGTTTTGTTTTCAGATATTGAACCAAGCAGATTATAGAAGACAGAAAATAACTCAAAAACAATCTACAAGTATCAAACTTGTAGATCAAGCCTCAAGGCCACACAATTTATATAAAAATCAACACTGTTTTTTATCTTAAGAACAAACAAAGATTCTCACAAGATATAGTATCTTGGAGAATCAAAAACCCACATAAAATACTAAACCAAACGTGGGAAGAAAGGAGGAAGATCGACTTCCAAAAGACAGAAAAAGGAAGCACACAAAACCAGTTCTTCAAGGTTCAAAAAAGCTGCTGATATTGCATCAGCAAAAGCTTCAAAACTGCTTATGTTCAAATGGAAGAACTGCACCAGAATTACAGCAAGAAAGCTCTCAGTTTATAGCTTTTGATCTCCTCTCTCAAAATTTGTTCAAAAAGCGCTCGAACTTCAACAAAATTGCTCACTGACTTACGGCTTTTGATCTTTTCTCTCAAACTCGCTCGCCAAGCTCCCTGAATAGATTCTCTTGTCGACTCTAAAAACCTCTACAACGACCACGAAATCCGCCTCATATATATAGCGACCATCCACAGCAGGTACACGGCACAAGAAAGCAATCTCCTACTAGGAAAGAGATTAGCAAATAATTATGTAAGATTATGTTTCCTAATCAGACTATGATACTTGGAATAATTAGTTTATTTGCAGAGATCTAGTTACCAAAAAAAAATATATTGCCTAAATCTTTTGAAAGATTTGAAAGATCAAATCTTTTGAAAGATTTGAAAGATTTTCCTAAAAAAAACAAACTAATCTACCAAAAGTATTCTAAACAAAATCTAACACCTAAATAAACATTGACTAATAAAAAATCTTCTTTGACCAAGAAAGGTGAAAACAAGATAAAATAGGCCATGCCTATTTTACCCACTAATCTCCCCTTTGTTGAACCTTTCTGGTCAAATCAAAAGACAAGTGTTTATTCAACACTAATCAAATCATCTAACCTTCATAGATTAGAAAATCTCATCTCCCCCTGAATATGTGCAAGGTGCACAAATCAGAAATCATCACCAACACAAGAAACAACACAAAACAGAAATCATCACCATAAACACTTGATCTCTCTCCCCCTATTTGACCGGAAAAGGAAGAGAGATAAACCATCTTTTTTAGGAATTCTCAAAAATCAAAGATTTTGAAAAACACAAAAAAAAATGTTCACCAAGACTTGATCACACCCCAGCAAAAGCGAGCACATAGCAAAAATCCAAATTCAAAAGCCCTTAGTTTCCCCTTACAAAAATTAGACAAAAATTAGACCACCACTAAATATTTTTCAACATGGAGATTTTTGAAAATTGATTTGATTTGAGTTTAGGACAAAATTTCACCTAAGTTTAGGACGATGCCAACAATGTCGATGCATGCCTAAAATGTTGTGCCTAAAAACATGATGACTAAAAGCTAGGCAAAAGAAATAAAAAAAAAATGCAATCACACACAAGTGATAAAGACCAGATCAAAGGATGTAGTTCCTAATGTAACTGCATTGGGAGATGCATTCGCCAAAATTGTGATTTTAATTTCAATTTTGCTTTTTTTTTTCTCAACCAAACTTCTCTCCCAAGATCATAAATTTTTCACAACAAAAAACATAGGTACTTTATTTCCCTAGAAATATAGCTCTACTTTATTTCAAGCTATAAAAACATGCCACTTGGAACCTTTCACACTATTTACCAAGGGAAGCAATTTTGCATTTTGATCAACCCATGAAATCCGAAGATTCATAGTCCCAAAAGAAAGGTGCCACAACCTTGTTCATAGGTAGCTCTTTTCCGTTAGGTAGCTTTCACACTTTTTCAATTAAAGGGAGTCAATTTACTCAAGATCAACCCATGAGAACCTAAGTTCCATAGTACCTTGACAAATTGCAGCATCCCAAAAATTTCAAAAGGTAGCTCTTTCCTTTGTGGACTTTAAACATACTCAAGAACTGGGAGAGAGAGAGAATCATAACAATGAAACCACAACAGATTTTGAATGAAATTCCCAAGCAACCACAAGAGACACATACATGTGAAACAATGATCTAGAGTGCCCTCTTAAAGACAAAATGCAAGCATGCCTAAAAATTTGATTTTTTTTTTTGTTTTTTTTATAATTAACTAAGTGAAAAATCATATGGCACACAAAACACAAGAGATTTCCAAAGATTGAAAAATCTCTCAAAAACAAGACACTTGGCAAATATATCAGCAAGATGATTTTCGGTCCCAACATGTTCAATGCAAACAATTTACATAATCAACCAAGTCTCTAAAAAAAAGGTGTCTTATATTAATGTGATTAGTTCGAGAATAATAAACTGGATTTTTGTGCTAAGCAAAATGCATAGGTGTTATCAAAAAACAAGGTTAACACAACAATGTGAACACATAATCTTTGATCATTTGAAGCATCCATAAAATATTTAAGGCTTCTCTCAAAAATATTTTGATAATCATGCAAATTTTTGAGATTCAACCTTACTTCTTCTCCTTGTGTATATGCCATCATGAATATCACCTATCACTTGAGAGATTGGATGGTTTTTCTGAATACGGCTAGGAATGTCATGGCTGCAACCATTCAAATTGGACTGATTTTCGAATGTTCGGGACTCGATTAAAGTTCAGACTGTTTCTGCCAAGTTTCGTCCAATGTTGCTCCCATTGTTGCAACATTGGGTGAAACATTGGGTGACACATTGTGAATCACATTGGCTGAACTTTCAGAATATGCAGGTTTGGGGGCGTTACAGAAATCATATCGTCCCGGTTACAAAACACAACATTGATGTCCTACCACCTCAAACAAATAAACCAAGTATGTCATTATTACATTGTTAAATATACTCTCATATCACTTTTATTCTCTATTATACCGAAATTATTTGTTTCAAGGTATAGTTCATAATTCCATGTCAAGTCACACATTGACAACGATGCAAGTGTTGCCTATATGGCACTACACAATCAAGGCGAGAAGTGTTTCTATATCACTAGTCCCAACACAAACATCTACCATCATGCAAATTCATCATACCTCACGATCTTTCTAGTTGTGGTTAAACACACAAGAAGCATGCATTTGCAACAACAAGTTATTCAATTCATTTCTCATTCATTTCGTTTGGTAATAGGTTCGGTCAATTCCTTAGCATATCCAACCATTCTAGTCCAACAACGAATACCTTTTGACAACCAATTCAGGGCGCGTTCTGAATTAGCTTCAAAAGCTTCCGTCATAGGGGATGCGAAGTGTTCGTGCATCAAAAGCATCCTTAAATTCGAACTCATGCATACATAATAACAAATAGGCATGACAATGATTCTTGAGCGACGTAGCATGCAAATCTACTATGCAAGCTTACCAAGTAAGTTATTCTTACTACTACCATATATACATACACACACACACACATTCATGTACAAGCGTAACTATATCAAGTAAAGAAGCTTATACTTCTACACATTTGCAATCATCCTCATCATAGGATCTCAACACTTAACACCATCATGTGATACCCATGTACTAGAAATCACTACCAAGATGGTACACACCCTCATAGTAGTCATACCTATATTCTATACTATAAAAGTATATTATACTCATGCGTTAACCACTTAGTGATGGTCATACTAGCATATACATAATTCACCTCAACACATATCTCATAATATTGTATAAAACCATAACTCACAAAACCATCATATTAAGGGTGATTACTTACTAGTATATATCACTCCTTACTCGTAATAACCTCATATAGGCAAAATACAAGCTCACTAAGCTACACGTGACTACCTACTAGCTCGTCACAAGCTCACCAAGTCAATTATCCAATCTTGTATTGAGTATCTCCCTCGATCACAACATAAACTGGGATACTTCACACAAGTTCCCAACACACCAAGAAACACATGAACACAAGATTGTGTACTATTCACGACTATGAATCCTCAAAAAGGGATTAAACAATACTTCTAGCGACTACGGGAGGTTCGACCACTATGTTCTCTAACTCGCTACTAGCGAATCCTAACTCTTAGGATTATTACGACGATCACTCTTGGACCGACAAACTAACTCCCTCGATCTCTCTTGACGGAGTAAAGGAACAATAGCTTTATTGAATTGCAGTGCACACTCTTGGTGTAACTACAAGCCTGCAAGTAGAATATGAGGAATATAACTCTCCCGAACACAAAACTCCGCCTTCTCGGCGATCTCAATCATCCTGGACCTAGCACTTTAAACACTATCCCTATTCCATACGCATAACATTTGCCTTCAAGGCATCTATACACAATGCTCGACGGAAACATCTTGACGACAAACCCAACCCAACCTAGGCCATGGAACCTATCCTAGCAAATAGCTAACCTATAGCTCTGATACTAACTGTAACGCCCTGAGCCCGAAAGCTCCGGTCCGCTACGTGTATCCCACACACTGACCCACTGAGCACACATCACCTTAGGTCATCAGGTCCACCACAAGCCAACCCAAAAGTCCATGAATGATGTTGGTGCCCAGTAATAGAAGTGTGGTCACCATATAAATTATACACAATTCCCACACCTACTCGATGTGGGATGAGGGTATTACAAAAATGGCACATGGGAACTAGTTCCTCCTATCGTTGTTCACAATCTGGTCGGGTGCAAATGGGTCTTTCGCACCAAATAATTACCTGATGGCTCGGTTGAAGAGTACAATAATGCCTTCCTTCAAGGGACATTATCTGAGGAGGTTTTTATGCAATAACCCCTGGGTTGTATTGAGAAAGACTTTCCTCAACATATTTACAAACTTTACAAAGCCATTTATGGCCTTAAACAAGATCTGAGGGCTTGGTACAATGAGCTCCGTCATTTCCTTATCACCGCAGGCTTTATAAACTCCGTCGCGGACATTTCTCTCTTTTTCTTTCACACCAACAACACTGTTATGTATCTTCTTATTTATGTTGATGATATAATCATCACATGCAACAACTCGGTTGTTGTCCAAAACTTCATCTCCCAGCACTCTCACAGGTTCTCTCTCAAGGATCTTGGCCCATTGTCTTACTTCTTTGGAGTTGAAGTTCTACCCCATACCAACGACTTGTTTCTTAGCTAACGTAAATATGTTCTTGATCATCTCGACAAGCATCATATGACCACCGCCTGTTACAACACCACTAGCAATAACGCCCATTTTAACTCTTCACTCCAGTACTCACCTCTCATATCCAACCGAGTATCAAACCCTTACTAGTATCCTCCAATATCTCTCCCTCATTCGGTCGGATATTGCCTAATTCTTCACTCTCCACTCCTCCATGCATTATTCTTATCCATTCCAAAAACAACATCACAAACCTGTAACTAAGATGAATCTCATTGCCAGCTCCATCCATAGTGCCACCCAATGTGAACCCACCATTGTTGCCCAAGCTCTAAAAGACCCCAAGTGACGGCATTCCTTGTCCACCGAGTATGACGCTCTAGTTCAAAATGGCACATGGGAACTAGATCTTCCTACCATTGCTCACAATCTGTCGGGTGCAAATGGGTCTTTCACACCAAATATTTACCCGATGGCTCGGTTGAAAATTACAAGGCTTGCCTTGTTGCTAAGTGTTTTCACCAATGTCATGGGATTGACTTTCATGAGACCTACAGTCCAATTTTCAAGCCTACCACTATCTGCTTGGTGCTAAGTATTGGGATAACACATAATTGGTCCCTCCGACAACTTGACGTCAATAATGTCTTACTTCAAGGGACATTATATGAGGATGTTTTTATGCAACAACCCATGGGTTTTATTGATAAAGACTTTCCTCAACATATTTACAAACTTCACAAAGCCATTTACGACCTCAAACAAGCTCCGCGGGCTTGGTACAATGAGCTCCATCATTTCCTTCTCATGGCAGGCTTTATAAACTCCTTTGCGGACACTTCTCTCTTTATTTTTCACACCAACAACAACTTGGTTGTTGTCCAAAACTTCATCTCCAAGCACTCTCATAGGATCTTGACTCATTGTCTTACTTTTTTGAAGTTGAAGTTCTACTCCATACCAACGGCTTGTTTCTTAGCCAACGCAAATATGTTCTTGATCTCCTCGGCAAGCATCATATGACCACAGCCAAGCATGTTGCAACACCATTAGCAACAATGCCCATTTTAACTATTCACTCTAGTACTCACTTCTCCAATCCAACCGAGTATCGAACCCTTGTTGGTAGTCTCCAATATCTCTCCCTCACCCGGCCGGATATTGCCTACACTGTAAACAAGTTATCTCAATTTATGCACCAACCCACTACTGATCATTGGCAACAACAAAACGACTCCTTCATTTTCTCTGTGGTATTGCAGATTACGACATTTCTTTGCATCGAAACTCCACCTCAGCTCTTCATGCTTTTCATGCTAACTAAGATGGAAATAAGGATGATTATACTTCCACATCTGCCAATCTCATATACATTGGTCGAAATCTTATCTCATGGAGCTCGAAAAAGCAACGAACTGTTGTTCGATCTTCAACCGAAGCCAAATATCAGCCTGTTGTTGCCACTGCCGCCGAAATTCGTTGTGCTTTCTCCTCACTGAGCTTCACATCACCATCTTCAGCCAATCAGTAATCTATTTTGACAATGTTGGTGAGACTATGTTGTGCAAAGCGGAAGACTTTGCAAACAAATTAACAAAGTATAGCAAGATTAATCACAAAGAAGAGAGATATTGGGGCCAACGGACTATCAAAATTTTATTATGCCAACACTTTAAAACCATTCTAGGGATACAATACCAAAACCTAAAACCCTTAATTAAGTAGACCTGACAAAACTGCTAGTCGATACAAGGCGGTCTCCTTACACAACATAACGCAACCGCTTATTTGGTAGTAGCTCGGTCCATAATTCATCCTTTTAAGGCGGTCACCATGCACCATGATGACGCGATCACCTTGTCCAAAACCCGAAAGTCCATACCAAATTGGCGTATTTGCATGGGTAATTAAGTCATCCATTCTCAACAGATTCATCTCTATGCCAACCCAGTATTTCACTCTTGTGAAACACGTACCCCTTGATTACCATTCTATTCGCGAACGAGTTCAAAATTCCTTACTTCGGGTTCCACATGTCTCCTCCACAGACCAACTTGTTGATGCTCTCAGAAAGCCTCTCTCCCGTCAATGTTTTCAGCTTCTTCAATCCAAGATTGGTCTTACCCGTTGGCCGTCCATCTTGCGGGGGCATGATAGAGATCACATAAATCTTTCCACCATCCAATCCCGTGATCCAAGGTTACCAAACATGGAAGACAAGTTGACTACCCCAAATCAGTGCATATGATTGAGCCAATCTGTTTATACTCATGTATTATACACACACACACACACACACACACTTGTTATCATTATTTGATTAATACAATAAGAAGAAAATATTTTCAGCCATCTTATTTCTCTCTCTTCTTTAAAAACGTTTTAAAAAAGAAAATTGATAATGTTTATGATGTCCCAAAATAATATAGTGTACACTAATTTTAGGACGTAGTGTGTATTTATTAAAATTATAATTCATAATTAATGTGCACAATACAATAAAAAAACTCAATTTATATTTCTAAATTTTTTATATTTAATTATAATATTTGGTGTATATGTAAATATGTGTAATAGTGGAAGGGAGCGAAGGGATGGTGGTACTTTTGGAAAATGACTTACAAAAAATGAATTTGTAAGTCATTTTTCTGAAGAAAAAAAAAGCTTCATTTTCCGTTGACTTGTAAAAACTTTTACGTTTATTACATTTTCCAAGGGTTATCAAACACCGAAAAATGAGGAAAACGTTTTATGGAAGTCATTTTCCGTAAAATAAAGGGAGCCTTAGTATACAGTCTACTCTACTACGAGACTAGTCGGAATAAAAGTATCTTGACAATTGATATACAATTATAAATTAAAAAAAGATGCATAAAAGTATAAGATTGAAAGCAACCTCGATAATGTATTAAATTTACAATAACAACAATTGGTTTTCTTTTCTTCCTCAAAACAAATGTTTAATCTTTTGTTTTTTGAATTTCAGCAATATGTAGTTTGCATTAATTTGTTGACGAGACATATTCTTTAAAGAGTTCTTGTCATTTCTTTAGTCACATGTTCTCAATCATTCACAAAATAGGTTTATTGAGGCAAAATTTGTATATTCAAAGATGTGTTAAAAATTATATATAACAATTTATAGTTAGCAAGTAAGATAATTTGTTCGAGCAATTTGTATGTACTTCAACTTAATCCCCCTCTATGGGCAAGTCCAAAGGCACATTGCACACACTCGAACGATTCATTTGGGAATCATCTCTTAGATGCTAACAAGAGGAATCAAACCTTGGTGAATTGTCAGGAGAAACCTCAACACTCACTTGGACCAAATAAAATAAAAACATGCAACCACAACACATATGATTATGTTATAATAAAAATATCTCAAAAACATAATTATAATTCTTTTTCTTATTTTATTGTCTTAAAAGAACTAGTAAAATAACTGAATTTTCAAATGTCTATTATCGGATACTTGTTCATAACAAGGATCACAATTATTTTATGTGATATACTTTTGTTTTTTCATAGCTTCAACCAATCTGACGGAATCGAAGAGCCATCAACTTCGTTTTTCTCAATTACGGGGAGATCAGATTCATGACAAGGATTTATACAACCTTGTCCAAATGATGCATTAACTACCTGATTCAAATATTCTTTCAAGTTTTGCATTTTTTCTTTTAGATGTTTGAGCTCTTCAAAGCCAAGTTTATCAATGTAGTCTTCGAAACTTCGACATCCGAAATCCTTAAAACTCCTCTTGAAAATCTTGTTTTTCTTTCTCTCGCTTGCCATTTCATCACTAAGATCATTGAATTGTTCGTTTAACACTTGAAGTCGAGCCTCACGAATAGAGTTTGAACACCTCATTATGTAATCTTGTTGTGGTTGATTTCCATTCTTAAATCGATCCATGACCGATTCAACACTTGGATGACCAAAAGAGAAAGCCTTGCCTCCAATGGAATATACAATTACCGCAATTTGTATGCCACATAGAGTAGAAAGTTCTCCAGCTTTCTTGAAGAGTCCACCTCGACGCTTTGAGAAGGTAATCCTTCTAGCATCTTCATTTTCTATTTTCTTCATTTCGATCTTCTTGCGCCCCTGGGTTTTCTTACCTGCCATGACCAATGCTACAATTACAATGAATTATACAATCTTAACACGAATAAGAGAATAAGTGAGAAATAGCAATGAGATAATTTCTAACAAGTTGAGATTTATTTAACTTTGTCTCTGGGATTTCAACTTTACTTTTGTAATATGTAATCTAAATTGTTCATGACAGATTGTATTCCTTAATGACAAATATATAAAATCTAGCTTTAATTAATGTATACTGTCTTTTCCTTAAAAAAAAGACTTTTTGCATCAAGTATTTAATAAAAATCTACTTTGTGTCACTTTATTTTGTTGATTTGCATTCAGTCAAAAGTTTTACATTTACCCAAGACATGTTGATTTTCTTTGACCATATTAATGATAAGTCAAGTAGTTAACACCATCTCCTCTATACTCTACGTATCTTCTTTTTTTCTTGATGTACTTATTCATCATATATTCATATACCAAACTAAATACTAGTAGGCCTAAGGCATCTTTTGAAAAAAAAAACACAGTTTTTAATATGTCATATCATCCGCGACATAAAAAAAAACTCATTATGTTTTAACGTTGGGCCTCATTTTTATTTATTTTTTCTTCTTTTTTACCTCTGTGAACCATTCCTTCTTGATGAACCACTAATTCCTTATGAACTGTCTACAATGGTAAGGTTCTTGGATGATCCAGATTATACCTCTATGAATCTCATATAAACCTTACCATTGGAGATGTCTTAACTAATAAAGTTGACCATTTTTTGTCAATTGTAAAATTAGGTTTGCTAAGAAGCTGATGAAATTTTTCAAAATTTGAAAATTGAAGTTTAATGTCCCAAGACTAAACCGATAAACATGAATGTTGTTTTTGATAAATATACTTGGGCCAATCGTACCATTAGTTGCTTGACTTTAACCTCTTTTTTTGTTTTTTGTTTTTTTGCTATTAGTCCTTTTGAAAAGGATTTGCCTCACCCTCGTCTCAATGTTCATCAAAAATCAATGGTAGGGGTCCTTTGTGTAGATGTTGTTACACCGAGTGCCATTAAGTCCTCATGCATCTCATACATGCAACTTTTTAATGATTTTCAGATAAATTTTTCGTCGGTGTTAAGCAATTTGTGATTGGTAGGTAGTTGTTATATTCTAAAACAACTATCCATCGCTTAAAAAAATCCCAACTAGGACAATTTCAAGGATTAGAGTGACCCCATAAAGATCTAGAAGCTTAAAAATGCTACATAAATAAAAATATGTATTCATCTGTTGTTCCTGGTTGACAGTGATCATACGATGGCCTTGTTTGATTTTGCTTATGCAAAAGTGTTTTTGACTTGTGACTTTTTATAAGTAGTTTTGGAAGTGTGCAAAAGACCCACGTGACCACATGGAAGGAAACTAGGGGTTTGAATTTTGATGTTTTCTTCCATCTATCCATTTGTGGCGATTTGGCTCCTCCACCACTTCAACGTTCAAGCTCAGCCACATCAAGCTTTTCCGAACTCACAACCTCTTTCCATTTTTTTTGGTTCGAGTTAAAGATTGTCGTCGTCCATATTTTGAAGCCCTAAATCACCATTTTTGTGTTGTAAGTTCTTTCCTTCTACTTCAATGAAGCTACAAATAATTGGATTGAAGGTTAATTAAGTTGTGATAATTATAAATCATGCTTTGGTAGGACTATAGATTACTTATTTCTTTCCAATTTTTTGTCTTGGCTAATTGAGATGTGATTTTTTCGGCCTTCCATCATGAATGAAAATGTATATTTACAAAATCCTTTGTATCAAAATGCAGTTATAAGGGCTTAGTGCTATCAGGTAACTTTACTAGCATTAAGACAAGAAAGTGAAAAATATCATCAAATAATGCTATTTGATTTTGAGTACTTTTATACATTACTAGTTAGAGTTGGAGCTACTGCTGCTTCTTTATCCTAATTATTTTTTTGTGTCCCATATGTGCATTTTGGAAGTTAAATATATTGTTTTCTATAGTGCTCGTATCATGAAGCAATTGATTACATGAATATGGGTTTATGTTTTTAATGAACCAAATGAAGCATGTCTTGAATTGTCTGCCATTTACATTTACATTTTTATTATGCCATCATGATCGGAGAAGTGCGTTTATGTTTTTTTTTTTGGTGTTTAAGAAGAACGCCATCTCGAAAAGATCCATTGCAAACAAAATCGAAGGGAAAAATATCGAGCACGTCACAAGGAACAAGTGAGAAGGTCACTGGAACAAGTGCAAAGGCCAATTGGGAGCCAACACTCCAAGAACTTTTTGTTAACCTTGGTGTTGAACAAGTTTTTGTAGGAAATAGACTTACTACCTCTTGAGCAAAGAAGGATGGAAGAATGTTAGGAACTCATTTAATGAATGAAGTGGAAAAAATTATGTCCAAAAGTAATTAAGAATCATTGGAATCACCTTAAGAAAGATTGGAGTTTGTGGTGTTCTTTACTTCATGGAGAAGGCTTGGTATTGATCATGCTACGGGTATTATTGATGCTTCAAATGAATGGTGAGATATTAAGCTTCTGGCATTGAAGTGGTACATGTTTTCTTAAACATATATTTTAATATTTTCGCTAAAATTGCAATAGTTCCTGAAGCTGTCAGATTTAGGAATAACACATTAACTCATCTTTCAAAATTGGAAATCGTGTTTTTTTATATCGTTGCTACCGACAAATATGCGTGGACCTCTAGTTCATGTGTTCTTCCACCACACATGAGTGATGCAAACAGTGAGGATGAACAACCTCGATTTATTGGTAGAAAAGGATATCCGTCTCAAAATATACTAATTATTTGTGATTTTGACATGTGCTTCACTTATGTAAAATCGAGATGGGAGGGAAGTACACAGACACATGTATTTTGCTACAAAATATAAGAGATCCCTTCTCAAAATTTCCTACGCATGTTCCACGTGAGTTTTATATTATGAATATTTCAATAAAATTCATATCTAATCTTTCTTTTTTGAATTATATACATTATTTGTTTTGTAGCTCAAGTTTACTTGGTTGATGCGGGGTATCCTAATGAAATTGGGTTTCTTGCACCATATGAAGGGGAAGGATATCATTTACTTGAGTTTCGACTGGTGAGCAACCTCACAATGCACATGAGAAGTTCAACGTTGCTCATTCTTCATTGAGAAGCGTGATTGAGAGGACATTTGAAGTTTGGAAAGCTATATAGATGATATTTAAAGACATGCTTGCTTATTGTTATAAGGATCAAATTTGTATGGTTTGTGCAATAATAGCAATTCATAATTTCCTTAGGAAAAGAAACATAAAAGATGATGAGTTTCAAGCTTATGATGTTAACCTTAACTTATTGGTCGAGGTTGAACATGATGATCTTAGTGTGGTCATGTGAGAACCCGAACCATACTTGTTTAACATGTTCTCGTTGTTTACTTAACATGTTTAATATGTTCACCATTCATGCTTATAAGATATCTTCCATGACTATTTTGGTTGTGACTTTTGCTAAGTTATAAAGGTTGAAAGACTTCTATGCCTTGTACGTGCTTGTCTTGGGTCCTTGTATTCATGCCTTGACATTTCGAGTTCCTTTCTAAGTCATTGAGAGTCTTAACTTCTTGGCTATACGTTTCTTGGTATTGAACTTAGTCTTTAACAAGCTTAGATTGAGTTTCATGTTTAGTTTGTTTAGCATTCATGATCGTTAGTTGTTTACATCGTTCCCGACGTTCGTTTTCCTTTATTCCTACTTGTTTCGGGAGAGTTTCGATTGTGTTTTGAGTGTTGATTTATCCCCCTTGAATTACTTGGGTTGTTTGAGGGTCATTCTAGGCCAAATTTGAGGGCTTTTCAATCTGGACACCTTGCGGACGCAAGGTGATTTGGGCTTGCCCTCGCATGGAGGGCAGTAACTTAGAGTTGAGTGTTCTGGTGACCTTGCGGAGGCAAGGTGAAAAGGGCTTGCGGCCGCAAGCCACCTATACCAGCACTTCGGGATTTTCTGATGTTTGAATTTTGGCTTGAACCATTAAACCCAATTGAACCCAATTCGAACCCTCACTTATATTGTGACCTCTTTAGGTTTATTATCAACCTTTGGATGTGTTTTAATCAAGGGACATAATGAATTGGCCAATAGAAACCTTAATAACTCAAGCATAGGATTGACCCTTTAGTGTGTTCATCCTCCCCAAACTCAAACATTTCAGCCATTCTTCACTTCCACCATTGTTGAGCTGGTTCCTAGAGAGAGAGAGAGAGAGTGTGACCTTGAATATCCTTCATCTTGTTTGCTTGATTGCCGGAGATCCGGCCATCGGATTTTCGATTGGAGACCACCGAATCGAAGCCCTTGCTCCCTAGTTTCTTAATCCATGCTTTATTTTGTCATCCAACCGTTTGATTTCGAATAAGGTAAGCACCCAATCCCCTGTTTTTGTATGCTCAATATCAAGCATGCTCCCTTCATGATAGTCTCTATTTACATGCTCAAGAAGACATGCACCATGTTAATAACTTGAAATTCTTTAAGTTAATTTTCTGTAAATTTTGGGTTAATGACTCACAATTGATAATTTGGACTTGTGTCAAGTATGAAATATGTTCTAGAATGGATTTGGAATAACTATTGTTCTTAGACTTGTTGTGAATTGTAACTTTAAAAATGATGAACATGTTATGGTTCACAATTTGGGAACTTTGATCTTGATGGACTAAAAGTCATGAATGACTTAATAGTCTAATTGTAAATGAATCGAGAACATAGAAAAGAGTCATGAATTGCATATAGCATTCATCCTCTACTTGAAAATAATTTAGCGATAACTCAACGGAGTTGTTGCACTTAGAGAGTCATTGAACAATACCGACTTTGAAATCAATCCCTACGACGTTTAGAGTTCAATTGAATTGTAAATTAGCTCTTGGGAATTCTTAATGTGATTGATCTCATGCTTGACTTGTATATCGTAGAGTAACATGCCTACTTGATTGGACGAGTCGCTCTTGTCGATCTCGCTCCCTTACTTGATTTATTACGTGAGTAAACATCTACTTGACTCGGACGAGTTCGCTCTTGTCGAACTCGCTCCTTACTTGATTTTGTGTGACAAGTAAATATCTGCTTGGCATACCATTAGTTCAGCTGGCATAACGTGAATTGTCTTGATGGTCAACGATGCATTGCCGTCATGAATTGCGAGATGCATGGTAGTGATGGGTCGCCACACCATAATCGTGCACACACCCTTCACTACTGATCACAGTGGAGAAGAGTAACTTGTCGTAACCAATGGGCGCTTGGAACAATACTATCGTGGTCGATGTATCATACACGTACATCCGACAAATACAATCGTGATAACCTTGTCTATTTCAGGTCTACGAAGCGACATCGGTTCTATAACATATCCTTGTCCTATGTGATTTATTTAAAGCACTTATGTGAAACCAACGTGCATCGCGACATAAGAACTACGTGCTAGTATGACCTTGCCTGATAATCAAATATGATAATGTGCTATGTATGCCTTGCATTATATCCTGTCATGCATATTGGTGGCTTACAAAGTCTTTATGACTTACCCCCTCCCTTTTACTGTTTTAGATCCTAATCATCCAGGACCGTCTCATCGAGGTTGATTGTCTACTCTTGTTCGTGATCGCGTTCCTAGAGGTGGTAGCGTTGGCTTTTGGTTTCTCTTTTGCAAGGACGCTTGGGTTTAAGCAAGTCATTTAGACTTAGCTTGGGAATGTGTAATTATAGTGTCTTGTTCTTGTTGTAGACTAGGACTTATAGTACTACTTATGTTTCTAGTTGTTTGCCGGCACTTGTAGGCCGAGCCTTGCTTGCATGTATTGGTTCACTCGTTAAGACTTCCGCTGAGCATCCCATTAGCTCTTAATTACTTTTGTTGTTCCTCCGGCGTGTTTAACCGTTGAGGTGTATATATATTAGCATGAATTGTTTAGTTGTTGGGTTTCGGTTGTAAATTCGCCGATGACTTGGTTTACTTGCTATCAACTGTTATGTCAGGTTCTAAAGTTTTAAATTATTCCGGCTTTTTAGTGCCGAGTTATACTACGTGTCCATTGTTGCGTCACATCAGTTTTGATAATTGAGTCCTTGCATGAATTGTAGTCCTTATTTGGACGACTTGACCCGCTTCCTCCCGGAGTCTGGTCGGGCCGTATCCAGCTTGGTATCGAGCTATAGGTTAGCTATCGGCCAGGATAGGTTCCATGGCCTAGATGGGTTAGTACTTGTGTGATGTTCTAACGTCGAGTGATTTCTTTTAGGTGTATCATGGTGGGTCCTAGACCAGAGCTAGTAGCGGTGGAGCGGTATTGGCGGCAGGTAGGTAGGCCTAAGAGGTTCCCCGATGATGAACCGTAGGCTAGAGTTCCTGATGAACCGTAGGTTGTGATACCCCCACCATAGAACCAGGGTGATGAGAATGCTCGTATGGCAGACTTGTTTCAGCAGAGGATGATGGCTGAGTTGGCACAGGAGGGTCAGGCGGGAGGTGTACCACCTCCACCACCACCACCACCACCAGAACCGGAGGTAAGAATTTCACCACCTCGTAATGATGTACCACCAGAACCTAGGGCCAGAAACAATGCTACTTTGGAGAGGTTCTTGAAGATGAAACCTCCATCTTCGAGGAGAGTCGAGATCTTTGGTAAGGCGAGTTATGGCTAGAGGACTTGGAGAAAATCTTTGTAGCTCTAGACCGCACTTGAGGAAGAGAAAGTCAGGTTAGGCGTGTATAAGCTAAGAGGGTCGCGCGAATCATTGGTGGAGAGTATTGTTAGCAAGTTGGAATCTTAATCGGGTTCCGAGGATTTGGCGAATTTCGAGAGGAGGTCAAGGCTTCCCATATGTACCTATGGTAGTGAGGAGGAAAAGGAGAAAGAATTTCAGATCTAGAACAAGGTTCTATGATAGTGGCCGAAGATTCTCGATAAGTTTACCGAGTTGTCTCGTGCACATCTAGTACCTGGATGAGTCCCAAAGGTTACTCAAGTTCGTGAAGGGTGGTCGAAGACCGAGTTTAGGAGGAAACTCTTGTCATTACGGTTACGGTTATCGGAGTGCGATTGACCGCGCTTATGAGATCGAGAGAGACATAGAGAAGCTTTCTGCTTGTGCGATCCTCGCATCGGCAATCGCCGCGATCCGTCGAGGTGACCTAGCATTCGGGGAGAGGTCGGTTTCAGTGTCGGTCAGTCATCGGCAGCGCGCAGCGGTGGCCGGTCCTAGGCAAAGCGATCGGATGGGCGATCTGGCGTCCCTTCCGATAGTCATGATAGTCGTGCTCCATCTTCGCAGGCGCCAGGCCGAGTGAACTGTTGGGTGTTCCTTTTGTCATAAGCGGGGCATTCGTATAATGATTGTAGGCTTGGGCGTGTCAGGATGTGGTGATGCAAATCACCGGATGAGGATTGTCCTAAGTTTAAGACTACTCGGTCACCGTGGAGTTCTGCTCAATCGAATCGGTACCAAGAGGGATAATGATGGGCGCCCTAAGGCTAAAGCTTCGTGTATTTGCACTTGATCGGCGTGGTGTTCCGAGTCTACTGTGATTGGAGGTATTCTCTCTTTTCGATCATAGAGCCTCGAGTTCTTATAGATCCTCTTCTTCATTCCTATGTTGCATCACATTTCATTGAGCATTTGTGTGTGTTACCTTCTCAATTGCCTTATGTGCTTGAAGTGTCTACACCGCTGGGTGATCATTTGTTGGTGTCGAGAGGTTTATAAGACTTGTGATGTGCTTGTATGTGATCGAGTATTGCATGCGGATTTGGTAGTTTGCCTATTCGGGACTTTGATTTGATTTTGGGTATGGATTGGTTGTGTACTTATCATGCTCTAGGTGATTACCATCGTAAGAGAGTTACTTTTGCCATGTCAGGTATTAGGAGTTTGTGTTCACGGTGATCATGCCATGAATGACATACATGTTATTTACGCTGCGAGCTAGGAAGCTTTTATCTCAGGGTAACAGGTTATTTAGCTTGTGTGATCGATACTAGTATGCCTACTACATCTCTGAAGAGGTCCAGTTGTTAGTGAGTTTCTGACGTGTTCTCGGCGAGTTTGCTTTACCACCCGATCGAGTAGAGTTTTGCATTGAGTTATTGCACGGGACTTCACCTATTTCTAGGCACCATACGAATGGCTCCCACAAAGTTGAGGAACTTAAGGAGCAGCGATTGCATGAACTTCTTGATAGGGAGTTCATTAAGCCGAGTGTATCTCCTGTAAGTGCAGGTGTTGTTTGTGAAAGAAGGGGTGAGCTTGCGATTGTGTATTGATTATGTGCGCTTGAATTAGGTTACTATTAAGAACAAGTATCCTTTGCCTCACATTGATGATCTCTTCGATCAACTTCAGGGGTCCGTAGTGTATTCCAAGCTATACTTGAGGTGTGGTTATCACCAATTGAGAGTTCGAGTGGAGGATGTTCCGAACACAGCTTTTCGGGAGTTTGTAGTGATGCCGTTTGGGTTGACAAACGCGCCTGCGGTTTTCATGGATTTGATGACTCGGGTGTTCCATAATTATTTGGATTGCTTTGTTGTGGTTTTCATCGATGATATCCTAGTGCACTCAAAGTCACGAGAGGAACATGTTAATCATTTGAGAGTGGTTCTTTCCTTATTGCGAGAGAAACAACTTTTTGCTAAATTTAGTAAGTGTGCATTTTGGCTCGAGCAAGTATCTTTTCTTGGGCACGTTGTTTCTAGTGTGTATTGCGGTGATCCATCTAAAGTGGAGGTCGGCACTAAATGGAAGACTCTAATACGGTGGCCAGAAGTCCAGTAGTTTCTTGGGCTTGGCGGGTTATTACCGTAGGTTTATTGAGGATTTTCCAAGATTGCTACTCCTATGACGAACTTGACTCAGAAAAAGTCTACTTTTATTTGGAGTGATAAGTGCGAGGCTAGTTTTCAAGAGTTGAAGATGAGATTGACTACAGCTCCTGTTTTAGCATTGCCTAGTGGATGTGATAATTTTGTGGTCTATAGCGATGCTTCATTAGAAGGCTTGGGTTGCGTGCTTATGCAAAATGGAAGGGTTATTACTTATGCTTCGAGGAAGTTGTCACCTTACGGCGAGCGCACTATCCTACACACCTTGACCTTGTTAGCGGCAATTATTTTCGCAATTCACAAGTGGAAACATTACCTTTATGGGGCGAAGTTTGAAGTGTTCACGATCATAAGAGTTTGAAGTGCCTTTTCTTGCGAGAAAAGAGTTGAATATGAGGCAGGCGTTGGATGGAGAAATTTGAAGGATCATGATTGTACTATTCTTTACCATTCTGTGGAAAGCAAATGTTGTCGGATGCCTCGAGTAGGAAGGCTTTTATGTTTTGTTTGATGATGAGAGAGTGGAAAATGCTAGAAGATGTTAGTGAGTGGGGTCCTGTTGAGAACGAGCGTGGTATTATCTTTGCTAGCGTTCGTGCTACCCCTATATTGTTTGAGTTGATCAAGAAGGCACAAGTGTTAGATCCAGATTTCATGAGGATTATTGATGGATTGGGCGAGGATAAGATTACCGAGTTTCCGATGAATAGTAGTGGTATCTTGACATTTCGAGGTAGAGTTTGCATTCCTTCTACCAATGGAGGTGGCATGTGGTTCTTGATGAGGCTCTGGGCCAAGCGATACATCCGGGGGAGTACTAAGATGTATCGTGACTTGAAAAAAAAACGATTTTAGTGGAATGGCATGAAGAGAAATAGCGATTATGTATCTAGGTGCTTACGACTTGTCCCGGCAAGGCAGAACACCGAGACTGGTTTATTGCAACCACAGATGCAGGTGGAAATGGGAGCATATCACGATGGATTTTATTCTGGGGGTTGTCGCGTACTCGTAGAGGTTTGGCGCTGTTTGGGTTATTGTTGATAGGTTGGCGAAATCTTCTCATTTTATTCCTATTGCGATTACTGGTTTGAGTCGGTTAGCGGCATTGTACATTCGGGATATTGTCGGAATACGGTGTTCTGTTAGTATTGTATCGGATAAGATCTGAATTACCTCGAGATTTTGGCATTCATTCTG